>VZDJ01000175.1:10254863-10279394 GCA_008694505.1 Cyanoderma ruficeps | reverse complement strand
GGGGCTCCCGTGGCTCTGGCACTGCTGTTTGCTCACACCCAGCTCTGCCTTGCACGTTACCTTTGCATTTCCATCTCCTGTAACTCCTCCTGATAACGTCTCACCAGCTCAGGCCGGGGTTGGTGTTTGCTCTTGGGCTGCTCCTCCTGTCCTACATCTGTCAGTGACTTTCTGCAGAGTCAGACTCTCTGCCCTGAAGAGTTTTCCCTTGTCATCACTTCTGAGCTCCGCTGCAGTTGCTGCCCCTGAAAATTCCCCGGAAAAGCTGCTCAGTTCTGTGTCACCAGCAGGGCTGTGCTGGCTCTCCTCCCTCAGCTGCCTTTTGGAGAAAACCTGTTTTCTGGACATCCAAATGGCGCCGTTCCTTGGCTGATAGATCACGCACAGAAATACAAATATTGAAATCTTCATTTGTTGTTGTCTGGTGGGTGGGTGTGCTTTTGTGGAGAGACTGCAGCCCTGGTTCCGTGCCCGAGGTGGTTTGGTTTTCTGAAATTCTTTTCCCAGGGAATGTTCTGTAAACAGGAGAAATGTTTTTGTAACTGTAACTTTGTTTTAATTCCTTTTCCTAGCAGGGACTTCTTCCTGATGTCCCTCTGCTCTGACCAATGTGAGTGAAGAGGTTTGTCTCTGTGTCACCAATGGAATTGGTCTGTGTATAATGGTGTAAAAGGGAGACACATCCCAAAAATCAAGGAGCCATTTCCAGCCTTCTGAACTCGGAGTCTGTCTCGTTCTGGTGTAAAACACCGCCAGAGAGACCCTTTGTTAAATATTGTAAATACCACAATTCTCCCCAAAATAAATACCTCCACTGCATTCTTTCTATGTTTTTGTGCCCCTGCTCTTTTCAGCTCTTTCAGAGCTGCAGCCCAGGACATCACAGAGGAGAGATTTTCACAGGCACAGATGGGAATTAAGTGTCCAATTCAATTGACTTTTAATTGGAGTTGAGCAACTAGAAAGCCTTTGAAGAACTCTGCTACACTGAACCTCTTAATTTACCCTGAACCTGTTTGTTGATGAAAATCCCAACTCCTCGGCAGCTGGAGGGGGAAGTTTCTTTTTGCTCCAGTGGCCACATTATCATCCACAATTATCCCAGGAGTTTGGTGTTAGCACAGTTCAGAGCTGGCTGAGAAATATACTTGCTCTGTTTTTTTCACCTTATGGTAAAAACTACAATGAGCAGGAAAATCAATGGTTTTTAAATCGTCCTTATTTTAGCAAATATGTTGTTCTATGTTTCGTCTAAAAGTGATTTACTATTACCAAAAATATTCCAGTTTTGTGGTGGAAATGGACAAGCGGGGACATTTTTAATAAAAGGAATATTTTGGAAGTTATTTCTTTAAATGATAGTTGTAAATAGATAAATTTATATAAATTATATTTATAAACTATATTTATATTTAATAAATTATTTATAAAATATATCTATAACTTTATACATATAAATTTAATTTATAAATATAAATTTAATTTATAAATATAAATTTATAATAATATAAACTATTCTCCTATAACAATATAATAAAATTATATTATTAGCTTAAGAGTTAACACAACCATTAAGACAGACCTTACCGAAATCCAATTGCTGATTAAAAGAATTACAGAAACTTTCATAAACTTTCCCACTTCTTGTTTGAACTTTTTGATACATATAAAAATAACTAAACCAAAATCTTTAATAGATCAGAGAGGCAAACATCCAACCCAACCTGTAACTAGTGAGGACTGAAAAAGGGAAATCTGTTTGGCCTCTCTGAGGAGATCTGGGGTTTCAGAGATTCTGGCTGCAGTCAGGGAGGATGCCCTGAAACAAGGATAACAGGAACACAGAATTTTCCACATCCTCTGTCATTTTTCTCTCCAAGTTTTCCCATTTTCAGTATTTCTGTGGGTGTGGTGCCCGGGGTGCAGGAGCTGAGCTGGGCCCTGGCAGGGGCAGGGGCAGGGGTGGGTGATCTCTGGGCACCAAAGGCAGTTTCGCTTCCCTCCTTTGTGCTCCTCATCACCCGAGAAGGGCAGGGCAGACAAATGCGCCGGCGCTGCCGGAGCCTCCCGGGGAGCTCTGGGCTGGGCAGGAGGCTCGCCGATGGTATCTGGAGCAGTTTGTCCCCTCTGCACCGCGGCAGGACTGATTGCTTTGTCGGGAAGTGATCCCTGATGGATGGCTCTGGGGCCTGGGCATCGCTGAACAGGGAGGATGATAATTCAGTTTTACTGATGCCGCCGAAAGGGGAAGTTAATCTATTAAACTGTTTAGAAGTTTTACAATTCCCCATGAAGTGTTTAAAGCGGAGCTTCTCCACCTTTGCCACTGCCTGACCTACTCTTTTCCTCTTCTCCCCCTTTTTCTCCCTGCACGGAGCCTGGAATTAACCTGCTGGCCTCCAGCAGAGCCAAGGTGATCCTTCCCCTGCCAGGGACAGGAGGGATCTCGTATACACATCAAAACTAATGGGGACATCTGTTATAGGATCACAAATTACAGGGGCTGGGAGTGGGAGTGCTTTGGGTCACATTTGATGTCTGGGCTGGGATCCCTGCCTGGCCAGGGTGTGCTGTGCCTGCTCCAGGCTCTGCAGGACATTTCCTGGTGGGTGTCCAGAGGTGGGAACACAGCCTGGCACCTCTGGGTGCACCCCATGGGAGTCTGGAATGGGATCATGGAGTGCATTGGGTTGGAAGGGACCCTAAAAATCACCTCATCCCACCCCTGCCATGGCAGGGACACTTCCACTGGCCCAGATTGCTCCAGCCCTGTCCAGCCTGGCCCGGGACACTCCCAGGGATCCAGGGCAGCCACGGCTGCTCCATAGGAAACAGGAGAGAGGATTTGCCAGGGATGGAGGGACAGGACACAGGGAACGGCTTCAAATGGACAAAGAGGAGGTTTGGAATAGAGAAAAGGAGGGAATCCTTCCCTGGGAGGGTGGGCAGGCCCTGACACAGGAATTCCCAGAGCAGCTGTGGCTGTTCAAACCAGAATGGTTTGGGTTGACCTTGAATCTCATCCCCTTCCATGGCAGGGACATTTCCACTGTCCCAGGCTGCTCCAGCCCTGTCCAGCCTGGCCTGGGACACTGCCAGGGATCCAGGGACAGCCTCAGCTGCGCTGGGAATTCCATCCCAGCCCCTCCCCACCCTCCCAGGGAAGGATTCCCTCCTTATCTCTATTCCAAACCTCCTCTCTGTCCATTTGAAGCCAATCCCCCCTGTCCTGTCGCTCCATCCCTTGGAAATCCTCTCTCTCCATCTTTCCTCTTGGCTCCTCCAGGCCACACCGAGCTCACCCCAAATCTTCTCCTCTCTGGGAGAACAATCCCAGCTGTGCCAGCCTTTCCTCCCAGCAGAGCTGCTCCATCCTCTGCTCCTCCTGGAGCCTCCTCTGGGCTCTCTCCAGCAGCTCCATCTCCTCCCAGAGCTTCTGTCCCAGCGCTCCCAGCACAGACTGGTTGGCACAGGGGGGTCAGAGCCCCACCAGGGCACCCACAGCCCCAGGATGGGACCAGAGCAGAACTTTTGGCCTTTTGGGGACAGTTCCCTCCCCACAGTGCTGCTCTGTGCCACCTCAAAGGCAAAGCCAGCCCAGCCCCAGCCTGATGAGGCGCAGGGACGGATGGAAATGAGAGGAAATTAGAATAAAAGAAATTAATATTTGACGTGTACAAGCATATGCACATAAATATAAATACATTTATAGCTAAAATCAAATAGTTTTTCCCCAGAGTGAGTGAGCTGGAGCTGCTGCTTGGGTTGTGCTGTCACTCCTGGAGATGATTGCAGAGCCCCTCAAATTGCAGCACAGCCTTTTACCCACCCTGGTGCCACCCATCTTCCCTCCGTGTCAGATGTTGATTAGGGAGGTCTCTGAAAGCTCAGCAGAGGAAAGAGCTGGGAGACAGAATTATGATAATGGAGAGAGACAAAGGTACAGAAGAAAGGGAATGGATATTATCAGCGTGTTACATCTGCGTGTGGGGAGGCAGACAGGATTCAGCTGTTTGGAATAATGCAGCTGACACCTGCAGTGAAGAACATTTCCCAGTGTTGGACTCCACCACAAAGGACCCAGTTTAGTCCAGACCTGACATCGTGGGCCAGGGGTGGGATGTGTCAGAAATTCGGGTACAGAACCACGAAATCCCAGAATGGTTTGGGTTGGGAGGGACCTTAAAGCTCATCCCATTCCATGGCAGGGGCACTTCCACTGGCCCAGATTGCTCCAAACCTGTCCAGCCTGGCCTGGGACACTGCCAGGGATCCAGGGCAGCCACGGCTGCTCCATAGGAAACAGGAGAGAGGATTTGCCAGGGATGGAGGGACAGGACACAGGGAACGGCGTCAAATGGACAGAGAGGAGGTTTGGAATAGAGAAAAGGAGGGAATCCTTTCCTGGGAGGGTGGGCAGGCCCTGGCACAGGAATTCCCAGAGCAGCTGTGGCTGTTCAAACCAGAATGGTTTGGGTTGTGTGGAATAGTATAAAAGGGAGACACATCCCAAACATCAAGGAGTCATTTCCAGCCCTCTGAAGTCAGTCTGTGTCGTGGTGGTGTAAAACAGCGCCAGACAGGGAGTTCCTGTGCAGTGGAACCAGATGAATCCTGGCCCCTTTTTCCTGTGGGCATCCCTGAAACTCCTGCACAGGCAGCTGAGTGAAGACCCTTTGAAATCAGAGATGCCCAAGCCGGTACAATTTGGAAATTGTACAAGTCTTTTGGAACGGTAATTTTGCTTTCTGAGCTGCACTGGCGATAAAGCAGGGCATCTTCAGGAAACATTTTTAAGCAGTGATAACAAAATCAGAGTGATGCTATTCAGGGGGCCAAGCAACCTTTGCCTCAGACCAAAAATACTGGGAAAATAAATAAAAACGTCTAAACAACTCAAGTTGAGCCCAAACCCTCAATTCAGCCTTTGCAGATTTCCACATTACTCTGTGGAGAAGAGGAGAAAGAGTCAGTGGAAATGACAATTAATAAATCTGTGGAGAAAAGGTGGGGCAGACAAAGTAAAGCCCTGAGTGCAACTTGGCCTCAAACTGAGCAAAAACTTCCTTAAGCTTCAGGAAAGTTTGAAGCATTTTTTTTTTCCTACAAGGCAGGATCCTGGGAGTGAGGAAGTGAGGAAAATTCCTGGCATATCCCAGCAGGACCCAGGGGTGCTCCTGGGATCCAGGTGTGCTCCTGGGATCCAGGGGTGCTCCTGGCACACCCCAGCAGGATCCCAGCAGGATCCCAGCAGGATCCAGGTGCTCTCCTGGCACATCCCAGCAGGATCCCGGCAGGATCCCGGCGGGATCCAGGAACTCTCCTGGCACACCCCGGCAGGATCCAGGAGTTCTCCTGGCACACCTGGGCAGGATCCCAGCAGGATCCAGGATGCAGGAGCTCTCCTGGCACACCCCGGCAGGATCCCGGCAGGATCCCGGCAGGATCCAGGAGCTCTCCTGGCACACCCCGGCAGGATCCCGGCGCGCTGCCGGCCGCGGTGCCATTAGAGGGCAGCCCAGGCTGCTCCCGTGTCACCTTTCCCGGCTCCGGGCAGGGCACAGGAGCCCGCAGTGACAGTCCTCCTGCTCGGTGGGGACGGTCCTGCAGCGTCTCGGGATCCTGCTGGTTTTGGGGAAAAAAAATGCATGCAGAGAGACGCATTTTACATTATTTCTGTCTTTTTGTCGGGTCCAGAGAGGATCTCGGCTTGCTGGGTGCGCCCTGAGCTGCTCTGCGCTGTTCCTCGTGGCTGAAATGCCATTTTCCCTGTGCTGCCCCAATAACGTCCCCCAGCACTGCAGAACACGCGCTTTCCTCTGACGCTGGGATTTTACGGAGTGACACCGGTAAACCCTCCAAAAGCTGCTCCTGGAGCGGCAGCAGGGAGTCACTGCAGGGCTCAGGGGACCTGCAGGAGCTCAGAGTCCTGAGCGGCCCCTGGCAGCCGCCCCCTGAGTCCCAAAAGATTGGGGTGGGAAGGGACCTCTGGGGATGCTCCAGCCCGGGGCAGGGTCACCAGGAGCGCACCCAGGAGGGGCTGGGATGTCCCCAGAGAGGAAATCACGGCCAGACCCACCCACCGCCCTCGGGCACGTCCCGTGTGAGCTGCAAGAGTGAGAACAAGGTCAGAACACTGAGTTTTCAGGTGGGCAGCTTCAATAATTTAAGCATCCAGGCGAATGTGAGGCAGCTTTTAATCCCCCCCCACCAAAAATGTTTTCATTTCTTTTCCACTCCAGCTCGTGGAAGATGGAAATGGAGTTTTTGCTGAGCTTTCCCAGGCAGTGACTGGCTTGGGGTGTTTGTGTCTGGCCACAATGACAGAAAAACCCCCATCCTTGGAGTGCATTTCTGCTCCTCCAGATCCTGTCCCCCACCCCGTGTTGCAGCTGCTGTAGTTCAGATTAGGGCTGCAATTATTTTTTGCTGACTCTGTGGGTCCGAGCTTTTGCAGCAGAATTTCTCTAGAGGGCAGTCAGGACTCGGAGCTGCCTGGGAATAAATAAATATATATATAAATATCTCTCTCTTCTGCAGGGATGACAGATCATCTTTGCACAGCAGTAAAGGTTACAAGAGTGGGTGCACATGTTGCAGTGTAGGGTAGAACAGCTAAAAGCACATAAAGCAAACTGCACACTCTCCCTTCTCGTAGCATCACCCAGCCTGAGCTTCCATTGCACATTTGTGTTTGAGATTGCTGAAAACGTTCTGCTCTGAGCTGCGAGGAGAAAGGGCCTTCCTCCTAGGGAAGGTTCAGTTTGGGTGAGTGCAGGGTTTGGAAAACAGGGAAACAAACCTGGAAAATAAATCAGGGCTCCAAGTGGGAATGTTTGGGCTGGGCTGGGCTCGCTCCTGTGAGTCCGAACTGCTCCTCCCAGAAAACTGAGGTGCCAAAGGCAGAGCTGGGTCCAAACCCAGCATTTTTCATCATCCTCTGGCCCTAAAAACACATTTAACAATGGCAGATGTGAGAACTCTGCAGTGCCTGCTGTGAGAGATGTGAACCCCGCCGGATTTCACAGACCAGCAGAGGCACGAGGCAGCACTGAGGGCACAAAAACATTTTGGAGCTCTCTTGCACCTTCCCCGTCACCTTTGCACACCCTGCTGGAACACGGAGCAGCGAGGGCACCTCGGGGGATGAAATCTTCCCTCAGCACATCCCAAAACCCACGCAGGAAAACAGGTGGCCTGGGGAAGGGTGTCAGCAATTACATCGTGGCCAACACTTGGAAATAGTAATAACAACAACAACAACAACAATAATAACAATAATACTAATACTACTAATAATAATACTAATAATGATGATAATGATAATAATAGTAATGTGCCCCTACTTAAGTCCAAAATTGGAGCCGATTTTTGGGCTTGGTGATCCCGAGGATAACAGGAGGCGTTTGTGTCGCTCGGTGCTGTAATTACATGGTGTAATAGAGGTGATCTCCATTTCAGTGATGAGCTTTCAGCGCTGGTTTTCAATGGGGCAGGTGTGGCTGGATGGGAGCTGTGCTGCTGTCACTCGGGTTTTATCCCTGCACGGCTCCGAGGGGATGATCCCACACCAACCCTGCAGCTGCTCCCAGGGCATAAACACCATCAGCTGAGCCCCAAAACTGGAGTTCACCTCGGTGTGCAGGCCCGGACTGAAAACGGGATTTACAAACGGATCAGGGATTTTTGTTTAGTCTCTGTTACAACAAGCCAGGCTCCCCCGAAGCTCAGGGTTTGCTCAGGAGTTCACAGCAGCAGCTGCTGCTCTTTCCCAGGGTTTTATTAATTCCCAAGGCACGTGTCCATCCCTTCCTTTGGCATCCCCGGTGCTGTAACACAACCTCCCTCCTCCAGCGGCATCTCCAGGGCTCTCAGCTCCTTAAATCTTCTCTCCTTGCCCAGGTACTCCGGCGGTTGTCACCGCTCTCCTGGCTCAGCTCTGCGGGGAACATTTTCCTGCTGGTCCCTGGCTGCTCCTGCCTGGAGCTGCCAGAGGCTCCTGCAGCCTCTGGGCTGTTCCCTGTTCCCCAGGCAGGTGCTGAAATCCCACTTCTCTACCCAATTACAAAACACCACCCAAACCATGAAGGAGAAGGTGAAAAAGGAGGACTCAGCCTCTGCCCTAAAACCTCCATCTTGCTTTATATCTATATTACTATATTCTAAACCTTTAAACTCTAAGTTTTCCACCCTGTGATGTCACACACTTCTATCCAAACTCCACACCCACAATCCCAGTGCTGTCACTCAATTTTGGGAGCCTTTTCCACTGCCTCAGGTCAATGCAGTGTTTGCTGGGGGCTCAGTGCCTGTGAGCACAGAAAGTCTGGAATTCTCCGTGCCCGGGGCTCCAACACCACCTCAGCCAGGGGATCTGTGCTGGGAGCAGCAGCAGCCTCATCCCCACAGCAGCCCTGCTGGGCCATCGTGTTTTTGGGAGCTTCAGGTGCACAGAATGTGTCAGTGCTATGCCAAAAATTAAAGTTTGGGGCAAAAGTATCAGTGAGATGCTTTAAATGAGAGACCAAGACACAATTAAAAAAAAAAACCCAGCTGGTTCAAAGAGAGAATTTGGAATGTAAGGAACAATGTGAGAGCGGGCTGGATTTTATTGTAATATTATGTTTTTAAGGAATACTAAATTTAGGATCTAAAGATGTTCATACTTGAATATATTTAAATAATTACTCTGTGAAATATTCATCCTACAATCTGTATTCTTGCTTTTCAGGTGTCTTAGCATCTCACAAATCTGTATTCCTGGCCTTAAAAAGTGTGTTTCTTGCCTGAAACAAGTTTAAACAATAATGTAAGATGCCACGAAACTTGAAACCTCCTGTGTCAAGTCGCGAGGAGACTCATCCCAGATCATTCCTGCCACATTTGGAAGAGGGTTTGGAGGTTTTTAGCTCAGCTCCATCCGCTCACCTGAGAGCTCCTCCGTCTCCTCTCAGTGGCCAAGTGTTCTCCGGGCTCTGGAGGGGCAAAGCACGTTTTAGGTGTGGATTTTGGGCAGCCCCCAGCTCATTCCGGCTTTGCTGGTGGAGGTGTTTGCACAGCACTGGTGGCACCACTGAGGATGTGATCTCGTGTAAAACCCTCCCAGGGCATTTCCCCAATCCCTCCCTGGAGGAAATGGCAGTCAGGGAAAAGGGGCTCGATGCAGAAATGACACCAGGAGTGGTTCCCTGCCCCAGGGGCAGGTTGTGAGGGCAGAACTCTCCCCTGGTTGGCACTGAGGTAGAGCAGAGAGTCTGTTGCTCCATGGATCTGTGTCCCAGGAAAAGCTTTTAGTTCAGAGGCTGGGATTTTGGGAAAGCTTTACAAAACCCCACGTGTGCTCCATGGATCTGTGTCCCAGGAAAAGGTTTTGGTTCAGGACTGGGATTTTGGGAAGGCTTTGCCCCCTCCATGATCATCCCCTCTGCAGAGCTGCAGGTTTGCACAAAGAACTTCTACCTCTCTAAATGCAAAATATCCAAACACCCAATGCGATGGAGAGCATTTCCCTGGATGCTCAAAATCAGCAGAAATCCACGTTGGCCCCTGTGTCGCTGTAGGACACGAAAAGAATGACACACACACACCATCAGATTGTTGGGGCAAAAAGAGAGAAATTCACTTTTTACTTCAACTTATATAGATTTTGGACAATGACCATGGATTGGAGGATGAAGGTTGACACCTCTCCAACCCTGCTGGTCAAACTAGAAGTCCATCAATCGTCCCTCCTCAAGAGAGGAACAATAAACATAAAGAACAGTTTCCAAAACATCGCTTTAGTTCACGTGAAAATCTGCGAGAAACTCCAGCACAAAAACGCAAACATCAGAAGGCTGAGAACGATCAGGGCGACAGCCCCTGCTGCTGGCAGGTGGCTGCAGTGGCATTCCTACAGCCAGGAGAGCTTTCCCTCCAGGAATATAAAGGCTGGGAAGGCCGGAGAGGCTGAGGTTTGGTGCCTGGGGAGCGGGCGGTCACTGCGGGCAGGGGAAGGGAGGCTGGGGGATTTCAGGGAGCTCTGTGCCATCCTCCCAGCCTGGTGATTCATAAGCTGCTCCTCAGGAGCTGTTAAATATCAGCTTTTTGCCAACGCTCGCCGCTTCAGTCTGCCAAAGGTACTGGAGAAACGGTCACTGTAAAAAATTTATAGTTGCTCTGGGGAAAACAAAAGCTTTTTTTTTTTGTGGCATAATACGAAATCGTAAATTAAAACTCCTTTTTTTTTTTTCTTTTAAATTAAGAAGTTACATCATGTTTTGATGTAATGTGATGTGGCAGGTCACGCTTTTAATTTTAATCAGCTTTAAAAAAAGAGAGAGAGCGGCGCAGATTTGGGAGTATAAATATTGTGTCTGGAGCTGCATCTCCTCTTGGTGGAGGCTGGCAAGGCAGGTTCACCTCTGCCATCTGGGGCCAGGTCTGATTTCAGGAAAACAATCCGAGCTGACTTCTGGAGGCAGCGGCAGCAGTGAATGAACTGAACTTGTGCCGCACAGAGCTCCCAGGAAAGTGCCAAACAGCCTCAGCCCTTCTGTGGGGTCTGCCGTGCTGGTACTGCTGTGCTGTAAAAACCTCCTCACCCCCAACTTACCCTTTGGGGAATCTCCTGCAACTTCCAGCGCTGAAAAATCCCAGTGAGAGTGAGCCGGGGCTGGATTCCAGCAGCTTTCCAGGACCGTTTTCCACACTGGGAGTGCCCAGGAGCAGCTGCAGGGCTCCCAGAGCCTCTTTGGAGTTGCTCCTGACGCAGGGGCATCTCTGGGATCCGGAGCTGGAGCCCATCCTGCTGCAGTCACTGGGATTTTTGGCAGTGTTGTGACAGAGAGCAGGATTCACGGATCTTTAAACTGGTGTGAGTTCTCAGCACGTCTGCAACTGTAAATAGGCACAGAAAATCTACTTGATGATCAGTGGACCTGGGGCCTCTTTTTTCTCCAGGAAAAAACCCACAAAAGGGTTGTTTTATTCATGGTAAAGGGCACAAAAGGGATATCAGCCTTCGTTTGAGCCTTTGGTCACTGCCAGAAGGAATGCAAAGGGTCGGGCACATTGCAGGACCAGACAGAGGGGAAATAATCACCTACTCAGCATTTCACACCCCAAAGTTACTTGGTTTCCCCTTCAGCTGAGTCCCTGGATGGGGTTTGGGTGGTTTTTGTTGAGCCTTTTCTGACCCAGCTTTCCTGGCTGGGTTTTCCTGGCTGGCCTTGGCGCTGCTCTCGGCTCCGATGTCACCAACCCCGGCCGGGGATTGCCCTCATCCCTCACTGCCTGTGGCTGCAGAGGGATCCTGGAGCTCTCACTGCCTCCCTTGGCAGGACCGTGGCACTTTCTGGAGGAGCCTGGCACAATCCTTGGGAGAATGGACCAAGGGATGGGTGCTGTGACCCGGCTGGGTGCCAGGGCTCAGCAGCAGCTGCCTCACCCCGTGCCCAGCCCGGGCTAATTGCCTTGGGGCTCTGCAGGGCACTTGCCTTTCATTCTCCTTTCTGATTTCTCTTCCCACTCCTCTTATTTATTTTCCTAATAGTTCGGGTTTTTTTCTTTTTATTTTCCCCTCCGTTCTGACGCTCATTTTGATATTTTTAATCGCATTCAGAATGGAGGGAAAAGGGTGACCCGTTGTCCTCGTAAGTGACACCCAGGCTGTGGCTTGAGTGACAGGAGGTACCATTAGAATGAGCATCCCTCCCCTGACAGGGACTATCCGTGTTAACATCTCTGTGCTCTGGGCTGCGGGTTTGATCTCCTGGAGCTGTAAATTATGAGTGACTCCATCAAAGTCAGAGGCGTTCCCGCAGTGCTGACGTGGGGAGGTCAGCTGGGAGCCGTGCTCTCGGGGTTTCACTGTCTGCCTCGGGTGTGCTGGGCACCTCTGCCGTTCCCTGGGGTGTGCTGGCCACCTCTGCCATTCCCTGGGGTGTACTGGGCACCTCTGCCATTCCCTGGAGTGGGGCTGGTCACTTCTGTCACTTCTGCCATTCCCTGGTGTGTGTGTTGGCCACCTCTGCCATTCCCTGGGGTGTGCTGGCTGCTTCTGCCACCTCTGCCATTCCCTGGGATGTGCTGGCCACTTCTCCCACTTCTGCCATTCCCTGGGGTGGTGCTGGCCACTTTTGCCATTCCCTGGGGTGTGCTGGCCACTTCTGCCACCTCTGCCATTCCCTGGGATGGGACTGGCCACTTTTGCCACCTCTGCCATTTCCTGGGATGTGTTGGCCACTTCTGCCATTCCCTGGGATGGGACTGGCCACTTTTGCCACTTCTGCCATTCCCTGGCACGGTGCTGGCACAGGGACCTGCTGGCACTGAGCTTTTCACTGCCGTGGATTTGTGGAAGATCAGGCTCACCCTGGTTATTTGAGGCAGAACCCTGTAATACTTTACTGGAAATCGTATCAGTATCAAAACACAATAAAAGCGAACCAAAACATCTGAAATAATTTTTTTTTTTTTCTGTGTACACAGAGTGAGTCTCCTTGGGGTAAAACTGATCGTTCAGAGTTCAAGGGGAAAGTAAACTCCTGCAGGCAGGGGAAGTTCAGCAGAATTGGGTGAGAACAGGCCGAGATTGAACATCTCCAAGGTGAAACTGCGAGGAGGAAAATGATTTTGCCTTCAGTTCCACAATTTTACAGCCCTGTTGAATGACTGGTTTCTGTGCTGGTAATTTCTTTGCATTAAAGAAAGCCATGGATGTTCTGGGGGAGGCTGAACTCTCAGAAGAGGCTCCGTGGGAAGGGGGGAAGAATGCAGAGTTTTGATTCATGCCAGAAGGAATGTGCTCACTTAGGAACAAAGTTTACAAAACTCGTTTCAGGAGGTACCAAACCACAATGAGATCAAAACCTGCGTGATCAGACTCACTTGGAAAACGGAGTCGGGAGCTGCAGAAATGGGCACATAGGGGAAGTAGGCAGGGTCAGAGGTGGAGGAGCCCTCAAATCTCTTTGCAACTGAGAGAAAACAGAAGAAGGATTTTTAAGAACTCCTTACTTTGTATTCTCTTAGATAACGAGAACATAAAACGCCTGGTTTTCATCTTTTTTTACACTTATGTAAAATTAGGATCAACTCGCCAAGTTAATGGAGTTACACAGGTTTAAATCTGGCATAAGTGAGATAAGGGCCAGGCCTGTCAGTTCATTAAGGGCTTCATTAACTGTGGCTGCAGTATCTGGCAGAGCCCCGTGTCCCTGCAAATAAAAACAGCCGGCTGCAGGAGGGATCCTGCCGGCCCTGCACCCGCAGCTGCCCGTTCCCAAGGCCGAAGCCAGAGGGCCCTGGATGGTTGCCCTGGGAATGGTGAATCCGTGTTTGCCCAGCCCCAGGAGTGTCCCTGGCTGCACACACAGGACACACAGCACGGCAAACTCGCCCAGGGCTGCCCATACCCCGGCTCTACCTTTTAATCCCACTTTGGCAGGACTCCTTGGCTGGCAAAGCTCTCCTGTTTGTGTTTATCTCAGATGCAAGTTAAATATAAAACTCCGTTCCGCCGTTCTGTGCTTTCTGCCGGGGGATTGCTGATGGTCTCGTGATGCTTCTCAACCCACTCTGTGCCAGTTTGACTCCGGCATCGACACAAATGTGCATTAAAAACCCTCCACGGGAAGGATCTGAATGACAAAGCAATGAGCAGCTCCCTCACGAAGTTCATTCCCCTTCCGATGGGCTCCATCATTTCAGCTTTGCTCTGGGATCAGCTGGGAAATGGTGCAAATATCCCACATCCCACTGGCGGGGCACTTGTCAACAACTGCAGATTTTTTTCTTTTTTTGGTGTAAGTTGTAGGTCAAGCAGCAATTTCCCAGCACAGCCCCTAATGAAAGCGGAGATTTTCTTCCTTTAAAGCACACATCAGACCAATCTAATTTACTGGGGAGAAAATTCACTTTAGTGCAGAAGGACAATCCAGACGTATACACTACTTAGGCTCTTGTTAAGTGAAAATTGGGATAAGTGGTCCTAAGTGGATGCATAGATCTTCAGCTTGTCCTCTCCAATAGGGTGAGTTTTACCCTTAACAAGAAGTGTAAGTGGAGCATCAGTGTTGTCTGGGCTCTTCTGAGGATCATTAACACACAGCTGAGTTTCCCCATAAAGATGCAGCAGGAAAATGGGAATTAATTGGGCTGTTTTAGTAGTTATGTACTTCCTGCTTTTGGCTCCTTCCTTGTAAACTGTGAACTCTATTATGCCTTGTCCAAATGACACTGGAGAGAAAGGTTTTGAATTAATTTCTGTCAATCCTTCCTGGGATTTCCTTCTGCTCCGTTTCTGCTATTTGTTCTGCTGGAAATTTATCATATCACAAGGAAATGCTGCAGACACCCGATTTCAGTCTTGGTGTGACTTGCCAGGTTTGTCCTTGAGGGAAGGTCTGCTCGGAACGCAGCCAGGCAAGCTCAGATATGCAGATTTGATGTGGGCCCTCCAAACAAACTTCACAGCCTCGGTTCCAGTCCCCAGGGAAGGGCTGGTGGAAACCTTCACCCGCGGGAGGTTCAGACTGGGCCTCAGGGAGCTCCAGAGGAGTTTGTCCTTCCTTCAGACAGCACCCCCAGGCACAGAAATGGTGCTTTTTCCATTCTCTCTTTCCTAGGGAGCACCGAGGGAAGTGTTTGTTTAGGCTGGCGTGGCTCTGGAGATGGATTTGATTTCGGAGGAGCTGTGCAAGGGACGATGATGCCAGAAGAGATGGAACTTCAGCTCCAGGCTGGAAAAGGGTGGATCTCCTCGCTCTCCACAGCTCCTGGCAGGAGGGTGCAGCCCCCCAGACGGGGATCAGGCTCTTCTGCCATGTCCCCAGTGAAGGGATGAGAGGGAATTGGTTGAAGTGGCACCAGGGGAGGTTCAGATTAGATATCAGAATATTTTTTTTCACTACAAGAGTGGTCAGGCATTGGAATGAGTGGTGGAATCACCATCTCTGGAAGTGCTCAAGTGACATCTGGATGTGGCACTTGGGGACAGGTGAGGGGTGCTGGTGGTGGGGCTGGATGATCCTGAGGGTCTCTCCCATCCCTGGTGATTGTGTGGGACAGCTGCCTCTGCTCTGCCCTGCTCTGCCCTGCTCTGCTCTGCTCTCTCCTCTCAGCGTGGTGGCAGTCCTGGTTCCTGGCATGGTCACTGCCACCATCCCACAGCTCCACCCTCAGGGGATGGGAATGGACAATCCTGCTCTGTCCTGAGCAGCCACCTGAGGGAATGTCATTAGATGTTCCCCAGCAGGTGGCCTGAATTGCAAATAGAGCTCGGAAAATTCCCTTTTCCTGTTATATTTTTTTCCCCACTTGTCCCCGGATCAATCTTCTGGCTGGTTCAAAAAGCCCCGTGGTCCCAGGGGAATGTCAGTGGCACCTTGGTGTGAGAGCTGGTGCTTTTGGCTCGTGGCCCTGGTGTCATTTCGGTGCTCTGTCCATCAGAGGAACGTCCCCTGACACAGACACCGGGTTACCTTCGCTGCAGTGACTCATCATTTTCCCACAATTAAATTTTGGAGCTCTAATGCAAAGCAGGCTGATCTGCTTTGACAGGACAGTACGGAATAAACAGAAAAGACTAAATTTGTATTGGCAGCTACCACTGAGCTGCAGTTATGAGTAATCCAGCACAACCAGAGAGGACACCAAGGAATCAAAATAGACTCCAGTGGCTGAAGAGAAGCCAGAGCTGTTGGTCCCCAGGAACTCCCTGGTTAGAGTTGTACCAAGACACTGCGTGGTTGAATTTTACATTGGAAATCTTGGTTTGCAGATTCCTGAACTCAGGAATCTTCTGAGAAAAATCCTGCACTGGATCCAGTTGGGTTTAGTTCCCCTGATCTCCTGGGTCCAGTCTTGCTGGATGGCTCAATCAGGAACTCTGGGAATGAGAAAAAACATGGAATTCCTTATGATATTTATATCACTGGCTCCAAATTTCCACGTGCAATTACTGTGTCTGCACATGCAGATCAATAAAAAAATGTGTGCGGATGAACAGAACTCGCTGGCTCGTGTTTCAGCAAATTAGGACATGATTGCACACAGTCCAAAATCTGGATCCTAAACCTTTGTACACTTCTGTTGTGATATTTTGTAATTGCTAATTGCAACAATATCTGTGCAGGGTATGTAATTCAACATGACAAGTGTTTTTAGCAGCAGGTGAGTAAGATCAGCTATTGAAACAGCAAAATTATTGCCAACATTGAGGAAATTAGATAAAAATGCAAGGTCCAAAGAGCCTCATTCATATCAGATCTAACACAAGCTGGAGTAAACACAGGGAATTGTTAACTTTACATGCCAATAAATTATTTAAATAGTTTATAAGAAAACAGTGGCTTGGCACAGTTCTGACTTTTCAGCATCATAAACAGAGTAGTAATGCTACACAGCTCTACTCATACATTTGTATTTTGGACTACTCACCTCTTGTGTTCTGTGTGTAAATTGGAAAGCCTTGAACATTAATCTACCAGACACGAATTCCTCCCTTTAACAGCTCCCAGCCCGTGCGTGGGGAAGCAGAAAACTCTTTTTGTTACACGTGAAATCTGCTTTCACTGGCTTTACATCGAGGTTTGGTCCTTAAGCAACACTTGGCATCATTTATTCCAAACTACCACGGGCCCAAGAGAGGGATTCTGGAGAGGGCTGTGAGCTGCTCCCTGGGAATTCCAGTTTTAACCTCGGTGTCTGCACTGGGAGCTTTGGGAGCTGGCTCTGCCAGGGTGTGCCAAGGGCTCTCCAGGGCAGGAAATGGAGCTGGTTCTGTGCCAGGGACTTTTTGGGCTGCCACACAGAGGGCTTCACTTTTAATTAATTTTTAAATGCTGGGCATCAAGGACGTGATAGCCTTAATGGGAAGGACGGGAGCGCCTTGCCTTTCTCTTGCCTTCCAACATGAAATAAAGGCTGCTGGGTCCTGATAGAACAGCACAGGGATGTGGCCACGTCCTGCAGCACCGGTGGCCTCAGATTCCCTTCTCAGGCGACTGCAAAGGGATCAGATTTGCCTTTCACAGGCCAAAAGGTGCACTCCTCATCCAGCTCCGCAGTCAGGGTGACGATGGGCAGCACAGACTCTCGTCCAGCTGCAGGTTCTGCCTTTCTTTGTGGCAACTTGGCTGATGAAAAGGGTTAATCGGAGTGGTCTCTCTTAGCTCAGTTTTACATTACACTGGGCGCTTAAAACCTGTTATCCCGTGTCAGAAATGGCCCCGGGCACAGGGAGCCCTGCCTGGGGGGCTGTGGCAGGATGGGGCTCTCTGCTCCTGCTGGGACCCCTGCAGAGTTTGAGGGCTGCTTCCAGGGGGATTTCCCAGCTCTGTGTTCCTGCTGGAGAACCTGCAGAGTTTGGGGGCTGCATCCAGGGGGATTTCCCAGCTCTGTTTTCCTGCTGCAGCACCTGCAGAGTTTGGGGGCTGCTTCCGGGGGGATTTCCCAGCTCTGTGTTCGTGCTGGAGATCCTGCAGAATTTTGGGGCTGCATCCAGAGAGATTTCCCAGCTCACAGCTCATCCCTCTTCCCTGAACCCTCTGCCCTGTTCGCCACAAGGAGTTTTATCCCATTTCTTGGTGCTGGCTCCCTGCTGGTGGCCATCAGTTCGGGAATAAAGCTGCCATTTCCACCCCTATGGATGTGCACAGAGAAAACAGGCTCAGAAAATGTTCGTGCCCGAAGTCGGCGTTTGTAAACCAACACCACGGGCCCACGGCCTTCCCACTTCTGCCTTCACTCTGAGATCCTTTCTTAATAAGGAATAATGAACATCAACACCCAGTTATTCAGTAAAGCAGAGCGTATGAGCAATTAAATTAAATTAAATTAGCACAGCCAAGCAAACAAAGCAGTAATCATTCAAGCCCTCTATTTAGGCTGCAGCCATAGTGATAGACTGAAGAATAACAGCACATTCCAGTAGAGACAATTACTATCAAATTTTTATTTTTCAAAAATCACAAGCACTGAGTAAATACTAATTTTTTGTCACAAAAGGTTCCTTTTAAATCGTCTTTCCCTCTCACTTCAAAACGTGACAAATCCCAGAGACGGAGTTGGTCTTTTATAAGCTTCATTTTACAGGAGTATATTCAGCATTATCTTCTCCACACAGTTTGAGCTCGAATCCTCCTGGGAGTCTCCACCACTTTCCTTGAATGTACTAAAACAAGGATTGGCCAGTCCAGAACAGTAAAGGATGAAGGTATTAGAGAATAGTCTTGGGTCAAGAATTATTATTGCTGGAGGCCTCCAAAATCTAGTTATGGGTTTCAGCAAACCCTGTGGGCTCTTATGATAATGCTTTTCTACAGTATTATTGTTATATGGCACTAAATCAGTCAGATTCATGAGCAACAAGAGGTCAATGTCTGATTGAAATTCATAAGGTCAAAAAGGAAACTAAAAATCAATTTATAAGATATGAAGATTTAGGTTCAAACTATATCCACGAGCAATAAAATTTCACATCCATAAATGTAAGAAATCAGTTATTAAACTTGAGGGGGGGAAGAAGACTTATTAAGTTTTACACACACATAAGGCAGCTAACACATAATTTTATCAGACATTACTGAAATCCTATGTGTAATATAAGAGATGATGGGCTAAAATGCTAAATGGTTTAGCACTAAATTATTAAGTGATGTATCCCCAAGGTATTAAAAAGATAAGAAATGCAGAGCAGGTGTCTCTCCCACCAACTCTTGATCACCAGTTTAAGTGCATATTGATAACAAATGCACTTTAGAGGCAAAATAGTATTAGTAATATTTTTGCAGTGTGAAAGCCTCATGTCAGAATAACTAAAAGCTTCTACCTGACAAAGAAATGTTCATATATATTACACATATACATATATATATATATATAAAATCGTGTTAAGTGTTATCTCTCTGTGGAACAGAAATGAACCTCCAGCGCGGTGGAGCTGGTTTGGTGCTTACACACGAGTAAATAATGGAGGGGAAATAACAACTCCACCACACTGAGAAGGAGAATTATAGCCGGGAACTCTTACCTGGGCTGAAATGAAAATGGGTTTTTATTAAAATTACAGATTAATGGGGATTCCTGGAAGCCGAAAGGTATAAAAATGGAACACTGCAGACAAATGTGGTTGTTTCAAGCCCGGCCTGTGGATTCCACAAGAACTCTTTTTTACCCCTTCCTATTAATTTTCCAGTTGTCCCCCCTTTGGACTGATGATTGCTCAGGGAATGCTGCTGAAAATTGGTATTTTGGTCTCTTGGAGCATCCAGCCTCCAAGGGAAACAAAACCAGCCAGGCACTGAACTTCTCCTGCTTCCGACCTTCCTTGTTTTCCCCTGGTGGGAACAGCCCACGTCCTACGGTGCCTTCTGCCATCCCTACCCACAAGGACAGGGATTCAATCCATCCCACACTTTTCTAGGGATTGACCTTTTTCAGCCTTCTGATGTTTGCATTTTTGTAGTGGAGTTTCTCACAGATTTTCACATAAACAAAAGTGATGTTACTATAAACTGTTCTTCTTGCTTATTGTTCCTCTGTGGAGGAGGGACAACATTCCTCTCTGGAGGAGGGACAGTTGATGAACTTCTAGTTTGAGCAGTGTGAAGGCACGGACAGGGTCATCAAGGACGAAGCAGGCACAGCAGAGTTCAGGGGAAACTTTTTCCTTCTTCCTTCATTCAAAAATCCGACTCCATTTATATACATTTGTACAGAGGTCAAGAGATTGGCTGCACAGGTCGCCGCCTCTCCAACCTGGATGGTGGACATCACCATCAATCACATTTCTCCTCCCAGAGGAGAAATATGTAAACATTCCAAAAATGCGCATGGTTTACATGAAGCTGCGTGAGAATCTGCAGCGCAAAGTTGCAAGCGCTCAAAAGCAAGAAAACCTGGGGCCACACCAGTGTGGTGGGAGAGGTGTCGACCTCATTGTCCAACCCCTGGTCGTTGTCCAAAATCTGTAAAAACCGAAGGAGGAAGATAAACTCGTCTCTTTGCCCTGACGACTCGGCGGTGCGCGTGCCGTCCTTTCCATGTCCCGCAGCGACGATTCCCGTCCGCGTCTTCTCCTGCCAACGCCTCGTGGGGAAACGCCGTGGGGCTGAGGCCAGCCACAGAACCACGGGATTGTCCAGCTCGGAACGTGGCTGCAGGGGTTCAATGGATTCCTGAGGGACGGCCCAAATTGCAGGAACGTCCAGCGTTACCTCACTGCTGGGATACAGGATGTGTTCAGAATAATTATGGAAAATTGCAGCAAGTGGTGATTTTAGAACTTTCTCTTTTTTTTTTCCTCTCTACATAAGCAAGCTGCCATGACTTAATTACTTGCTAATGCAATAAGCAACCGAAAAAAGAAATCAGGTTTTACAAAGAAAAAGAACCATTCTAATGCCTGTTTACAATGATTCTGGGGTAAAATTACCTGAAAAGGTGAAGATTGTTACATTAGCAATATTTTAATATAGTAGATTTTAAATTATATTACAAAAATTATAGATAATTATGGAAAATGATACATTCTGTGTCTAGCAGGATACCTAAACACTCCTGTAAAAATGAAATAAGGATCTATTAATGCCATAAACCTACTTAATAAAAGTTGCTTTCATATTCAAAACCAAAATATTAAAGCATGCTCCATATCTGAAAGTCAAAAGTGAAAGAATAAATTAACTAAGGTTAAGAACCTTGTAGCAGCTGACTAACAAAGCTCTAGGGCATTATAAAATTTCATGCTCTTGTAATAAAAAGGATAAAGAATTGGCTGGAAGACCACTAAAAGTTAAAATAAATGAACATAAAGTAGATGAAAAAGCTTGACACGGCTGAGACCACAAATGTGTAAAGACCAAAGACACAGTTTTAAGCCATTAGAGGACTGAATTAAATGCAAAATGAATCCTAGTAGTAAATTAATAGAAAATTACAAAGGTAAATGAGCTCTTTTTCCCAGTTACAGAAAACTTTCTATATAATATTTTTTTTCCAGCACTTGAAAATATTAGAAGTGTGGTGAGTTAAATTCTGGCATCTGCCCAGGCCAGAAACAATTCCTAATACTTCAGCATATAGAAAAAAAATCAATTTTTATGGGAAAGAAGCAGGACCGCAGGAGGTATTTTTTATTTAATATCAGGTGGGATAAATTCACCTTTTAAATTATTTTCTAGAGTGTGTTCAAGGTTTACCTCTGAGCTCAGCCCCACCTTCGCTTGTGTAAACCTTCAAAAGCAAGGAGGAGAAAAGACCAAATATTTGAGGCTGGTTTTGTTGTCATTTCTTAATCAATGGATGAGAGTGAGAAGGGAAGAGCTTGAAAAAGGTAAAGTCACATCATAACCTAAAGAAAAGAGAGATGAGGCAGCCAAAATCTGTAACTTTGCAGGATCAAATGCAGACACAATGTGGGAAGGAACAAACCTCTGGTCTGACACATTCTGTTCACCAGCAGAAGAAATCTTTGCCTCTCTGGCCACTTCTGCTTTTGGAAAACCTGTTGAGGGAGAGAAAATTGGCCATTGTGGATCTAGCCTGGCTCCCCAGTCAAAAAAACAGAGAGATGGGAAAGGAAAACACTTTCTGACCTCAAAGCATCGGTGCTCAGAACCCCAGAAGGGTTTCATGGTGAGCCTGGATCCCTCTGCTCTGGTTACAGCACCCAGAAGTCTCCCTGAGCTTTATCCTGGGCTGCGTTTTTGCCTTTGGAAGTGCTGAAGTTGGTCTCTGCAGAATGTTCAGAGTTCCATCAGTCACTGCAGGTGTGATTTGTGTCTGCAAAGCTCCGTGCAAAGCCCTCCGGTGTGGGCTGAGCCTCACTCTGTGTGGGAAAATTCCCACAGGACTGATTCCCTCCATCACCAGGGGCAGGGGCAGGACACTGTTTATTGTTGGAAAAATGCATCTTCCCCCCACGGGCTTCCAAATGGATGAAGTGCAGTGCAAGAGGTCTCCTAAAATCAGAAAAATCAGGATTGATTGGAAAGAAAAGATTTGGGCAGTGCAAGTCTGGCTCTTTACAAGCTCAAGTCCAAAGGGTTTTTAGGGCTCTCAGCGCAACTCCTGAACTTTAGTTTCAGCTGCTTGGAGGAACTGCCTTCCTCCAACTCTTATTTTGTGGATTTTTGATTTGGCTTTCAGGCTCTTTGTGGGTGTTTTACCCACAGGAGCTGCTGCAGGGTGAGGATGTCGGTGCTGGGGTCTTAATGCAGCTCCTCAAGTGATCTCTGTCATCTCCACCACAAATATTCCCTTTCCTAGGGCTGGGAAAGAGCTTTCCTGAGCGTAGGGGAAGGCACATCCCAGTGGGAATCCTGCTCCAGCCCGTTCCAGATGTGGGATGGCAGCTGGAAGAGGCACACCCGGCTCTGAAGGCCAGGGAATTCCTGGGAGCTGGAGGTGGGCAGGTCACCAGGAGGAATTCTTGCAGCCTCCGGGTTTGGAATGATGCAGCTGGTTTGGTTTTGTGCCAACCACCCCAAACATGTGCGAGAGGATCTCACCACTCTGCCCTTTTTAGCCAGGTGGAAAACTCCCAGCAGCTTTTGGGCAGAAATCTCAGAAGTTTGGGTGGAAAAGGCAGCGAGGAAAGTCTTGAAATTGAGGAGCTGGTGTGAAAAACTGAAGTTCAGTGGGGTTGGTGATGACAGAGAGAGGCTTTTGAGTGTTTAGCAGGAGCCCATCAGTTCTCTTCATTAACAAACTGTCCTGGCCCTGCTTCTGGAGCAGCCCCAGCACATCAATCTGACCATTTCTAATGAGACAGAGGCTGCTCCTGCACGGGCCAGACTTGCTTGTCAGCCACTGCCTGATGGGTTTAAGTAAGAAATGATCCTTCATTAATTAACCTTCACTTGCTATGTAGATTCACTCATTGAGATGCAGGTAATTAAGCCAAGGTCATTCCAAGGACTGGCAGAGCAATAACAGCCGTGCAAAGGTGCCGTGGTTGTTTTGATCAAGGGCTTTCACTGCTGTTGTTTCAGTGTGACAGTGACACGTTCCAAAGTGGCCTTTTTGGGGGGAAAATAAAACCACACTGTTTTTTTTTTTTAATGTGTCACCCCGAGGCTAAATAGCTTTTGGACCCAACTTCGTCAACTTGGTACGTGGGGTAGATTAGGGAAGGAAAATATCAGTAAAACTCTAGAAAATTCCAGAAGAAAAAGCAATAATTTGTGGAAGAGAGGCAGGAATGAACTTATTGGGAGGTCTTGACAGTGACTGAAACATCCCTGCAAAAAAAAAAAGACTCTCAATCTTGCATTTCATTTAAAGTAATAGTCCCCAATTAAAACGGAACCACTCCAGTTAGAAAACTTTCTGTAAAAAATAGAAGTGTAATTTGTCTTGGTGCCCAGATTAATCTCCCTGGCTTTTAACCCTTGCCCATGAGCTGGTGCAGCCCTGTGGGGAGCTGGGCAGTGCAGGCTCCTCTCCCTCCCGGGTGAAAAACTCCAATTACGGACCCGCTCTAGCTTGGGGGACAGAACAGCGTTTTCTGCGGCTCCTCCAAATTAGCTCCTCCATCAGCCCAAACCCGTGTGTGAAGCAGCTCCCAACTTTGATCACCGTTGAGAGCAAAGTGAATGGATTGAACCTGCAAATAGCCTTTGGCTCTTGGCGAGTGGCTCCCTTTATAATTTGAGTGTTGGATGGAAGCGGCGCGTTGTGGATTTTAATAACTCCCCTCCATTCGGGCTGCCGAGTGCCGCTTGCTGGGGATTATATGACCCCGCTCCCCAGCATGTCCCATTATGGGCACTTAACCTTGAAAGTTGTAAAGACAGAACATTTAATCTGTTAAACACGGGCGGAATCAGAAGGTTATATAATTACAGGTAATTTGGCTTAGCGCTTCTGGTGCTTTTCAGTCGTGAAAAGAAATTTTTTTTTGCTGGAAATCTTCTCCTCGAGAAACGGAAAAGAGATGAAAAAATGTATTTAAAAAAAAAATATCGAGCGCTGCAGAACAAAAGTATTTTTGAGCTATATGCATACATTTGTTTAAATTAAGGCCTTCAGTAATCATTAATAAACTTTTACAAGCAAAGGGCAAAATCCAGTGTTAACACTAGTGCAGAAAAACCTGGAGCACATAAGAATGGATTTGAAATTCTTTTCCCACAAATATTCCTGAGAAGTGTAAATCGGAGCCTTCAGCAAGTCGCCATTTCCTTATGGAAATTCCACAGCTGGGCAAACAGCAAATTGTTTCCATGATGAAATAAAAAAATCAATAAAATTAAAATCTTCTGGAAAAGAGGAAACCCTTCACTGCAGCAGAAAATACCAGATAAAAACAGATTAGAAGAGATAATAACCAAAACATTCTGGATTTCTGGTGATGAGAGAAGGGCACAATTCCATAGAGATCACAGAAAATTTATTCATTCTAAATTTAAGAAAATTGATGCTTCAATGGAGAGAGATTTTTGGAGGGCCATTTTACCATCCACAGGTCTTGCTGGACCTTTAAAACACTGACCTGAGTAACTAAAGGATGCAGCTGTACTATTATTATTATTATTATTATTG
>VZDJ01000175.1:10165689-10254480 GCA_008694505.1 Cyanoderma ruficeps | reverse complement strand
AACCCTGTTATCAGTCTCTGGATAAGAAACAAAATGAGCAGCGTTTGTGGTAAGAAAATTTAGAAAAGTTTAAGAAGCTCAGAGAAAAAAAAGCTGTCTTCTTAATAAAAGAAAGACGTGACTTAATTTAGCATGAGATGGCAGGAGGGGAAGTGAATGATTTTTTGGGGAAGAAAGGGAAACCAAAGTGTGTTCATTTATCCTCCGTGCCAAAGATATGGTGGTGGAGAATCTCAGCCTGAACTTCACCACTTCTGGGGGAAAGCTCCTCGAATATCTGCTGGTGATTTTTACCATTGGAAATCCTCCCATTCTCACAGAAAGAGAACACAAATCATTCCCCAGCCTTGGAACTGCTACTTGATAAGGATGTTTTGGGGAGAGCTGACCAGAAGGGTGGGAAAGGTACAATGGGGTGTGAGTGTCCCTCTGGAAATGCTCTGGGGCTCCTCATTTTTAAAGAGCAAGCCGTGGCTGTCGGTGGAATTGGGTAACAAGAACATCCTCGGACCATCTTTATTTCAAAGCAGGAATCTGGGTTAGGGGCTGTGGATTGGCTTTCAGCTTCTCTCTCTTGGTTTGTCTTCTTTTTTTATTTTTTTGGTGTTTTTGTTTCAATCTTCCCCGTGGTGAGATGGGTGCATTAGCTGCGCGCTTTTCTAGCTGCAGATCATCCAAAATACATGACTACACGGTGGCCTTTGGGAAGGGCTGCATTCACAGAGCATTTAAATGAGGTTTTTTTCTCCGAGATGGCATGAAGATATTTTCGCACTCCGAGGGGAATAATGCGGATCTGTCGAAGTTCCCTGTACCAGCAGAGCTCTCTCTCTCTCTCTCTCTCTCCCTGGAACACGCTACAGAGTGGAGAACAGCTTCATATGCAAAAATTGAGTTTTAAAGCTTTGCTCAGCTCTTTTTCATTTTGTTAATTATTATTAATTTCTTTTCAGAACGCAGCTGATAACGTGGGTGGCCTGTGAGCATCCTTGCACGTCCCAGGGTTGGTCAGCTCAGAGCCACCTCACCTGATTTATGCACAAATTAGTCACGGATGCAGATGAGCTGTGCAATATTTGTACACTTTCTCGAACCTCGGTCTTAATGACTCACCTCCCAAAACAAAACTAATGATGTTGAAGAGCAATATGCAAATATTTTCTCTTTGACAATGACATCTCCAAGAAGCAGCCGAGGCTCCTGTGTCATCAGTGAGGCAAATCAACTTACTCAGAGCAAACAGCTTGAGTTCAGCCAGCTCACTCTTCACAATTCTCTTCACAATTAACTTTGAGTTACTTTCCCATTTTTCAAATGTGTTCAATATCCAACATTTATTTGGAGTCAGGGCCAGATTTATGAAGGTGTTTTTGTCCACAGGAGCTGGACACAGTCGCTGCTCAGGCACTTCTTCAAAACTCACCAAGCACCTCCTAAGCTTTGCCTGCATCTGACCCTCATTTTTGTTTTTTCTGATGGACAGAGTCTCCTTTTGTTTGTGCTCTCTGCACTTTTGGACCCTGAGAGGATTTCCTCAGATTGAAGGGACTAAATCACCTGGTATTATTTTTACTCCAACTAGACTGCATGTAGATACTATATCCATGTTTAAAATCTGCTTTCCATAAATGTTATGCAACATTCCCTTAAAAATTGCTGTTTCAGTTAACATTTCTGCCCATAAATCAGTCACTGGAATATTCAGAGAAAGCAAATATGAAAGGGGTGTGAACACAGCTGAAGGCTATTCAATGTTTTATTCAAAGGAGTTTTCATGGAAAATATTTTGAGGTATTTGCTTAGTTCTAATCATTACCATGGGACGCCCTGGAAATCCAGTAGTGACAGAAATGCCAAAACTTGAAAGCAATTAAGTGTATTTGAAGAAAGAAATTTTCATTTTCTGTTTGCACTGAAGTTTTGGTGCAGGAAGGAGCCAGCCCAGCCGAGCCAAATTCCACAATTCTCACAGCATCCAGCACTTTGGAAGGCCATGGATCCACCCTGAGCTCTTGGAGACCTTCTGTGACGATGGGGAGCGCTTTTTTTTCCCCTTTTCTGTCGATATTTTTGGCCAGGAATTTGGTCATTGCTGA
The DNA here is from genome assembly GCA_008694505.1 of Cyanoderma ruficeps. Taxonomy (NCBI): domain Eukaryota; kingdom Metazoa; phylum Chordata; class Aves; order Passeriformes; family Timaliidae; genus Cyanoderma; species Cyanoderma ruficeps. The sequence continues at coordinate 10,252,384 of VZDJ01000175.1, read as the reverse complement.
GCTCTGGGCTGCTTACATGACCCAGGACAGCATTCCTGGGAATTCCCATTCCCACAGGGAACAAAATGTGTTGGGATGGAGCTGGTGGAGGGAAAGCTCCACGTTCTGGGTTTGTGTGCAGCCGGGAGAGCAGAGCAGGGCTGGACGTGGCACTCAGAGCTCTGGGCTGGGGACAAGGTGGGGATTGGTGACCAAGGCTGGACCCCATGGGCTGGGAGGGCTTTTCCAGCAGTTCTGGGATCCTGGGACGTCTGAACCTGTGCTGAAGCAGCTCAAGTGCTAAAACAATCACTGGCGAATTTATCCTGGTCAAATTCAGCCCAAGCACAGTGTCCCCTCTGGGAGAGGTCGAGCACCTTTAGGGGACACAGATTTTCAGGCTGCTGGTGGCCTAGAAGGTACTGAAACCTCTGCACCCTTATTTCCCATTGAATGGGAGCCCAGGGAGCCAATTCCATCAGGGATTCACTCCTGGCTGTGACCAATGGCACCTTCACCACTCTGCCAACCTGGCCCTGGTGCCAGTGTTGGCGTTGAAACAGATAATCCCAGGATGATTGTATGCAGGTGCTTTTATTGAAGGGCTCTGGGGATCAGGAGCACAGGGTACAGACCCAAATCTGACTCCGACATGGATTCGAGAGGGGCATGTTTTTATACCCTTTCACTATATAACTACATATTAATTATTAAACCCATATTGTTCTATTGTATATCCAAGCATGAATTCTTGTCGTCTTCATCAGGCCCCCCAAACATTGTTTCTCATGATTCTTAAACAATAATCATATTCAATTACCGAACAATCATTACATTTAACAATTGTATCATTTATCATATGATGATTATGCAGGTGCAGTTTCACGTGATCTAGTAAAGACAAAACCCAACCTTTGTTTCCAGGGCCTACCTGGCTTTGGTTCCCTTTCCCAGGCCTACCCAGGCCCAACCTTTCTTTCCACCTCCCCTGAATCTATTGTATACAATTCCCACGATTTTTAGAAACATTTTAGCCCTGTGCTATCACCAGGGCTGTGCCAGCCTTCCCTGAGGGGATTTTAGCAGCCGGAGCTGAGACGGGAGAAGGTTTTTCCCTCTTGCAAAGCCCAGCATGGAGCTGTGGCCGAGCACCAGCGCTTCCCTCGCTTTGCATTCCGAGGTTTTTTGTGTCTGGGCTTCGTGTTCAGAGAGATGACAACAAGGGGAACTGGTGGAAAGGCGCTGCCCTCCTCCTCTCCTGCCGTAAAACTCCCGGTTGTGATAGAGACGTCGCGTCTGAAACGCGTGGGGTCGAATTTTGGAGGGCCAAATCGCGGAGGCATTTCATAAATTAGGCTGGGTGGATGAACTCCTGCAGCACATAAGAGCGCCAAGGAACTCCACGGGGTGGGTTTTCCCTCCAGGACTCGGCACTTAGCAGCTATTCAATTACCGGTTGGAGATAATAAAGCACGGATGCAACAGCTACTTTACACTCTGCTTCATCTTTTGCTTCCTCACCAGTACGGAATTGCGGTGCTGATCACACAAACATCACGCAGCTCCGTCCTAAAGCCCACAGCCTCAAAAATCCCCGTTTCCGCCTCAAAAAAAAATCCCCGTTTCTGTGATGAGTTTGAGCACTTGGGCTTGGGATGGAAAAAAACCCCAATAAGGAACGGGACCATCACCAGTCCATAAAGCATCGGGATGGGGCTGTTTGTGGGGCGTGCCCCCCAGGCTGTGTTTTTTATTGTTAATAAAACACTGACAACCTAATGACAAAGGGTAACCCTGCACGGAAACCAGGCAGGAACACGAGCAGAAAATAGAAAAATCAACCCAAAATCTGCATCGAATTTCTCCCTGTAACCTGCCCGCTCCCCGTTCTGCCATCAGTGCAGGGTGAAATGACTTCGCACGTGGTAATTGGGGGAATAATGGAACCAATTTTCCATAATCATCTGTACGTCCCCAAAGCAAAGCAGGAACACATCCCCATTAACCGTCTCTAGGCTCCACTTTTGGCACAGAACTTTTCATTCCGATGTTTGCTTTATAGTGGTGCCATTAGGAAATATTAGAAATGTTAACATTTTAATATAATGAGGAAGATGCAACTTGGGGTTTTGTTTTCTTGTTCTTCTCTTATTATTATTTTTTTTTCCTTGCAATATCAACTTTCTGGAAGTTATGAGAACGTGACATTCTGCAGTAATCAAGCAAGAAAAAACCCAAAAAACAAACAAAAAACTCCCCCAAGCCACTAACAAACCCAAACAAATGAAAAGAGGCAATTTAGATGCAGATACTCCAAATGTGAGGGGCTGATGTGCTGAGCACCTGGACAGATTTTAACACTTCTTGAGGGAGGAGATTGGGGACTAAGCTCCACTTTGGTCCAGGGAAGGAGGACAGGGCGCCTCTTGTTCTCATTTAAAATGTTCATTTTAGATATTTAGATGCTGGAGCCAACAAGGTGCTCCAGCACACGCCCTAATCCCTGCCCAGGCAGTTCCCTGGGTGCCATAAAACAACGTTTGATAATTTGCACAATGCTTGAGAGACAACTGGTGATTTGTAATCCGTAAATCCAATGAACTTTTGACGTCTCCCGTTGCCTGGGTGAGGCAAGACATCCATCCAGCTCCTAATGGGGGAAAGTTGAGGCACGGTATGATTTGTTTTCCTGATGTAAATGTGGCACAGAGCTATATTTTGTGAATGGCTGATGGATCTAATGAAAGCATTATCCCTTCACCACAATGCAGAGGTATAATGAGATGAAACATTTGGAGGTGTTTAGGCACTCACAAACACAGGTAGGGACTCATAAAAATCCTTTTAAGAAGCTACTGGCCGACTTGGGCACTAATATTTTAAATATCTGGTTGATCAGCTGTGAAGGTGTCAGAATTTGGTCCTTTTCCCTCCAAGACTGAGGAAAATCAGGGTTCAGAGAAATTCAGACAATGCCGAATCCTGCAAGATGCAAGTAAGAAAAGCTCTGGAAATTTCTTGTAAAGGTATTTTATTTCTCCCCCCNCCCCCCCCCCCCCACCTCATGGGGAAAATTCAAATTGTAAAATTCTGACCTCATGTGGAAATCTGGCAGTTTCAGTCAGGCATTAGTTGGGAAAGTTTTTTAGGTCAGCCTGGGATTGTGGATAAGGGAGGAATGAGTAACACAGCTTCTGAGTAGCTAAAGCCCTTGTGGCTCTGGGATGTTAAGAGAGCAGACTCAGCCTTATATATCTTATTTAATCAAAGAATATATAACTTCATCAGAGCTGGCTTCAGCTTTCAAGCAGAAATAAACCATTTCTATTACTGGAAATTATTAGATACTCATATTACAGCCAAACATCCCAGGGTTTTTTGCCTTTCTGGAAAGAAAGAGAACAAAAAGAAGGAAAAAATCTAAAAGAGAGAAGCAACAGCAGAAGCAAAACCCCAGCAAAATTCATAGGTAAATCCTCTTTTTACTGTTAATAAAACACAAACCTCATCTCAGTTTGGGGATGTTTCCCTAGGAGAGGTTGGCTCTGAGGGAAAACCTGGAATGCCAAGCTCTGAAATCATTCCTGGGCTCACCTTGGCTGAAGGGCTGAGAGCACGAGGCAAGCTCGACACGTCAGCTCATCCAGGGAAAACCAAGGCTCTGTGTGGCTCATTCCAGAGCCTGGAATTGGGGCTGGACACTGAAGGCACCCTCAGTTTTCTACCCCGGTGTCCAGGAAAAAAACCAGCAGCCCGAGCATGACTAACACATTGCCTATTGCTAATATATAATATATATAACTAATACCCAGTATAATGTCTAATCTATCTCTCCACATAATGTATATCTAATATATAGAGCCTCAGACAGAGCTGATTGATCAGCACAGCAGGGGAATTCAGGCTGGTTTCTCTTGCCAGCAGCCCCTGTGTGTGCCAGCGTTTCCAACCATCCTGGCCCTGCTGAGGACACGTCACCCAAAATCATCTGGAAAGGGAGAAAATCATTCTGGAAAGGGAATCCATCCCTCCCCTTGGGTCTGGTGGCAAAGCTCCCACAGACGTGAGGCTGTCCCTGCCTGAAGATCAGCCTCCCCAGAGCAGGTGTCTGGTTCATCTCTGAATTAAAGGGCGTCGAGTTCCCCTCCCAGAGCATCTGAACCCGTGGTGCCACAGCCAAGGACATCCATCAGTACCTGGGGCTCACCCCCTGCACCCCCAGATATCTGAGTGAGACAGAGATAAACCCCAAAGGTTTCCAGAGATCCGGGGGAGGAGATCTGGTGCTCTAAAGTCTGGTTTCCATCCTCACTCCAGAGCTGGCGTTATTGAAATAATCCCTGAGATGACCCCAAGTTGTCAAAAACCAAATCAGATTTATAAGAATGCTTGGGGTTCTAGAGGAAAGGTGCTGCAGGAGTAGAAGGTGTCGTTATTGTTATTATTATTATTACTATAATAAGACAAGCTTCCCCGTGTCCCTTGGCGATAATGCAGCTCTCTGGGAGGGATAAACTATGGAGCCAACGTGAACCAGATTATTGCCTCGTAAAACGGGACACCTGCCCTATTATCCCTTAAATAATAAGTACATAAAACAAATTTGACTGTAATAATAAAACATAATGGTGAAATATTTATGGGTGATTTTTCAATGCGGCGCACGAGGATTGAGCCACGCAATTTCTGCCGGCTTTTTGCAAGAGTTGCTCTGGCAAATCCTCCCGGTGAGGTCCCACGGAAAATGTCCTGGAACGTGGCTGGAGGAGCACCAGAGGGGGTGGGAAAGTGGGATGGGGAATTTAATACGTGAGAAACGAGCACGGAACCCACCCTTGCCCTGGGCAGGTGGAAAGGGAAGGGGTGCTTCAAGCCATCCACCAGGACTGTGGATATGAGCGAGGAAAACATTCCAGCCAGGCCAAAAGGGTTAATTGGGACAGCCCAGGAGCTGGGGCCACCTCCCATCACAGCAGCCCCCGAAGAAACCCCCCCAAAAACTCCAAATGCAGCCTGGGCTTGGGTCTGTGTGCAGATAAACAGCACCGAGCCCTTCACAAAAACAATACCGAGCCCTTAACATGACAAACTAACAAACAGGATGAAGAATTACTTCAGGGATCTCATCAAATTACATCTTTTACATCTCGGAATTTCTCACTTACCTCTCACCTTTGCTAAATTCTTGTAACTGAAAATGCCACAGGGAGAAAAGAAAAAAAAAAAAAAATTCACATTTTCTGATTGTTCGTTTGGCAGAACGGTACAGATAAACAGGTTCCATAATTTCTTTCATACAGTTATTTCCATATTCATTTCCCTACTCTTCTGTGGGATGACTTCTGATAGAGCAACAAAGAGCGAAAAAAAAAATTTAAATAAGGAAGTGCATTTCAAAGCAGGAGAATTTATGAAAGGCATCTGAGGCAGCAGAACCTCTAACCTGTGAGTACTTTCAATATACTTTAGATTTTAAGTTGTCAGGGTCACATTCTCAGTTTGTGAAAAGCACTCACGTCTGGCTCCCGAGACAGAGCCTGATTTAGTCTTTTATAGGCATATAGTACATGCTCTAATTAACCCAACTTAATTTTTGAGCACAGCCCCGCTGTCTAATAGCCACGATGCAATATTCAGCAGATTATATCACTTATTATTTTATAAGCCACCAGATAAAAATAAAGAGAATATCTGAAGTGCATCTTTCTTTAGCACCAAATAATCGGATTATTTTGATTTGCCTCTCTTGGAAGCACGATGAGTTTATTTATTGCTGGTGCTTTTCCAAGCTGAAGGAAACATCTGATATTTTCCGTAGGTGGGTGGCTGTGGGTCTGAGGGGTGTTCAGGTGAGAGGAGCAGCCCCACCACCCACCTCAGGGCTCTGCCCACACCCCATTAAAACCCCTGCCTGCAATCCCAGTTTTGGCAAGGTCTCTGCAGCTCCAACCCGGCCAATTTTCCACCGGCAGAGCCAGGACAGACACACCCCCCTGGTGTGTGTGTGTGTGAAAACCTCTCCCTGCCCGCCTTCCCTGCGTGCTGCCTCCCTGCCTGAAGAGTTTCTGTGTTTTCTCTTTGTATCATTCTGGCTCCCAGTGCTAAAAGCCACATCCTGTTATGTTTGGTTGCTAGGTGGAGAAATGTTATCATGGGCTTCAGCAATAATTTATCCATAGAGCTAGAGGAGCTGTCATGTACTTCTGACAGTGAGCTGCAGCACTTTATCAGCTTGCCTGTAAATCAACCGTGTGTGGGTGAAGATGCCAGCAATGTTTGATCTCTCTCAGACACTCTAATAATCTGCTTTTGTCTGATTGATTCCTTCACATCACCAAGCACATTGCAACCGAGAGTGGAGTGCCCTCTGTTTATCTCCGCTGGTCATCTGCTGGAGGGCAGCAGGGCAGAAAATGCTGTTCTCGCCGAGATGGAAGAGTTTTTTGGAATTAGGGGCTTTACATCATATCCTGGAGCAGGTTTAGCCCAGTAAATCAATGATAGCAGAATTGAATGCACCATAAATACCTCAAACCATATCTCTTACAAGAATGTAAGAGTAATTCATAGAAACAGGAAAGGTAACTTTGCTGGGAAGAATTACGACCCCTACAAGCTGGAGACATGCAGGTCTTTTACGGCCTGTGTTTACATCTCCCCTCTTGAACTTGGGCGAGAAATGGTCTGCACTGGCACTCGGTTCCAGGCACTCCAGAGAGAATATTGAGCAGGGCAGGACGCTGTCAGAATTGATCACGGCCTCTCAATCCTCAGCCCGAGTTTTGCTAAATTCCTGTCAAATTCTGCTGCAGGCAGCGCAGGCCCACACGGCCTGGCCTGCTCTGCTGGTGCCGGCCAGGCCCTTCCTGCCAAAAATGCACATGAAAAGGTGCAGCCAGAGCGTGCAAAAACACACAGGAAAGGCTGCAAGGAGCAGCCAGAGCCCCTCCAGGAGGAGGGAGAAGCGTGTGCCCGTTCCAGTGGGTAAATGGAGCTGGTTTTGTCGCGTTTTGTCCATCACAGCGTTCCCCCAGCTAAAATCAAGATCTGTCTGTGGCAGCAGCTCGTTGTGTGCTGACCTGGGAGCAGCAGCAGCAGCAGCTCGGGTTGCTGACCCCTCTGAAAGCTGAGGGCAGAAGATCTGGTGGATGTGATTGACTGGAGCCCATCAGGGGAAGCATTTGGTGGTGGCGTCCCCTCCGTGGGTCACGGCGGGATGGCGCAGGCAGCAGGAGGATATTTGGGGAATGCTCTAATTTCAACCCAGTACACTGAGGGGAAAGGCTGGTGGTTCACAGCACCGCTGAGTGCTAAAAAAGGGTGAAAATTCACACTGCATAATGTATTTGTAATTGTGCTCAAGGCAATGAGAGGAGAGAAATCCATGGAACAAATCTGGCATACGGTGTGGCCCTCTGTGGATGCTGCAGGAGCAGCTACATCTCCTCCAGACTGACTGCACGGAGCAGTGCAGCTTCGGGAGTGGATCCACAGCCTCCTCCTCCTCCTCAGCCCATCACGGGGATCTCCCCAGGCCCCAGATTTATTGGATGAATTGGGATGGAGACAGGTTTCAGGGGAAGGCAGCCCCTTCCTGGCCGCAGCTGGTGACCACATAGCAACACCTTTAAGGTGCAGCAGAGGGACCCGTGCTGCCTCTCCACATTCCACAACCCTTGCAGCCAAACTTAAACTTCCATCCACAAGGGATTTTTTTGGTTTTTTTCCACTGCACACATCGTAAAAGCAAAGAAGGTGATAAAAGCAAGGAGAGCTGAAGTTACAGCGTGCAGCAGGGTGCATCCTCTGTTATTTCGCCATGAAATGATTTTAGTTTCACTGAGGATCACAAAGCACCCGGATGGCTCCTCAAAGACCTGAAAGTGGCCTCCCCTCAGCACTGCACACACAGACAGACTGATGGACACCGCGACCTGCACATCAGGGTAACAGAGAGACCTCAGCAGGATTTTAAATCCAGAGAATTTAGACTCTGGTTTGGACACAGCTGCCTGACTTCTCCTTAACCATTGACCTGCAGGCAAGAGGTTTGTGATTCCCAAAGTTTGCTTGGAAAACACAGCCAGATCTCTACTGGCTGAAATCAGTAGGAAAACAGAGAAAGGCCCCCAGTCCTGCCTGTCCTTGGGCTGATTTAGTGATGGTGGATGCCCACGGAGGCTGTGCTTAGACTGGCTCAAATAACTCAAGTCTAAATCCTCCGTGGTCTTAAATTTACACCCTGTAAACTGCTCTTCAGCTTTAGATCACAAATTAATTCAAATAAACCCACTATAAAGTCTCAAACCCTACTACTTTCTAGTTATGGCAATGTAAGAGTTGGCACTTTCCAAAGAAAACTAGAAAATTAACAAACAAAGAAGAGAAAATAACAAAAAGGAAGAGGAGAACTAGAAAAGAGGAAAAGGGAGCGTGTCTAAGGAAACTACTCTGCCAGTAACATCGAGATATCCTCAAGGGAGATGTATAACTAGAAGATATTACATGGCTGAACAGTAAATATCACATTTCTTTTTACAAGCATGTTTCTGCATTTTATTATATCTCGACTGGCAGACACATAAATTCTGAACATCCAGTCTAAGAAAGCTTGGGATCCACAGGCTGTGTTCTCCATGGCTCTGAGTGGTCAGTGGCACTTGGTTATTCCATAACAAACAGATTAATTAGTGAAATACCTTCCAATCTAGAAAATGTAATGTTTTCATGAGCAAGCAAAAAAAAAAAAAATGAAATTCTCTAAATGCCACCCTACCACCCAGCTCCCATGGGGGCACATGTGGAAACAGATGCAGCCCCAGAAGCTACAGGAAGGAACTTTTTGGGCAGCTCTGGTGGTTTGGCCTCTTCCTGCAGCGTTTTGCTGCTGCTGTCGGGCAGCCCCGGGTTATTTCCTGCAGTAGGATCCCGGGCAGGAGGATTTCTGGATCATCTACCCCAGCCTTGGCCAGTGCTGAGTGATTGATTGAGGTTACGACATGACTTTTACAGGCAGCACTTGCAGGGCTGGCACGAACACATGGGACTCTCTTGTTATTTCGTGCAAGAGGAAAAACACTCGGAAGGCGGGAAAGGGGAATTTCCGGCAGCTGGGAACCTTCAATAATTTGACATTAGGCTGTGTTTGTTTGATGGTGGGAGACGGGTCTGATGAAACCAGACGTGCAGTTTACAGTCCTAATTAATATCATCAGGGCTTTAAAGGGAAAATCCTCACCAGCTCATTGATTGATTTCCTTGGGAGATGCGTTCTCACAGTTTTGGTTTGCCCCAGGTAAACGCCCTGGAGCCCAAAGGAATCATTTTCTCTTGACAGGAAGGAAACATCTACACAAATATTACTTTTAATCCACTTGTTTCACTTTTCAGGGGTAAGTCAGAGAGCTGCACGTGAGCAGTGTCTCAGCTGTGAATTCCAGCTGAGTAATTCCCCACGTACTGAGCCCACCACTGAACGTTGTCAATCTCCAGGTCCTTGTCAAGAAAGGATTCAGTTTTGAAGCCTAAATTGAGACAATTCTAGTAAAATCATATATTGGCCGGGCATTTAAACATTCTGTAAAGGATCTGGGGTGAACCAGAGCCCTGAGAACAGGGCCAAAACCACGATGCAAGAGCAGAAACTGAAGTCCAGGAAATGAGGAAATAAATAGGATAAATCCTGCCTGTAGGAATAATCCTCCTGTCCTTTCCTGCTCTCTCCTGCTCAGAAACCTCTTCTGGTACAGGAGAGAAGGGCTCAAGTTCTTTCTTTTAAAACTGAATGACAGCACCAATGCCCACTCAGATTCCAGAGTGGCATCACTCAGGTGGGAATGGGGGATCCAGGTTTGATTCCCTCCTCTGGAAAGTGCCTTTACTGTGCTGCTGGGGCATTTTCTGAAGGAGAACACGGCAGTTTAGGATGCAAATCCACCCTGAAATGAGCCCCTCAAAGGGGATCTGCTCACACACTGAGATGTGGGGTGATCTTGTGTGCTAACCCTGCCAAAAAGGGGGATTCACTGGGATCAGCCCCAAACCACGGGGCAGGGAAGGCACTGCAGGACCACAGGAGTCCCCAGGATGGCTGAATTCCCATTTATCTGGACAAGGCCTCCACGCTGCTGATTTCCAGGGCTGCAGAAATATTTACCACTGACATATCTCAGCAGATCAAAGGAAGCTGCTGCTGCTTAGCATTTCTGGCCTGTAATCTGCATTAATGTCTGTGCTCCTTCCAGCCTTATCTGAAATGTTAATGAAAACGCTGAATTTGCCCCAAAGCACCAGAAATTTGGAGAAGAAAGTGAAATTTTCCAGCGCTCTCAGCAGGTCTCCTTAATGCAGAGGTGAGCCAGGCAGGTGGTGGGTCACCAACCATCCTGAGCTGACGCCTTTTGTTCACAGGTGTCATCACCAAGGTGCATCAGAGTGCTGCTAAATTTCAGATTTTAGCCTGAAAATGTGCAAATGAACCAACCAGCCCTGCAGCTGGGGGATGCTGCAGTGGGGTGGATTTTTAGTATTAAGCTAACAAAGGTGTTGTCGTCCTCTCTACCACGGGCAAGGCAGCTCTTGAGAACACACAAACCAGCCCAAGAGGGAACCCGCAGCCCCAGCACTGTCCTCTCCTTCCTGCCAGCCCTTCACAGAGTCACACGGTCCTTTAGCTTTGGAAAAGAGCTCCAAGACCACTGAGTCCAACCTCTGGCCACTCTTGGTGCAAGGTTCACCAGTGCTGGTATCAAACAGACCAACGTGGTGCTCGCCCTGCTGAAAAAACCAAATATTTCAGCACTTTTTCTTTTCTGAGAACAGATTAAAAAATATATATATATAATTGATACAGAAGATTTCATGAGAGGTGTTCTGCAAATAGAAATGAACACCTAATGGCTCATTTCTTGCCTGGTTCACTCCCATGACACTGAGGATATCCCAGGAATCATTCTGAGGGTCTGGGATCGTGCTGTAATGTCCTGCCAGGCAGAACCAGGGCAGCTTTCACCGATTGTGGAGGTCTGGGTGTGCAAAATCCATCAGTGACAGGCAAGGCATCGAGGGCTGAGAGAAGAGAATTTCATTTCAGCAGGAGGTATCCCCAGTGCAAATGAAAGCTGCTCCTCCAGACATGGTATTAGAGATCCAGGGAAACTGCAAATTGAGTATTTCAATGCCTCCCCACCCCTAATTTTAAGCAGTTAAAGGAAAAAAAAAAGAAATAAAGGAGAGAAGGCGAGCTCTTTGGTTGCCTTGAGAACAATCAAACACGCTGGGACTGGCTGGCTTAGGGAGCTGTTAATGGGGTCCAGACTCCAGCGAGGTCACTGGTTCCAGCCTAGCCCACATTAGGAGTAATTAGAAGTCATAATTACCTGGTGGCTGCTCAGTGTTTTGAGTGACGTGGGTTGGTGCAGCATGGAGTGAACACCTGTCCATACCTCACCCACAAAGGACGTTCTGCTGGTGTCAATTCAGTGCTTTCCATCGGGAGTAAATTTTAAAATAAAACGTGAAATAAATCCAAATAATTTATAGGCAATCGGCGTCACCTGATTTTTCAAATATTGGTACCTCAGAGTTGGCGTGGAAGGGCCTAACAGAGAATCCCAGGATCACTGAGGTTGGAAAAAGCCTCCAGAAAAATCCAGTCCAACCTGAGACTGATCCCCACCCATCTTACCTTGGTCAGTCCTGTCACAAATAACACAAAAACCTTTGGAGCACAGGGCAAGATTGGTTTGGGATTTATGGTAATGCACCAATAATAACAACAGACTTTGGGCTGAACTGCGTGCTTTGAATTAGGTTCACTAAATTATATCAGAAATCTTGGGGAGAGATATGCAGTGCATAAAACTAACATAAAGGATTTCATTGATTTTTAAATTCATTCGAGTCCCCCTGGAAATCTTATTGTCTTCTCTTTGGGTTTTATGATTCCACTTTTATGAATCAAATTTGCAAACTTTGAACTTACTCAGCCTTGGAATGTGCTCAAGCGCATAAAAAGCCAAAATAGCTTCTCCCAAATAATCCCAATTATTCTCAATACTTACTTGCTATTAATTTATTTAATCTGAGCTATTGCCTAAGAAAATGATTTAAGTGCTTTCATTGGGATAGGGTTCTGAATGGACAAGGTATTTCACCTTATTTGCTGAAAATCCATTCTAGTGGGGAATGTTTACTATTCCTTTCACATACAATTATTCCTCTCAGTGTTAATCAGACAATTTTTCAAAGGTGCAGTCATGAAATTGGACTGGCTCCATGCCTAATCCAATATCTGCTGCTCAGTAAACACACACCTCTGGATGTATGTTTCCAGCCAAAGATATACATTTTCCAGGCAACTGAATTTTAGCCGAGTGACACAGTCAGAGGCAGGAGCCCAGCAGTACAAACAGATATTTCCTTGATGGAGATCTCATTGCTATGCAAAGCTATTTTTAGTTTTGTGCTTTGGGTGAAAAAAAAAACAAACCCCGAACCGGAGGATTTTCCCTCGGTGATCCTGGGCTGCACGTGCCGTGTTTGGGACACGCCGGTGACTCAGGGCTTTGCAGGAAAACAGGAGACAGCATTTCCCTGCTTCATGCTGCATTACTTCAGCAAAAGGAAAACATCTCTGCGGAGTCATAGCCAGCAACCCCGACGTGCCACACCACAGCAGCCACTGCTCCGAGGAGCAGGAATTCATTCCCTGAGGGCTCAGGAATTCATTCAGCAGCCAGGCAGAAATTAGAAACGTGGTTGTCCAAAGGGTAATCTGTAATAGCTCTGCTGAGACAATAGCCTGCGTTGAAATCAAACCTGGAGTGAATTTTGAATCCCCGTGTTGTGTTGGTGTTTCTGTGTTCTGCAGTATCTGAGGCCCCCCGCCCTCACTCAGCTGAGGGACCCTGGAAATCCGTGGGCTGCCTTTGGTGGGGTTTCCAGGTTGAATTTGGAGGTTAAAGAGCATCAGCTAATCCACAGGGTGGTACCAGTAATCCGAGTTTCTGCTGTGAGCAGATTTCAGCCAGAGCTTTGTGCTGGAGTGTGAGCAGAACCCTGCCCAGGCCCCTGCAGGCCACAGAAACACCTCAGCTCCGACCACAGCAGCAAACCCTGTGTGAGCACCCTGCCCTGAGCACCCCGAGGCAGCTCAGCAGGAACAAAACCACTTTGGGAATGGGATGAAATCACATCCTGCTGGCTGATGAACACACTGAGCTCCCAGCAGGGTCCTGGGGGGAACTGTGGGACCATTCCCACCAACAAGAGCTTGCAGGATCAGCTCCAATCCCAATCCCCCGGCCAGACACAGCCCTGTGTCCCACAGATATTTTTATCCAAACACATTTCTCCAGTTTGTGCATTTATTAATGCAGGACATGCTTTTACTTAACAATCCAGCAGCTGATACAAGTGATTTCACCCCCTTGCTCCCGCACTTGGAAATATTATTTTGTTTTTAATTTTCAGCCCCCTCCTCCTTCCCCTCTCTCTCCCCTCCCTCCTTTTTTTTTATTTTTTATTTTTATTTTGGCTGGTGACCACAAGTGTAGTTTCAGTAAATAAAGCTGGTGCTTGATAATGTGGAACGGCCGGGAGCTTAACTCTGCCCTTGGAGATCGCTTACATCAAACCAGCAATCAAAAAGTGGTGCAGATAAAATTTGTCATCAGGGATTTCCTACAAAAGAATTACAGTGGAGAAATAGCCTGATCGATACTATGGATTTTCACTGCAGGGGCTGATAGTCCAATTGCTGTGAAACACTCACACAGATAAAAGGGCACGGCTGCCACTTTGTTACAGACTGCTGACTCAGCCCCCGGCCTGGCAGGTATTTATAGGCCAAAGTGATACAGAATTATCACCTTGCAGTGCCCAGCTCTTGTTAGCTCCGAGATTGCCTCCCTTTATGGGGTTGCTAAATGCAGGTGAATGGAAAAATGATGGCTAACAGCTGTCAAAATGCAACAGAATGAAGTACTTAAATCTTTTTTTATCCATTAAAAGGGTAACAACCGGACATAGATCACGGTGCAGACGTTGTAATGATATTTTGGGGCCGGTAAACGAGGGGTTATAAACAATGTACACCTGATCAAAATGGTAAGGAAAATACNGGGGGGGGGGGGAGAAAAAAGCAATAATAAAAATTCTTCTTGTTACTTTACAATATGTGGCTTGCCATTTGCTTTGCTGCTTTTCCAACAGGCCTCCCAAGGCTGCTCTGGGCAACCTCCAGCTCCATCAACACCGTGGTAATTTTATACCCCATGTACCACAGGGAAAACTGCTTTTAGAAAGCATTGGGATGGCTCCAGCAGCTCTCCTTCCTCGTTCTCGGCCAGTGTTTTACACCCTCACCAGGACAAAATGCTGATGGATATCAATATTAACTCACTGTTTCACGCACAGACGCTTTGTTGGACCAGAGCACGATGAAGGAAAGGAAATACTCTCATTTTTTGGTCCAGCAGGGAGCACAAAGCCTCCGTGTGCAGGTGAAGCCTCCCCAGACATTATTCCATTGCTAGGACAGGCCCAAGGGTGCTGAGGAGGGGGCACAGTAACCCCGTGTTTATTTTTGGAGCTGCCTACAGTGAGAGATTGGCCCTGGCTGCACGCAGAGGACACCTGGAAGGGCACACGAGAAGCTCCAGTGAGATATGAAAAGAGACAGGAGGATCTGCACAGACTTTGCCCTACCAGAGCTCCGAGGTGTTCTCCTCATCGGTGGTGGAGGTTTTAACAGCTTAAAACCAGTTCCACAACTGGTTCAAATGTATTTTTACAGGTGTTTTCTTAGCAGGGACAGAACCAAGCTGGGCTTTAGCACTCACAAACCCCCAGTCCAGCCCCCAGAAAACTTATTGTCCAGATAAATACTTCTTTCTAACAATCCCTTGAAAAATCCTGACATCCTCAGCACATCACCTCCTCTTACATAACAGAGAATTTCTTTTACTTGTAAATCCGTGGCATGTCTTGGTGTGCCAGCAACCCAAAATTTACCCTTTCGGCACTCAGAATATGGTTGGTTTTAAATACAGGTTGGGAAGTGAACTGCGGCTTCCAAAGGAAACATCAGAGAGAGGAGGAAAACAAAGAAAAAAGAAAAAAAAGAAGAGGAGGAGGCTTTTGATTTTCATAACTGGGCTGTGCTAGGACAGGGATAATGGGGCACTGATGGGTCTGGATCTCCTCCCATCCTGTACCTAAAATTCCCTGTTCAATAGGAGGAGTCATCCCAGGTTTTAGAAGAGGTTCAGAAGTCCATCATGAGCAGTGCCTTGAAGATCTCATTTACTTGGCTCGGTGTTTTTTCCCCCATTAATACCGGTTTCAAAACCATCTTGTGTGTCTTGGACAAACACAAATAGGAGGATTAAAGAGCTGAAATTTTCTAGGTGTTTCAAGAAGGTGACGGCCAGCAGGAGCTGGAATGCAGAGTGGTTTATGCACCCTCTGTTTTAGACTTCATTTAGCACCAGAGATTTGAACTAAAGGGAGAAACACTGCACAAAACCTGCCAGCAATATCATTAAAAACAGCACAAAGAACCTGGACTTGGGCATCACTGGGAGAAGTTTTTGGTGAGTTTGACCGTAATATTTGACTGCAGGAGCCTTGGAGAGAAAATGCAGAGAGCTTAAATTCAAATACTGGGATATAAAGCAAAATATCAAATGAAGCCGTGATTTGGTTGCCTGTAAGAAACGCTGCAGGTTTCTAAACAAACATCTTCCCTAACCAGGAGAGAAGCCACACCTCTCCCCGTGCTCCATGGGGAAAATTACTGTAGCACTTGTCTGAACTGCCTGGTGCTGGTAGAATCATAGCTGCTCTCATCAGAGTGTTGTTGGATGAAGTTTACTGTCACTAGCAATAAGCAGTAGATAAAAGGAGGGAGGGGAGGGGGATAAGAAAACAAAAGGGAAAAATAGAAGCTCGAAAATTCACCAGAGGTGAAAAAAAAAAGGGAGGGGGGGTGGTGCAAAAAAGAAGATATACATAAACTAGCTGTTTTTGTCTTTCTAGTTGCTGTGATGTGCACAAAGGAAATAGACTGAATAAAATCACATCTCAGGAACACCAACATAAATTCCCCCTTGCTTTGACAAGTACGTAATTTTGTGCAGTGATGCTCTTCACATCTGGAGAGTTATGAGGCAATTTCATTCCCATCTGACAAATTTACAAAGAAACATTAGAGAGAAGGGATTAGAAAAGCGAGAAATCTTTATAGACTTTTTCCTCAGGCTGTATTTTCCTTCCATCTTTTGGCTCTTCCTTGAGGAATATGTATGAGTGACTCATTCTGTATGAACGCCATAACTGAAACACTTAGCAGATAAGCAGAACATGAAATGTGCTTTAAATCAACTAATTGTATTTACATTATCTGGGAGGGCTGATCCCGATTGGCTAAAGTTTGGGAAAATTTGCTATTGTGCACTTCCAAGATAACAATTTAAAACTGGGGGAATAATGAAAAAAAGAAGTTAAAATATTATCTCCAGAACTTCACAGGGAAGTCCAGGCCAGAAAAATAATTTGCATGTGAAAAGCACTTCCCACCTTGGAGCTCTGATTGACCTTTTTGGCCTCATTATGGGCTCATCAAGACAAATTTTATATCTTGGGAAACTGAGGTGGGTTAAATGATTCCTGGAGAAAATAAATGCCACTGGAAAGCAGGAAAGGGAAGGAGTGGTTGGGTTGAGCTCAGCCTTGTGCAGCTCAAAGAACTTTTCCAAGGAGCTCAGGGGAACATCTGCTCCTCACAGGCCACCAGAACACATTGATAGAATTCAGTGTTTGAGTTCTGGAAACTCAGATTTTGAGATTTTAGTATATAGAGATACATGTGAGTCAAGAGGGAGGATTTTGGGCATTGTCTGGGTCCTTCTTCTTCACCTTCTTCTTCATCTTCTTCATGGGTTTGGGTGGTTTTCTGTAATTGGATGGAAAAGGTCTGCACTGCGGGCCTTGGGTGGTCATTATTGGGTCAGAAATATAAATAATACAGGTGTCACCTCGTTATTGGGTAATTGGCATTTAAATAACCTTGGAGAGAGTCAGAGGTGTCCATTTTACCTCAGTTCTCTGACTTGCCAGTCAGAGCTCAGGGCTGGTGAGTCTGTAAACAGATAAGAAATAATAAACATCCAAGTCAGAACTTGAAATCTACATTTCCTATGTATTAATCCCAGCATTAGCAGAGAAGAAGAAGCCAGAACTGTCAATTCAGACCACTAAAAAACCATAAAAATGGAAGGATGAGATGAGCAAGGTGTTGCCAACACCTGTGGAAGGCCCAGGAATTTTGGTTTTGTGGCTGCACCATCACAGGTTCTTTTTGCTTTTCTGGTTCAGCCTTCTCTCTGCTGGCAGTGGAAGATTCTGGCAGGGATTATTCCAGGACAAATGCTCAGAAGAGATGCTGCAGAGGCTTTGCTTTCTCCTGAAAGGTTTTACTACAACCATGGCTCGTTGTCATTCCACACTGAGGATGTGTAAGCTCAGCTGATATATGGCTACTACAGCAGAGCAGTATTTTATGTCCTCTGTGTAATCAGGATCAATTTTATTAAAATTTCATTTTTTTCCCTTCACTATTTTAATCCCAAAACGTTGCCACTGCTCTCCATTGGTGCAACACCAAGGAAGTTCCCCCGTGGATAAATTCCCTGCCATCCCCAGCCTTTGTTTCCCTCGTGGCTCTCTCTGTAAGGTCATTTCAAGTGCTGGGTGCTGGGACTTCCCTCCTCCTTTCCATTAATGAAAACTCCACGATGGTGCTCGGAAGTTCCACAAACGTGTTCCTTCCTTGGCACCGAGGTGAAACATAATAAAATGCAGATGGTCTCTGACAGAGAGCACAGATGAGAATGTTTTACGAGCACGGCTCCTGGAGAGGGGGAAGCACAAGGGACACGGCCCCTGGAGAGCCCCAGAGCAATGACTGCAATCCCTGCTGGTGACAGCAGACACTCAGGGCTGGGCTGTTTATGATCTTTGTCACGGGGCCCAGGTGGAGCTGCGGGCAGGCAGGTTTATGGCCCAGGGTCCAGCTGGAGCCAGGGAACTGCAATGAACGGGGCTGGGCTGGGGAACGGGGCCGCGTTTAAACGTGTCGCAGGTTTCGGTGTCTGTGATGTGCAGTCAGCTCTGCACTGAGCACGGGGCAGCTCCTGACTGAGCTGATCCACCCCTGGGCTTCATCCGCCACGGCCCCTTCCCCTCCTCTACATGAATAAACAAAAAGTCCTGAACGAGACTTTTATTCCACTTAAGGAGTCCAAGAGAGATCAAAAGCCACATCTCCTTCTCTAATTAATCAACACTGCTTTACACCACAACGACACAAAGACTCCAGCTTCAGAAGGCTGAGAATGACTCCTTGATTTTTGGGATGTGTCTCCCTTTTATACTATTCCACACAGACAATTGGATTGGTGACAAGAAGACAAACCTCTTCACTCACGTTGGTCAGAGCAGAGGGACATCAAGAAGTCCCTCCTAGGGAGAGGAATGAAAAACAAAGTTACAGTTACCAAAACATTTCTCCTGTTTACAGACAATTCCCTGGGAAAGGAATTTCAGAAAACCAAACCATCTCAGGCACGAACTGGGGCTACAATTAATAAATGGTAAAAAAACCCAAAAACATTTCCTATGCTCTCTTTATAAATAAACCTCAATAATTTTCTTGTCCAGACAAGATAATTTCTTTGCGTTTCGGTCAAGAAGGGGAAGAGTTTGCCGCACAAACGATTTCCACTAAAAACATTTAAGCCTCCTAAATATTTTAGGTTGAGTTATCAAGAGGCTCATCTCTGTGGAGAACTTCTTTGTGAACTGCTGCACTCAACAGGTCTGTACAGCTCCTCTGGCTGCATGGGGTTAGTTGGCTGAGAGCTGGATGCACGCAGGATATCTTAAATAGAAAATTAAATTAATTCAGAACCATGTGTTCAGGAGCACAAATGGACAGCTTGTCCCTTTGAGAGCTCACTGAATTCCTAGCTCTCTTTGAAAATTACTAGATTGAAATGAAGGTGGGAAGTCTCTTTAAAAATCACTTCTGAAAAATATAAGAAAATAATTCTTTAGATTTTTTTTTTCCCCTTTCTGTACGTGCGAGACATCTAAACATAACCCGTTCCACAGTAAGGGTAGTGGAAATCAAAAAAAAATAATATTTGAATTATTTTGATCATGATAATCCCCAATTGTTTTGAAAGTAAATTATATTTGATAGTCTCTCCAGAATGTACTTACAAATTCATCGGAACACCATTAAAATACAGCATTAATTAACATCCACTTTTATAAAGTGCTTCTAATATTGTATAAACAAGCAAGAGTTGAAAAGCTTATTTTTAACTTGGATCTGCATATGCAGTGTGATCATAGCGAGTTACAAAAATACCCAAATAGCGCTGGGGAAATGAATTTTCACAGTTTGCTTCTGGTTGAAGACACACCAAAGTACCTGTCTTTAATTTGAGGAGCTGTGAACAAAAGGTACTTTGCCAGCTTAGCTCCGCGTTTCGGAGCTCCTGGCAGCACAGCCACGGCTGGAATACTGATGTGTCAATACTCGTTAGCCCAAAGGATGATCAGCCACTGGCTGCAAATACCTCGAGACAATCAGGAGGGATTGTGCTGGGTTAAAGCAGCCCTGTGGCGGGTTTCATCTCCCCAAAAACAGAGTCATCCCTGCAGGGTGAGGAGCTGGGCTGAGGCTGATTTAATTCAGTGGAACTCAGTGGAACATCTGGGCAGGAAGGGGGGTTAGGAAGGCCCTTGTTGCATTTACAGGACTGTAGGAATTTATTTATTCCGAGACCCTGCATGAGCTCAGCTGAACCCAAAACCCAACATCTGGTGTTGGGATCTTGGCAGAAAGGTTTCCCATTCGGTGTTGGGATCTTGGCAGAGAGATTTCCATGACCTCCTCCAGGAGCCTCCATCAGCTCCAAGAACCAGAGGATGGAGAGTCCAGGGGGTTTCTGGGCACAGATGCACCAGTCCAGCCTAAGTCTACATTTCAAAAGGAAAGCAGCACTAAAGCCCCTCAAAACTCGGTTTTACCAGTTGAGATCCTGATGGTTGTGACTTCACTTGCAGCCCTGCAGGCCGTGGTTGAGCTCACCTTGATTTCACTCAAAACAACTTGCTGAAATCTAACCCAAACTTTTAAAAAACAAATGTATTTGTAACAGTGTCGAATTAATCTGGTGTTGTAGGCAAAGTCTGAAATTGGCCCCGAGGTGGAAGTGGGGAGCTCCTGTCCCCACTGGAACACCTGGAGGAGGTCAGGGAAACCCCTCTGCCATCATCCCAACACTAAATGTTGGTGTTTGGGTTCAGCTGAGCTCGTGCAGGATCTCTGAATAAATAAATTTCTGAAGTTCTATAAATGCAAAAAGGGCCTTCCTCAATCCCCCTCCCTGCCCAGATGCTCCTGAGTTCCACTGGTGCAGAAGGAAAGGGACTCCTGAAGGGACTCCTGAAGGATGAAGATCCCTGTGCACCCAGGGCAGATCTTTCATCCAGAACACCACAAACCTGCTCCAAACACTGGACTGGAAAACACTTTTCAATACCAAGCATCACTAACTGACAAGGAGCAGCAAACTCTTGGTGCCACAAGGACAGAGCAGAAATTTCAGGGCAGTTCCCATTTCTTGAATCCTTGAATAACAGCAGGGGGCTCGTTGTGGGAAATCTGCATCCTTAAGACGCATTTTGTTTTACAATTAAAAGCTTTTGTCCCCCCTTCTCTTCTTTCAGAAGACAAATCTTTAAATGGGTCATTTTCATCACTTTCTGGAAATATTTATTGATGCTGTTATGGTGGGAACAGTCACAACAGTGACTGTGGTGCTCTAAGGAGACGAGAAATGTGCAGTTTGCTGGTACCTTTCATTAGATCAACTGATTAGATATGAAAAAGAGACAAACCTTCAGCCAGACAAGCTGAATGTGATAGACATCTCGAGACATTATTATAAAAGCTGGGTATGATGCTTTAAAGCACTGCTCGTTCCTGAGATCACTCGAGGACTCCTTCAGAAGCTGCGAGCCTTCAAAAGTGATCCGGGAAACGCCGAAGTGCTCCGTGCTTTTCAAAGGCTGAAAAACCCCCACCTGCCCGTGGTGGAAGAAGAACAGCAAATGATTCTGCTGCTTTTTTTTGGCTGAACACCTCCCAAGTTACACGTTTGGGTGATCACCCCTCTCCATTTAAAGGGGGATGTTTGCTGAGCGTTTATAAAGAGCTGAGAGGCAGCTTGGCTCTGGGAGATGTTCCAACAGCCAGCACCAGGAACTGCTCACGAAATTAACATCACAAGCACAGGAGAAGT
Source organism: Cyanoderma ruficeps (assembly GCA_008694505.1). Taxonomy (NCBI): domain Eukaryota; kingdom Metazoa; phylum Chordata; class Aves; order Passeriformes; family Timaliidae; genus Cyanoderma; species Cyanoderma ruficeps. The sequence goes on along the minus strand of VZDJ01000175.1, from coordinate 10,231,025 downwards.
TCGACACCAACAGCCCTAAGAAAGGTCTGAGGTGGAATTCACGAGCAGGAATTCAAAAGTGGAAGGGATCTCTCTGATTCTGCCCAGGCCAAGTTCCTGCAGTGATAAAACCACCCCCAAATCCCTGTGGTTATTCCTGACCCTCCGGCGCTGCAAATTCCTGCTGGTGGAGAAGGGATTTGACAGCGCTGTGCCACTGAAGAACATCCACGTGCAGACAGAAACTCCCACTTGCTACTTTAAATCAGCTTTCAGTAGTTTTTGTACCACCAAAATAGCACAAAATATATTTACCCCGAGCTTGTGGCCTAAAAATTCATCTCTTCGCTAAGGAATGCTAAATAAACCAAAACCTTGAAGTGCTGAGGACAGGATAATGCACAGATTAAATATTCTGACCTCGAATTTTACATTCTTCTCCATCTCTAATTATCCTGCATTGTGTTTTCTTGTTTCTAATCCAGGTTAAAGCGTGCGGCTGCTGCTTCAGCCTCAGGAGTTTTGCCAGTGGTCTTGGTGTGTGGACAAGTCCCTTCTGAGCCCTGAGTTCCTCTCTCTAACACTTGCCTACCCCACGGAGGAGCCACCAAGTTGGTTCCCGCATGAAGAGATCCGCAAACGGAAAACACAAAGGCGATGCAAAGCGTTGCCACGTTTCTCATTTCAAACGAGTGGGTGACAAATTGCTCATCAGATTGTACAATTTGGGTTGCTCTTGCTTGCTTGCTAATTAACCAGTCTGACATTATGTTTCCTCCCTCTTGCCTCCCCACCCTGCCTCCCAACTAATCAGGGCTCAATGACAGCATCACTTATCCCAGGACACATTCCAATAATTAAGGTTTGGAGGACATCTCGCCAACTCCGGCACGTACCGATAGGATTTTTCCTCTCCCTCCACCGCTGTGCCGGTGACATGTGACAAGACAAAGCCCCGCTCTCATATACATAACAGCGGGATGCTTTCCCACCTTTTAATGGCTGGCTGCATCTCTTCCCGGCAGCTCTGACAGTGGGAAAGGGCTCGGCAGGAATCACTGTGCCTCCAGGAGCCAGACCCCACAGGCGACAAAAAAACCCTCTCGGCTGCATCTACGGCCAAATCCAAACGCCGAGTGCAGGAACAGGCGATCCCCTGCGCTGTGCTTCCCTTCCCACTCTCCTTTCCTGGCTGCTCGACGGCTTCCTTTGGTTTCCATGAGCCCCGGGCACATGCTGGCTTTGCACGGGAGAGGCAGCACGGGTGGGGACACCTCGGATCCTTCAGGGAGGGGACACGGGGCAGGCAGGATCGTGCTACCTGAGGGCTTTCTAAACTTCACCTGCAGGAGCAGCAGGAGCTGAGTGCTGGGCTTTGCAGGGCTCAGTCTCCCCCAGCCCTGCAGACCCACCCCGAGTTTCCCCACCAGCAGGGGAGAAGCCTCTGATGTGGCTGTGGCAGCTCTGATTTCACTCAGCTCCACAAACCAACGCCCAAGGGCTGCAGAGATCAAATCCAAGCAGAAGTTGGCTGGTCATTCCTCCTCAGATGTTTTCTGCCTTCAGTTCCTCCTGGGAAAAGCCAGTTTGAGGGAAGTGGGAGCCCCTGTCTAAGCTGGAAGTCTTGGTATGAGCAAAGCTTGATCCTGTGGGTTTGGTTCTGAAATTGCAAAAAATCCCAAAGAACCGTCTGGAGTCTGTGTGCCTTGGAACCTGCAGAAAAGTAAATTCTTTTACGAAAGAGATTTATATTTTCATTTTAGCTGATAGTTGTTAGCTTTTCCTGGAGTACCCACTGGACTATGGCTACAAATGCTCTTCTCCAGGGAGCTGAAGTGTCCTGGTGATCAGCTCTGAAGAGAAAATGGACACACCACTCACCTTCTCTGGGTGCTTGATTCTGAAACACTGTTTTCATCAGCAGTGGAATCATACTGAGAAATCGGGAAAGGGAATTTTCCCTATGGACAGAAATTCCTGGAGATGGACACTCTTCAGCCAGCATGAGCTTTATTTTACACTTTAATTGACTTCTGCAATACTGCTTCACATACTCTGCACCTGGGCAGCCTCCACCAGGCACTTCAAACCCATTTAACACAGATGAAAAAGAGAATAAAAGACCATTTTGTGCCCCTAGGATCTCCTAATGTCACTCCTCGGTGTGGAAGGCAGGAACTGGGAGTGGGACAGGGGCTGGAGGAGCAGGGATGGATTTGTGCAAGGACACAGAGATGGGAGGAATTTACCTGAGCCTGGGGGGAATATCCAGCACTGCTGCTGCTGCTGCTGCTGGTCCAGGCTGGAGCTGGAGCTCTTCCTTCTCCACTCCTTTTGCATCAGCAGGTATTTGCCTTTTTTGGTCCCAAAAAAAGTGCAACAAAGCCTCTATTTCATAGAGAACTTTCAAGGTCGCTTGCATAAAACGTACAAAAAAAGCACATTTTTGTTGATGGAATGGCCTTTTGATAATGAGGTAATTAGTGATATTACAGCAGGAGAAAAGGGGGGGATTTCTTCCTCCTTTTCTCCCTTTCTGCAAACCCAGTGAAGTGGCAAATTTTGTCACAGTTGCTGTATGTGCACAATATTTCACCCAGCTCCACGAAGTAATGTGTTTCTTTGAGTAGCTACTGTATTTGCTGAAACTAAGTTACAATAATTTGATGACTAGGAAGAAGATTAATTCAAGGAACTGCTATTCTCGTGACAATTGCAAAATCCAGTAGGGGCCAGAGCGAGGATGAACAGAAATGTTTGGGCATCTCCCTGTTTCATCAGTGAGGAGCCTGAGATGGAGAAATATCCAGCAAGGATGTGAGGGGGTCACATCTCTAGAGGTACAGCAAGGTAAGCAATTAATTCCTCCAGAAGAAAACCAGGAGCTGCAATCATGGAACTGATGAAACTGGAATGAATGAATCAAAACTATCATGGAAGGAAACATGAATGTCTGTACAATAGGAGGAGAAAACCCAGTGGAAGATATAATTACGTTAAATTACAGCAACTGCCACCTAAAAGTACCAACGGAAGCAACAAGAAGGATTGTCATTTCCTTCAGAAATGATGTTTGATGGTATCTCAGAGTGTTCACACCCCCTGGCAGGAGGAGATGTGCCAGCTACCCAACATCCGAGGGGGAAACAAAACCCCAGCCCGGCCTCACCCACAGCACAACTGGGAGCAGCACTTGGTTTGTCACTTGGGATGTGACAATCAAAACTGGAGCTCCTGCCTGAGCCACCTTCCAAAGGAATCTTATATTTTTCCCCCCCAAAAAAAGCTACAAAAGCAACACTGGCCTGTGCCTTGATCTCCCCCGATATGAATCCCAGCCGCTGATACAAAGGATTTTGGAGAAATGGTTCACAGATTAACATTTTCAGAGAGGAAGCAGATGAGACCAAATTTAGAGCAAGTAAGTGATATGCACATATGTTATGTAAAGGCCTAATATTCACTGAAGAGAGGGAAGTATTTCTCAACTGCATGTAGCAGGGAGTTGGGATTTGGAGATCTATAAATAGTTTGCTGAAGTTATGGAAGTAGAGAATTACAGCACACACACACACACACATAAAAAAAGTCACTAATTAAAAATTATCAGAAATTGAGTGGGTAAGAAAATTTTCTGTTCTGAAGCAGAAGAAACACCAAGAATTTTCCTGCTGCCTTTCTGTTACAAAAGCCCTTTCCCCCAGCCAGGTGTTGGCTCAGGTTTGGCACCTGCTGGGATGTGCTGGGGGCCCTCTGCATTGTGGTTTTACAGGGCTGTGGGGAGATCACTCACTTTCTGCTCCGAGATATTTTTGTGCAGACAGAAGAACTGCTGGTAAAAAGCTTTCAGCTGCTCTGAAGCCAGCCTCTATCTTCCTTTGACCAGACGACACTGGACATAAAAAAATAACTCCACCAACCTTTCTCAACACACCTTGAGAGCATCAAACGTTAGTACAATCGCTCTGGAGAAACAGGCTGCGGTCAGGCAGCATTCCAGAGGAAAATTCCCAAGCAAGCAGAGAACTGGCCTGTTTGAAATGCCCCAACCCCTGGCTCACTGCTCCACGCTGTTCCACCTGTTTGGACTTTATCCCTGGTGTCTCTGCAGGAGCTTTAATCAGTGCAGGCTCAGTTAAAAGTGGATTTTCTGAACAGCAACTCGGAAAATGACGCACGCGAGTTCCCTCAGCTGAATGCCAACGCGTGTAAAAGGAGGAGCCAGCGGATGCAAAAATGTTATCTCCTAATGTCCCGCCCTGGTGGCAGGGCTGTGCTGGCAGCACAAACCGCAGAGCGAGGAACCAGCCGAGCTCTGAGGCTGAAGTTCTCCCCACCAAGTGATTTAAGCAGAACAAATTGAGGCTCGCAGGAGTGTGAGCAGTAAAACCCGTGGAGTTGTTAAACTGGCTTTGCTTAAGGTGATGAATTAGTTGGGCCGTTTCTTTTCACGGTGAGCAGTGAATCTGGGTTGTCCATCAGAGGACGAGCTGTAAATCGGGGGCTGTGGGAGCAGGAACCTCGGGCATTGTGCTGGTGATGCCTCGGGATTTCAGCTTTTATATTTTTCATGTATTTGTAATCCTGCAGTTCTTTAGTGCATAACTCTGAGCTCCACACACGGTGTGAGCTGCTGCTTCCCCATCTTGGGCAGACACAACAATTCCTCTCCAGGCCTGGGAATCCAGGACACCTCACTGCCTCAGGCCCCGAGGGATGGAAACAAAAGTGAGTTGGAGGCAGCAAACTGGGGGTAAATGACTTCATTACCTGGGGCTGTAATTGGGAGATTAACCCCAATATGCAAATGAACCAAACTGATAAAAGTGTGAAAATGCGTGATTCATTGTGAATTTTGTTGTGAATTTTGGGTGCAGCCCCTGGGGGGCTTTGTCTGCCCAAAAAGTACCTGAATAGTACCTGAAGAATTTCATCTATTCAAGGCAGATGAATTTTTTTTCACTTATTTTTTTAAAGTAAGTAAAAAAAGTACCAAAAAGTACCTGAAGACCCTTCAATAAATATACCTGCTTTTTATTCTCTTAATTCTGTCTGGATTCCCTTTTTGGGCGTCCTCAAAAAGGCCTCAGTGAGACCTCAGAGGACTTGAGGACCCCACGTGGATCCTTTGGATGAAACAAAACCAAATTCACAGATCCCAGAGGCAAAATGCAGCAAAGCCCTGGCCAGGCCAGAGCTGCCAGTGGTGACACGGGGACAGTGACACCGTGTCCTGCACTGAGCACCCGCCTGGGTTTACTCACTGCTTCTGTTTACAGATCAACTCAAGGGTTGTGTGCGGAGTATTTCACAACTGGAGGTCAGGCTCGGGGTGGGGTGAATTGTTATAAATGTGGTGAGCCGAATAAGAATTAAAAAAGATCAATTTTATTTTCTCGCTATTGCGAATTGAAGTACAGAAAAGAAATAAAACCACAACAAAACGACCAAATTGCAATGAAACAGACAAAAATTCCAAGCCACAACAAAGATCAAATTCGATCGAATTGGGAGGCGAACACAGGACTGGCCTGTGCCAAGTCCCCCATCATTCGCTCTGTCATCCTGGTTTTAGGGTCCAGTTTTTATACTTTTTATTTCCCTCCAGGCAGGGTTTTCCTTTGTTTGGGGCAGGATTATGAGATTCATGAATCCTTCTTTTTGGATTCAAACTCCTTCCTGAGTGAAATCAGGATGGTGTCTGCGGATTAACTGTAAATCATACTGAAATTTAGAGTGAGGTTCCTTCGAGGATGGGTGTTGGAAGTTGATAGTTCGGTGATTTGGAGGCCCAGCTGAAGTCCTCCTTTCATTTGTAGATTGAGGAAGGCATTCCTCTCCTCCGGTGATTCTGTGAGCACATTCCTTCTGCCTGCAATTCTTTAATTTCTCAGGCCCAGATTAACACACGGTGCCTATTTACAACATGAGTGAACACAGCCCTGCTGAAGCCAGAGGAACCGTGCCCATTGATTCCTGCCGTGCTGCAGGGACCATGCACCAACAACAGCACGAGGACAGATCCCACTGTTGCCCTGCTAAAGCAATAATAACCCCCCTAATTTACTGTTTCCAAACCAGCTTGTTCCATTTTAGAGAAGAATGCTCTGGGTTGCACCTAGCCACCAAATTTGAGCACGGCTATTATTAATTCACTTTTTTTTTTTCTTTTAATGTATTTTCATTGTGATGGCTGAAGAGCAAAACTTGGGGAAAAGAGAGTGGATGGTCCCACAGAAGCAGCTGTGAAAAGATGTCCCAGAATTCAGACAAACAGCATTGTTAATAGACTCCTCTTGGTGAGGAGAGAAAACATGGTGTCAATCACGCCTGCTGACAGGGTGCAATTAACCCAGCATCAAATTGGAGGGAGATGGATGGGACCAGATGGTCCTGTTATCCTAACAAAGGATTATACAGCAAGTGTCCTTCGGAAGGAAGAGCGTTTTTTTAACAGAGACCTTTGGAACAACAACAACAACAACAAAAAACCCCAACAAAACCAAAAAAGAGAACTAAAGAGACGTTACAGAAAATGGGAACGAGCAAACCGTGGTGTAAATATGAATTCCAGTGGTTAATCCTGGGCTTGAAGTACAAATATATGTTGTGTTTTGATCATAATGATGCCTGCTGAAATTTATCCAAACCGGCCTCCCAAAGGATTGACATCAGACAGAATCACTGCAAAGTCAGTGAGGAACGATCAAAAAAAAAAAAATCAGCGTTCTTGCTGTTCCTGAAAAAATGATTTGATTTATTAACCTAAGCCTGCCCCAATGCTGCCCTGCTGTGCTTAGGGTAAATCCACATTTTGAAGCCTAAAGAGCAGCAACTGTACCTGGCTGAGCAGGGACACCCCAAACCCTTCCCAGAGCACTGCAGGGAGCAGAGCTTGGGGCTCTGTGCTTGGAACTAAAGCTCTCACTCCCTGAGATGGATTATGGATTATGTGGAAGGCACGACCAATTTCTGCAACGAAATCAGGAAAAAACAGGTCAATAAGAGGAATTTCCAGCAAGGTAAAGTGTCCTAAACACCTGTTATCAGGTGTGAGGCAGATGATGCAGCAGGCGAAGGCTCAGGTCTGTCCTGCAGGCACTGGGACATCCCCCAGTGACTCCAGTTCCCTCCTCCCTGTCCCCTGCAGGGTGGCTCACACTGTGCTGGGATCTTTCTGGCAAAGGCATGAAGCTTCTGTGATATTTCCTGTGATTTTGCAGTTTATGATTCTCCTTCTTTTCTATATTCCACAAGATCCAGGCCTGCACAAGTGGATCAATAATTTCCTATTCTTTCCCCTTCCCCTTCCCCTTCCCCACCCCCTTCCCCTTCCCTTTCCCTTTCCTTTTTGTTTCTTCCCCAAAGGAAATGTTTTCCAATGTCCCACAATTAGAAGAAAGGTGCCCTGCTTGACACCTTTTCAACATTATCCAGTTGGAAGAAAATCAGCTCTTTTCCAACCACGGAAATTATGGAAGATCTAATCAGCAGGTAGGATACAGTCATAGAAAATGCACATCAGCACACCTTAAAGAAAGTAAAATAAATCTTGAAAGTTTAATATCCCCCTTTCTTGAACCTAAATAGGCCCCTTTGGAAAACTATTTTATTGTTTCTCATTAAATTAGAATTGTGCTGAGATGCCACTATCTACCATTTCCTATTATTATTAATGTAAAAAAAAAACCCCAAAACCATTGCATATTCAGCATTTCCCCAGTTAAAACAAGTCAGAATGAAAATCTGAGCCGTGTTTTTTCTTAATTCATGCTAATTTAAAAACAGAAACTTCTTTACTTCTTTTCCCCCTAGTTTGCATCTGCATTTAAAGATAGCAATATTTTCTAATGATAATTAAGAACCTTTAATTTATTGGTTTATTACTTCTGTGCTACATTAGCAGCTCTCACAGAAACAGCTCAGAGATACCACATGTGAATGTGCTTAATTCCCTTCTCATTAACCTCAGAAACATGGAGCAATTTCCACACCAGGAGTCACTGGATTCTTCCCTGCTCTCCAAGCCCTTGGCGGGAGCTCACAGCACAATCCCAGGTCTGCTGCTCACCAACATTTCAGTTTCTGTGTCCTCTTGTGACGTTGTTTTACACAGACTCCGACCTCAGAAGGCTGAAAATGACTCCTTGATTTTTTGGGATGTGTCTCCCTTTTATACTATTCCACACAGACCAATTGGATTGGCGACACAAAGACAAAACTCTTCACTCACATTGGTCAGAGCAGAGGGACATCAAGAAGTCCCTCCCAGGAAAAGGAATGAAAAACAAAGTTACAGTTACTAAAACATTTCTCCTGTTTACAGAACATTCCCTGGGAAAAGAATTTCAGAGAACCAAAACACCCCAGGCACAAACCAGGGCTGCAGTCTTGTGTTTAACAGTGGCTGCTCTAAAGAGGAGCTCGTCCCGTGCCACCATTTGCACATCGGGGGATGTTGTGGTAGAGGAATGTTCCCGTTTCTGTGCAGTTTGCTCAAGGCAGAGCCCTTGGAATCAGGCTGGTGTTTTTCTCAGCAGAACAGCAAGCAGCAGATATAAATATGGGTAAGAGGAAATTCAGTGTACACTGAAGGCTCCATAACGCAACGGTGGGGGTCAGCCTCACCAATTTGCCCGAAGATTCTTCAGTTTTCGTTTGCTGCCAAAACAGAGTTACTGAAATTTTCCGGACATTTCTGGGTCTTATTGGACAATCAGTGAAGTCAAGTCAGGGCGTGGAGGAGAAGAGCTGCAGCAAGAACCCAGGTTGGACAGGGGTTTGATACTGGGGAGGAATTCCTGGCTGGGAGGGTGGGGAAGGGCTGGGATAGATGCACAGAATATAAACATTATCACTTAATATTTATGGATGTGGCTTTGGTAGTGAGAAGTTTTTTAATATATGTTTTTAAAGACTGTCCTAGCTGGATCTGCCAGCTGGGCTCAGCTCACAGGAACCTTGTTAAGCTCAGACTTGCACCCTTTAAACGTTAATGTGCCATACTAAATCCCAAAGTTTGGATGCTGCAAGTGGTGGTTCATCAACTCCTCCTGTCCTGAAGATGATGAGAGCACAATTTGGGCCCCAAACATCTGCTTTGTGCAGCTGCAAAGAACAGCCAGAACCCAGGAAAAGCCACCCCAGCGAGTGGGGTTAAAGTGGGATCCGTGTGGAGTGTTGTTCCTTGTTGCTAAGGAAACTATTTCCTTGGTAGCTGCATGTTTGCCACATCTCCCGAAATTGGTGTCAGTCTCCAGCAAGGAACAACGTGCTGGAGCACTGCAAGGAATAAAACCCCAAATGGGCTGAAAGTTTATTAAGGATTAGTTTGGGAAAAAAAAACCCCAAAACATCCCATCTGGAAAAACGGGTTGGTGACTCATGGGAAAGCCCTGATTGTGTCAGAGCCAGGAGGTGGCAAAGAGTTAAAAGTATTTGTATAATAAATAAAAATAAGAATAAAATAAAAATAAAAATAAAAGAAATAAAAATATAAAAAATAAAAATCAATAAAAATCTTTTGTCTCCTAAAATCTGGAAAGAATGTAATATGCAAAATGCAAAATGTAAAATTCTTTTACCAGGATGCACTTTTTTAGCAGTTGGAAACCTCATGTGCTGCGCTCAGGTTGCAGCAGAATGGATGGGGCACTATTCCTTGTTCCTTTACATCGGCGCAAAACTTAAATGATATTTTTACCTTCCAACATTAATTACTTGGTAATTTACAGCCTCAGAGTGGGCGAAGCAGGTTCTAAGCACACTCAGAAAATGAGAAACGTTAAAAACGCACCCTGCACTTTTGAGCACAATCACCAAAGACAGTTGGTAAGGAAAGGATCAGGTCTATAATTCCTGGATCCATTGCAGCTCCTTCCCCTCTGCTTTCCAAGGATACTCAGATTAGCACTGGGAAGAACTTCCTTGGGCAGACTCTTTTTGGAAGTGGGAGGTTCCAAATCCACCAGTTTGAAGGCTGCACCATTGAATGCCTTCTGTTAATCGTGGTATCCCCGTGCTGCAAACCAACCAAACCCTGTCCATATCACGGGGAGATAAATTCAATAACAATGAGATAACTCCACCAGATGAACCACACTGAGGAAAACACCACCATCGTTTCTCTAGCTGCTCTGCAGACCTATAAAATCCCAGACCCCAAAAAACCTCACTGCTTCACTATTTGTGCTTTTTCCCAGACACCCCAAAAAGTCATTGTTTTGTCCCCCTCAAGGGGGGTCAAATACCCCCAAAAGTCATTGTTTTGTCCCCCTCAAGGGGGGGGTCAAATGCCCCAAAAAGTCATTGTTTTGTCCCCCTCAGGCTGTGAAGGAGGAAGCCACAAGGGGAAAGGGGCTGGGGCTCTCAGGGTGCAGATGAGGTGAAGAGCACCCAGCTGTTCCAATTTCCACTTGCCCAGAGCACCTCTGTTCTACAGGGATTCTGCTGCAGAGATTTGGGGTTGAGGGGAGCTTTGAGGGGGGATTTAAAGCCCTAAACCAACCCCGCCTCCTGCAGGGACTGCTCTGGGAACTTGCTCGTGAGAAACGAGCTTGAGTGAACTTCTGTCACTCAGTTCAACTGAAAAACCACCAAAACCAATTACACTTCAGCTCTTGCTAACTTGGGCTTTCAGATCTTTTTTTTTTCTTTTCCCAGGCAGGTTCTACCATTTGAAGCTGTCCCAAAACCACTGACTTTTCCTGCAGCCTCAGGAAGAGGGCAGGTTCATTCCACTTAAATAAAATAACCCTGATTTATGAGTAGGTGGGTTTAGGCACAGTTTCTGTGTGTTCCTGAGCGCTGTCTGTGCCTGCCTAGAGAAAAGTGAAACGCATTGTGCTCAAGGTGAGGTTTTGTTTTTTTTTCCAGGTGCTCCTGTTTAATTTGTATTCTTGGTGGTTTTTTTTGTGCATCGTCCCTTCAAAACTGCTTCGCTCCAGAGGAGCAAACCTATCCTGGCCTCGCCTGTGCTAATTAAAGAGCCTGGTACTTAACACTGGAGATCAGAAATGCTATGAGATATGGGAAATAAAAAGTGTATCAGAGGACTTTAATGGGGACATCAAGGTTAATATCTGTCTACGCTCTTCCTGGACAAACTGCAAGCAAGACAATTTATTGGATGGGACCCGAGTTTTTATGTTTAATTACCAAGACCTGGTTTCCTCAGCAGCTCAGCTCTCCATCCCTGCCACCCCGAGAGGAGCAGCCAGAAATCCATCAGCTGGGGCCTGGACCAGAGTGGGCAGTGCTCAGCAGGGTCACAGACGTCTGGGACTGATGCCTTAAGCTTTAGCTTTAATATTTTCAGATTCTGTGCTGCTTAGGTGCAGCTCTGAGCCTCATATTAAGTGCTAGTAAGGTCCCTTCACAGAGCAGGGACACAAAACAAATCCCTTTTTTGATAGAAACCAAGGACAACTTTCAGCCCAAAAGCACAAACAAGGGTGGCTGGAGGGAGGAACAAGCAGGATGGGACCTCACAGCCTGGAGCTGGAATTGGACAATTAAACCCCGATGTGCAAATGGACCAAAACTTATAAAATGTTAGACTTTGTGACCGTTTGTCCATTTTGTGTCCATTTTGTGTCCATTTTGTGTCCATTTTGGGTCCACCTTGGGTGCAGCCCTGGCCAGGCTCTTGTCCTGCCCAAGGTGGATCCTTAAAGGCCTTTCAATAAATCCCAGCTTTATTCTTTGGCTCAGTCCAGTCTCTGTTCCAGCTCATCCTTCCCAAGGCATCACCAGTACCACCGACCCCAACAAAAACCCTTCACACCCGGCCAACACTCACAGCAGACCCCAGAATATTCACCGGACCACTCCGGAACAGCAACATCGGAATTTTCGTGAGATCAAACCGCACAGAAGATCGAACAGGGAGAAATCGTCCCTTGGCACAGGTTCCCCCAACACTTTCTCCGCGAGAAGTTTCCGGCGAACTCCCGTACGAAAGCGCCGGGGAGCGTCGCGGTGGCGTTGGGCGTCGTTGGCAGCCTCTCCTCGATTATTGACACCGCCGCTCCCCTACCGGCCCGCAGAGCTGCAGCCACAGCCTCCCGAATTTGTCACTGTCACTTCCCGAGCGCTCGGCATTGTTCAGGAAATGAGCGGCGCTCAGGAAATGTACGTGGAAAGCAAAAACTGCCTGCGCCCGCCTCGGCCGCGGCGGCGGGGCTGGGAGGCTGCTCCTCGCCCAAACAGAGGTTTTATGTGTCCTATTATGTGCCCCAGCAAGAGCCATAAATAATTGTGACAAGAAGCTTTTTTTTTTTTTATAATTTAATTTTTTTTTTTTTTTTTTTTTTTTTTNTCCGGCTCCCCCCTCCCCTCTCAGCACTACAGCTGCCAAGCTGCATGATGATGGATGGCACTCTGCAGCAAATGACAGCCCGATAGATTTTTTAGTTTGTGCTTTAGAGAGAATCAGATATGCTGTATAAAGCAAAAAAAAAAAAAAAAGAGCATACTCACAAGGTGGGTTTAAAAATAGCTGGCGCAGCAGGAGATGAGTTTGCTGTTTATCAAAAAGTTAAAGCTTCACATGCAAAGTCCAGGTGATGTGTTAATTCTTTTAAATCTTAGCCAGGAGCAGTTTTTCGTGGACAAACCTGTGAGGTGCAATTTTTTTTACCTTTCCATCTTTTAATATAGGAGACACTGAAAGCCTGGTTATAAACTTCCCTGAGCCAGGACAGCATTCAAATACAAGGGGGAATACACTTGATCCTTAAAGCGAGATGAAGAAAGTCCTGAGCCTGTACAAGGTTCTGAATCAAACAAAGGATCTTGGAGAAGTTGGCTTTCAAATCAGATCTGGAAACATGAGCCCAGACTCCCTGAAAACTTCCAGTCCTCAAGCCTCTGAAGTCAGCAAGAGTCTTTACCATGAAATTTGATCAAGATTATTTGAGAACCAATGAAGAAAATGATTTTCATCTTTAGCAGATCGTGTCTGACAAAAAGATACATCTATAGGTTTTTCAGATGTATTATGTTCTCTCGCATGCTAAAATGTGGTGATTTGGGGGTGATAAAGCAGCTGGCAACAGTGAAAGGGGGAATGCAGGTGTGCCAGAGCAGTCTGTGTCTGTGGAATGGGCATTACAAAGGTACAGGGAGCACAGACAGAAAAGCTACAGAGGGAAAAGGTCGAGAAAAGGCTGAGAAAACGGTGAGTAAACCTCTTGTTCTATTCACCGCTCAAACCCGACAATTACAGATTCATAAGGCAGTAGCTTTTCCTCGTGCCTCATATTTTTCAGTAATTGCAGATGACGTTGTGAAGAACAGGACGTTCCCCTGAAGTGTACACCGAGCACAGCTGAGATGTGCAAACTTGGAAGTTGTCCTGTCCTTTCCGCTGGATGTTAACTCGACTTGTTTTCCTCTGTGCTTTCTATTGATCCGGATCCCGTGTAACAAATGGCCTGGCTTCCCAGCCACCTTGGAAATGTCATGCAGGAGTCAACAAAAATACTCGGTGGATGTTTTATAAAGAATTACAGCTGGCTCTGAATTACTCTGGCTTTCATCTCGGCCAGCCCAGCCCGGTTCTCCGGGTGTCGATGGATGAGCAGGAGGACCAGGGAATGATTCAGTGAGCCAGTGAGTTTCCCAGTTCATGGACATGACAGCCTCAGACATACTTATTCACCCTGCCTCTGTCTCACACAGTGCACTTGAAGCTGCTCTGTAATTTAAGAGGGCTCAGTATATCAGATCTCAACTCTTTTTCCCCCCTGATTTCTGATGAATCATGTTGGGAGAGCTGTGGTTTTAGCGCTGGAGGATGTGACATAATGCAAAACAGCACAAGAAGTATATTAAAAAAATATGTCTGTCAGGCTTTATATGGCTGGAAGGGGATAATTTGAATTATATGCCCATAATTCAAATTTGGGGATAATTCAACACCCAAACAGATACATTTCTAGCTGTACCCAGCCATCTGATATAATACTGGCTATTGTTTATTGCTTACTTGTATGTTGTTACAACCTCGCCTCCCTCTGCTATGCTTAGGGGACAGTTTACATTTCCACAATAAAATCCATTTTCTGTAGGTTTATAACTCAGTTTACATCTCACAAGGCCTGGCGTATGAATTTCACTTCGGCTCCTTTTGGTTTAACTAAAATTTCAAAACAGCTTATCCTTTTTTTTTAAAAAAAAAGAAAAATAATTAATGAAGGGAACGGAGAAGTACGTAATGCCACTTCCCAGCCCAAGGAGTTTGAGTAACTCCCAGCCATTCACTCGAAAAATGACCTATTAAAGTCCCTTTTACAAGAACCTGCTGGATTTAGGGCCAAATTATATAATGTATGATGTCCTGCATCAGACACCAGTGGGATTTGGGGGGGTCTGTGCAGGGGTGATGATCCCTGTGGGATTCTCACCCTGACCCCTCTCTGGGGACTGCTGGCCATTCCCACCATGGCTCTGGGACTGGGACCATCCCACAGCCCCAAACTGGGCCTTACTGGGACCATCTCCCTCAGCACCTGGTGGCCAGAGGAGCTCTGCCAGCCCCCACACACGTGAGCCCCACGTTTTGTCTCGTGTTTCAATATGATAAATGAGTTTAATTCATCCTTTGTGTAAGTGGGGACAGCTCCTTGAAATTGCACTGGAGTTGAACGCCTTGGCTTAATCCCTAAATTCGTTCCTCTGAACAAAAATCTGCCTTAAAATCACTGCTCTCCTGGCTGTCATTAGCAGGAGGTATTTGAGGCATCTATTCTTTGAGAGTTCCCCATCCAATCACCCCCGGCATAAAAGATCTCTCCAAGTGCCCCGTGGTACCAGGTCAGGCCCTGATGGCAGCTCAAACATCAAAACCAGAGGCTGTGTGGAATTTGTTTCACAAATTACGCTTGTTCAGAGCCGCATAACAAAAGAAGCCAGGATCCAGATTAATTATCGTGATTATCCTCCAACTCAGAAGTCAGTCAGTCCTCAGGAACAGATTTCTTCCTGAAGCCTCACACAATTGCTGAAGGGAGCTCGCAGCTTATGCACACAAATATACACAAAGGCCAATAAATAAACCACAATCACATTAAAAAAAAATAAATAAAATCCCATTGCCAAAATTAGGGGATGGGAAAACGCCACCCTGAGCAGAATGTATTTAACTCTTCCCTGCACACCCAAAGTTGCTAGGGAACAAGGCAGCCTCGAAAAACTGCCACCACAATTACATTTCCAGGGAGCTGACAAGGATTGACCTTTGCCTACTCCTTGCTGTCTGCCTTTTAGCAGGCGTGGAGGAGCCTGGTGCCTTTGACAAACACGTTTGATGGGCACATCTGCAGGGTGAGCTGGCCCTCTCCTGCCAGCCTGCTCACGACTGAAGGAGCTTTTAAAGAGAGCTGTGGCTGTCAGAGCTCAGCTCCTCCAGGAAAAGGTGGGTTTTCCCTTCCCCTGAGCTTTCCCCAGATTTGGAAGTAGAAAATTTGTTTTGTACTCTAAAAAAAAGCAGATGATGCTCCCAGCCTGATCAAGTAGTCTCATCACCCATCCCTAATGGAATTGCAGCATAATTCTGGGGGGAAAAAAAGTTAAATCGAGGCTCATCTTGCCAAAAGTACACGTGGCAAAATTTGCCAAGCGGAACCCGTGAGTTTCTACAAATTCTGCAGTTCCTGTTTTCCTAGATAGAGATCACACCCCAAATTCCCCCGAAAAATCTGCATTAAAAACTGGTGCCTGTTTAATATCATCAGCTAAGGAATTCCGTGCCATTATCTGTGTGTTTTAATAATTGCGACTTTCAATGGTAGTGGCATAAAAACAATTACTTTTTGAAATTTCTCCCTGTATATGCATTTGAAGCTACGCAGCCATTAAAAACAGTCTGTCGAATTAAAGGTTGTGCAATTAATTAAGTGCAAATCCTGTAAAACTGGACCAGGGAGAAAATTCATCAAATGGGTGAAATATGACCTATCGTGTCCAAAAGACAAATATGTTTAAACAAAATATGAAAATTGATGACAAAATTACTGGTAGCAAAATGCACACGGAGCAAATACGAGACAGCTGCGCTCGGATCCAGCACGGGAGGTTCACCCCCACGGAATTTGTGATTCATTATCTCCACTGCCTAGTAAAACTTTCCCCGCTTAATCTCCAAAGTCCAGCCTTTGTACCTCTGATAATAAAAATTTCTCTGTAAAATCTGATGTGTTTGGATGTGATTTACTGGGCCTCGCCATGATCTGATGAGATCTGTTATCAGCTGGGTGTGGGTGCCCAGCGGGGTTTGCTCTGCCAACAGGGATCTCTGCCTTTTCCAGCTGCTGCTGCTTCCAGCCCTCAGCCTGGGCCCCTTGGTGTGACCCATGTGGGGACAACCCCAGCTGACCCTGTTTTACACCACAACCACACAGAAGGCTGGAAATGAGTCCTTTATTTTTGGGATGTGTCTCCCTTTTATACCATTCCACACAGACCAATTGGATTGGTGACGCAGAGACAAACCTCTTCACTCACATTGGTCAGGGCAGAGGGACATCAAGAAGAAGTCCCTCCTAGGGAAAGGANAGTTGCAAAAACGCTTCTCCCCTTTACAGAAAATTCCCTGGGAAAAGAATTTCAGAAAACCAAAACACCCCAGGCACAAAGCAGGGCTGCAGTGGGGAATGCAGGCTGGGTGTGCGCTGCTATAGGACACGAAATGAAGGACACCCACGCAGTCAGGTCGTCAGGTCAAAAAAAGAGGGAAGTTTATTTTTCTACCTGGATTTATATAGATTTTGGACAACGACCAGGGATTGGAGGATGAAGGTTGTTACCTCTCCAACCACACTGGTCAAACTGTAAGTCCATCAATTGTCCCTCCTCGAGAGAGGAACGACAAGCAAGAAGAACAGTTTACAATGACATCACTTTGCTTACCTGAAAAATCTGTGAGAAACTCCACTACAAAAATGCAAACGTCAGAAGGCTGAAAAGGATCAGGGTGACAGATGTGCGGGGTGGGCACGGAGGGGGCTGGAATTCCTCTGCCTGACATCACTGGCGGGTTCCAGAGCGCACAAATCAAAACCCAATTGTGCAGTGGATGCCGGGGAGGGGGCGGGCTGCAGGGAACCCAGCCTGTTATTTTCATATTAAAATGTAATGGCGCCATTAAAGTTAAAACCACTGTTAAAGTTGATTGAGTAAATTAGTTAATTAACCATAGCATCTAATGCATTCCTCCAAGGCATACCTCAGCTCCTCCAGACAGAATTCCAGTTGTACATTATCCTGGCTGGGAGTTTTACTGTGATTGCACTCCTGGAGTGGCTCTCTGTTTGCCAATGAAGAATGCAAGCTGTCTTTAGAATCTGAGATGATAAAAGCAGGGGAAAATGGATAGATTTCCTATTTATCTATTTCCTTTCAAGAAACTTCTCACGTTTTATAAATTCTTCTTACTCTTTCTTTGCCCTTTGTTGGAAAAATTGGTATTAAAACCAAGTTGAAGGTGGAATGTTTTGGCCATCTCTTGTTAGGATTGAGTGTGCAAAAAGTATCAGAGTTTATATTTATAAAGAACTCAAAAGGAAAGTTAATTAAGACAGGTTTTCCCAAATATGACTTTTGTATTTAACAACGTAAAATTTTCTTCAAACACCTTTTGGCAGGAAAATGGCCACAGAGCTGGGATCATGAATTTTGCATCTCCCTACCTAATTTACAGATAAGGTGGACTAAACCACAGATATTCTGGTCTAGAAACACCATTCGAGCAGGAAGCTGCCTCATTTGGAGATGTGTGCTGGATTAGGAAATAAAATCTCTCTATTAAGGTAACAGACTGTGAACTGAGCGTGTTTTCCTTTAACTCCTCTACTTCCAAAGCCATTGGAAGAGTTATCCTGTTGTCCTAAGCATTCCTGTCATCCACTCCTAAAACATTTCTGGAAGAAATTTAGCTCCAGCAGGAATTTTGAAGACTTAATGCTTTTCTTTTATAGAATTGCTCCAAAGCTTTTAATCAAAACACGATTTTCACCAAAAAAAACCACAACCAAACCCAAAAAAACAAACAAATTGCTTGCTAACATTCCTGCTCATGTTTTTCCACGTTTCCCAACCAGTCCAGTAACATCACAAGTGTGTGGCACATTCCAAAAACATCTTTTTGTCTCAGGCTTGGACTCTCAAAGCACCACACAAGTGGCCAAGCCACTTTTTATACTTTTTAAAGCCCAGCACTTCGACTGAGATATTTTCCCCCAGCCTTCACTGCCTTGGGGAATGCTTCATTTTAAAAACATGAGAACACAATTACGACAATTCTCCTATGAAAATATGGCCAATTTTCTGCTTTAACCAAGGTAAAATTGATCTCTCCAGCTCTGCTCCACGTGATCTCTTTGTGGACCTTCCTGCTTTTCCTCTTCTGCCACACCCAATAATGAAGGTGCCCTAAATGAGCTCTGCTTCCTTTTCATTTTCATTTTCCCAGCAGAGATTGCACTTTGGACAGATCACTGCCCGTGTGTGGGTGACCTCAGTGCAAAGTGCAAACGTGACAGATCTCAGCCCCTGCCCCACAAATGCCCCCGAGGTCAGGAGCATCTGGATGACAACAATTCAGATTTCCATGTTTTCTACCCCGCAGTCTCCGTCTCCCGGGCAGTTCCCAAACTCAGCATCCGTGGATTCTGTATCCCATCACGAAAACGCTATTTTTTTCCATTTAATTTTTTTTTTTTTCATTGCCTACTTGATACAAACAAAGGATTTTGCTGAAGGTCAGGGTATTGATTGGATTCCACCCCAGGGGCTCCTGCCCATCCTGTGACAGATGCAGGGGACCTGTGGGATGAGGCACTCGTGGGAATGGAAAGGACAGTGGGGTGGATGATGCTGAAATCGCAGCTTTATTGAGTTATTTCTCCTTCCTCCCTTCTTGGGCATAAAAACAAAGAACACCTTTGAGAAAAGAGAGCACAGAAAGGACTTGAGGGTGTGGGGTCTCACCACGAGACACTGATGGAACCCTTAATTAATGAAGAAGTGAAAATAACTTGAGCGTTTTCTGCGCCATGGGCTCTGCAGGGAAATATTTAAGTTCTGACCTGCTCTCCAAACCCTTCCTAAAATTAGAACCCGTGGAATGACAAGGTTTGGCTGAGCTGGGAGAGGAATTTGCTGAAGAGGAAACTCCTTCCTGAATAATTAACTCACTTTTCTGTCCGTGTCTCTCCTTTCCCCATCAGATTTCTGGGATATGGAAGGAGGTAAAATTCCCTTTCCGCTCCTGATGAGATAATCCTGATGATCTAAGGAATTTTTCACTACTCTTCTGTATTTAATAAAGCATCCAAGATTAGTGGTTCAAGTCAGCTAAATTTACCAAATTACAGCACGTAATTGATTTACTGATAGGTAGGCATGACTCAACTTTTACTCAGATCTTCGACATAATCAAAAAAATATTAATTTATTCTGTCATTACCGGAAAATTGAGTTACATTTTTAACCACTTAAGAAAAAAAATAACAATAATACAATATTGGTGCCATTGTTTCTGTATATATATTTATATTGTTATTTATAATTATTTATTAATATTTATATATATTTATTTATAAACTTACTTATATTTTTAAAATATGTTTATGGTCATGGATTTCTGTATTACAGGATATCACTGAATGTAAGGAATGCATTGGCAGCCAGGAAGGATGATGGCATGGATGGGGCTGTGATCAGAGAGAATGCAGAGATGTGGATTAAAAAAAAAAAATAAATACAACTGCTGCTAATGTTGGTGGATCACTGATAAAATCGGTGTATATTCAACAACACAGACCCAGTGCTCCACACTTAGAAATAAATGTCTGTGTGTTACCTGATCTCATCAGTTCAGGAATGTTTTGTGCTCTGTAATTCCTCGCTCAGCTCAGTTCATCCTCTGTTGGAAGATTTGGTTTCCTCTTTCCCCATCCCCAGCCCTCCCGGCACTGTGGGTGAACAAAATCGGCCAGACAGACCCACTGTCCTCCTTTACTGTGTGCTGAGCTTTGCCTTTTTTTAATTCTGGTTTTTACCCCAGCCCCTGCCAGCTGCCCTGCCCTCTCTGCTCTCTGTCCTGGAGCACTTGTGGCTCAAACAGGAGTTCCTGTTCTTCCCGAGATGCTTCACCCCTCTTTTGTCAGCTCCTCCTCCTCCTTTTTCATGGATTTGGTGTTTTCCACTCCTTGCCCAGTGTCTCCCTTGAGCTGGTGATGCCTTGGGAAGGCTGAGCTGGAACAGAGACTGGACAGAGCTGGGGAATAAAGTAGAGATTTATTGAAAGGCCTTTAGGATCCACCTTGGGCAGGACAGGGCCTGGCCAGGGCTACACCCAGGGTGGACACAAAATAGTCACAAAATGGACATAAAATGGCTGACCAGTCACGAGGCCTCACACTTTTATAAGTTCTGGTCCATTTGCACATTGGGGTTTAATTGTCCAATTCCAGCTCCAGGCTGTGAGGTCCCATCCTGCTTGTCCCTCCCTCCAGCCCACCCTTGTTTGTGCTTTTGGGCTGGAAGTTGTCCTTGGTGTGCAGCAGGAGAAGGATTTGTTTTGTGTCCCTGCTGTGTGCAGAGCTGAGTGACACTGACTGTGAGCTCAGAGCTGCACCCCCGGGCACCACAGAACCTGAAAATATGAAAGATAAAACTTGAGGCATCAGTGGTGCCACTCCAGGGTGTGACCTGGCCCAAGCCCTGATGCTCCTGTGGCCGGGGCAGAGCTCTGCCAGCTCGGGCTGCTGCCTGCCAGGGTCACTGCAAAGTCAGGAGGCAGCAAAACTCTGCTGATCCACTAAAGCCTTTCGAGTTTACTGCCTGAGGAATTGCACCGGCGCCCGGGAGAGCTGCTCACCCTGCATCACAGCACCCCACAGCATCCTCGGGAAATAGCGCTGTGTATTCTGAATTTCGGCTTTAGAAACTCACCAAACTGCTCGTTTTGCTGCTTTTCCCTGTCCCAGCTCTCAGGATTGGCTGCAGGCTTCGGTTCTATCGGATATTCGGTTCTATTCAGATATTAAACCCCATTTTTGTTACAGTGATATCCCAAAGCCAGCGCTGCAGGCATACAGCTCCATCATCAAGTTTATCCCAAACAAGTTTCATAGTTTTAACAGATATTTAACAATAGTTTAGAGAACGATTGTTTTCCAGTTTAAATACCTGCTGCAGCTCTAAGTACCAGTTAACTCTGGCTCAGTGAAATGCAAATTTTGTAAAATCCAATCCATCAAGCAGAAATTTTCCTACAAAAGGGTTCGGCAGAAATAATAGCTGTCAGCTAACAATTAATGCACCCAACATGCTTAAGTACTGCGCTGAACTTTAATGAAAGGTTACCGAGTCTGTTAAATTGCTTCGTACCTTGTAAGACTAAAGTTAAGCAAAAATTAACATCAGTGTTCTGGGAAAAGAGCATGCAAACAAAATTCACCTTAATGATGGGGGATCGTAATGTTTTCACTGAATATTTTGAGCTACGATTCCATTAGAACACTGTCAAAAAACCCGAAAATTTCATGCTCGGAACAAACAAGCTCTGGGATTTCATCTGCGGTAGATGGAAGCACACAGGAATGTGGAGAGCCGCTCGCAGATGTGGAGAGTCACTCCCAGTTCTCCTTAAAAATAAGAACATAGACGGCCTGGAATTGTGGTTTTTTTAGGATTTCCATTGCTCCTGGCCCTTGGATTCTGACAGAGGCTCATTCCAGCAGCGGGGAAAGGTCGTTCCCATCGAGATGCTGTGCCCGGCACCCCGTTTTGCCGGCGGCTGCTGATGTTTCTGGTTCCCGGAGCCCTCCCGACACCAGGCGCTCTCCTTTGCTGAGCTCTTATAAACATTCCCACACTTTAAGTAACACTTGGCAGCTTTACTGCTGTTGTCAGGAACTAAAAGGTGCAATAACCCCCGCGCACAATACAAAAGATCAAACCAGCAGATCGTAACTCATCCCCAAAGGGCAGCCCGGTAAAAGTGATAAAGGAAACCACACTCCAAGGACTTCCTCAGGCCACTGCCCCGGATCATTAGGGGCTACTGATAGTGCTCGTCTCCTGCCAGGAGCACACTGCCGGCTCCTTCCCTCTCCCCGCTCCCTCTCCCGGGATCTGCAGGAGCAGGGGGATCCTGCTCACACGGGCGGCACTTGGAGCACTTTGGTGTCACTCCCCACCCCGATTATCCAGCTTTTTATGGGAATATCTCGGTGCTGGACACCAGAGTGTGTGGGCTGCTGGCTGTGACTGCAGGTTGGGGAGGACAGAACCAGTCCTTTCCTTTCTGCCCAGTTAGGAGCATGGGGATGGGTTACACACACACACATTGATGTCAGAGGTACTTTAGGGGCTAAAATGCAGACCTAGGCAGGCATATTCATGATTTTATCCTGTCTGATGGGAAGGACAGAACCAGTCCTTTCCTTTCTGCTCAGTTAGGAGCATAGGGATGAGTTACACACACACACTGATGTCAGAGGTACTTTAGGGGTGAAAATGCAGACCTAGGCAGGTGTAGTCATCATTTTATCCTGTCTGATAGGAAAGATAGGACCAGTCCTCTCCCTTCTGCTCAGTGAGGGCTTTGAGGAGCCCAGGGATGAGTTACACACACACATATTGATATCAGAGGTACTTTAGGGGTGAAAATGCAGACCTAGGCAGGTGTATTCACCTGTATTGTATATGTAATATGTATATATTTCATCCTGTCTGATGGGAAGGACAGAGCGAGTCCTTTCCTTTCTGCTCAGTGAGGAGCCCAGGGATGAGTTACACACACACACATTGATGCCAGGGGTGTTTTAGGGGTTAAAATGCAGACCCAGGCAGGTGTGTTCATCATTTTATTCTGCCTGATGAACACGCAGAGCTCGCCTTTGTCACACCAGCCATCAGCAGCTGTCACATCTGGACCAGGCACAAAGTTTCACACCTGTGGACACAAACTGAGCAGCCCACTCAGTTTTCCTGTGCAGACATCTACCAAAGCATGTGTTCAACAGGAAAATTTCATCTCTCCCCTCACAACGGCCATGTGGTGACAGTGGTGACAAGCAGACCCAGGCTGGACCCTGTGGGAAGGCAGCTGTCCCCACAGCAGCAAGGCAGGAACATTTTGGGGAGTGCCAGTGCTCAGGAACATCCTAAAGGACGTTTTCATCTCTTTCCCTATTTGTCTATCAGTAGGGCAATCAGGAGCCTCTAAAAACAAACAGCAGAAGAATCTCAGGACCACTGAGGTTGGAAAAGGCCTCCGAGATCAGGTCCAGCCTTTGAGCCATCACCACCTTGCCAACCAGAGCAAAGCACTGAAAAGAAAAACGGCAAAGGAAAAGGGGAAAATCCCAGCCAGACACGGTGGGTGCATGTGACAAGGTCTGGAGCTGTCTCCACATCAGGGTGACAGAGGAATCCCTGATGCCACTTGGCAGTGATGTTCAGTGCTACCTGTGCTGGCAGCCCCTGGATAAACAGGAGGCTTCAGAACTCCACAACGCCCAACTTGGCATCCTTCACACTCACTAAATTCACTCCATCCCGTCTCCGTTTATCCAGTTCCCATCCCAGGGCTGTGTGCGCCCTTCCCCAGCTCTGCCCCACCTCCCAGGGCTCTCCTCAATGCAGATGTGGGAGATAAAAAATGCAACCGCTGCAGCCCCCCACCCCCACTCGCACATTTCCTCGAGATCCTCTAGACCGCGTTCGTGAAAAATGATTTACAAAATACAAATAGATTTTGGCATGAAGTAAGCTCAAATTGACTGCTTTCTATCAGGAATTAATATTAACCAGAGCTTGTCAGTTACTAAATATTTATTTTAGGAATACATGCAGCCTCTGCTTTCATGTAGGTTAAGCTGTAATCTTTGGCTTGTCAGTTCCAGGATATAGCAGTGGATAAATCATGCACTCTTGAACTGATAGATGTCAGAGCCGTTGTATACAAATGGAGGGATATGTCAATGAACACCCTAGTTTAGGTTACATTTACTATAAACATTGACATTCCTTTGCAGTGAGACCATTTGCTGGCTAAGCAGTCGCAGCTCCGCAGGATTTGATGCTTTTGTGCTCAATCAGGTTCTAATGATTTCAGATGTTTGCAATTAATGAACCATTAGATTAATTGGTTGAGTATGGAAGGACTGGTGTAAGAATTGGGTCAGAACCACAGACAGGCTATTACCTGAAGTGACAGCAATCACCAGAGGCAAACCAGTGAGAAATTGAATTAATGACTTTTTTTTCGCCCTCTCTTTCCCTTTTGGCAAAAATTAGCGCCGGGGCAGGGTCTGAACAGAGAGAATACTGCAAGTGTTGGGGGCAAGGGGTGGAAAAGAAACATTCTCATCACTCCTCATCTTTCAGACTGGAGCAGCTCAACCCTCACCAGGCAGACCCAACTCCAGCTGGCGGTGGAATATAAAGGAGGTGCCATATTTCTTCTGGATCCTCCAGATCCCCCCCAAAGCTCTCTCCCCAAGTCAATGTGCAGCATTAATTATGGACCACACAGGGCACCTTAGTGAGATGATTAATTGTGCTTCGGAAGCAGGGGAAGGAAGGAGCCCAGCGTGGATATATGGTGGTGGAGGCTTGGTAGAAACCCCAGGGTGCCCATCCTTTACGCACTGTACAGGAGGATGTTTACTCCCAGGGCACCACTGGTGCTTAAATTCCAGCAGTGTGACAAGTTATCCCGACGAGGTGATGGCAGTTTAGCTGAATCTGGAATTTCACAGAGCAAAATTAACCCTGGTTACTCAATAAAGAGGGTGGTTGGTTTTTGGTTTTTTTTGGACTTTTTTCTTTCTAAGAAAGGTTTTATTCTAATGAAGTTCTCTGGGTTTCTAATGCAGTGGTTCAGAAATCAGGCGTGCTGTCACTGCCTGGTGCACCTCAGGTGAGATTATTGATGTGCTTTTAGAGGAAAAAAAAAAAGGAGCAGAATGCAGCAGTGCTGTGCAGCAGCTCCCACACCCTCGGCTCAGGGGAGCACAAACACGAGGCACATCACAAATAACGGGGAGTGGCGGGTCCTTAACCCCGGCCTAGGTGGGTTCAGCATTACAGCTCCTGGCTGGAATGTGAGTTAAATCCTGGGAGTAATCCTCTGCCTTCCCTTCCACTGACTCTGCACAGCTCCATTTAATAATTCCTGTTATGGCCAGGGTGTTTGGGATCTGCCTTTAAATCCCTTTGGATAAGTCACGGATCCTTTTGTGGTGCCCTTTTATTCTTGTCGTGATGGAGCCGTCAACAGGCGCATCCTGAGATAAAATAAACAAGTTTTTAGCTTTGGCATTATTCTGCAAGGAAATGCAATTATCCCAGAGCTTCTTCTCCTTTTGTTTTTGTTTTCTTTTGTGGGTATTTTTTTTTTTTTTTTGCATTCTAATTTTTTTTTGCAGCTACACTGAAATGTTCTGTGTGATTTGGGGTTTTTACAGCCAGCGACTTGCTCGCCGCTGAAGGAAAAAATAAATTTTGCATTTAAGGCATTTTAACTGTGGGTTTGTGTAAATTTCAAGCGTTCAACGCAGATCTGCTTTTGAACATGAAAGGAATCCCAGAACTTGCAATTTTTACAAATGGAACATCCCACTGATTTCTAAATAATAGCTTGGGTTAGAGCCATATCTTTAATGTCACATATTAACCCCAATTTTCATCTTTTTGCCTGTGCACTATTTATGGGATTAAAGCTGGCTGCACAAAGCTTTTTCCTCTTTCTACCTGAATTTAGAATTGAACCTGCTGTAAATAAATCTGGCAAAACAAGGAGCTTGAAAGGTTCCAATGAAACTGAGCCCACTAAGCAATGGGAGACCTTTAACTCAACGTTACAGACAAACAAATATATTGTATTTTCACATGTCTGACCCCTGTGATCTCTAAATAAAGGGTTCTGCTTCCAGAATAAGTCTTGGAGCACCATCTTTATTCCACAGTTCCCTATTCCCCCAGGACTTTGTTGTACCAGCTCCCAGCAACTGCCCCAAACCTCTTTTCTTTTTTTTCCCCCCTCCACAGCAGGAATCCTCCACTAAAAGCTCCAGGAACTGCTGAAATCACAATGTTTTGGTGGACAAGTGGGCAAGAGTGGAGAATGGGAGCGATAAAAGTGACAGTGATGTGACCAACCTTAACAACTCCCAGTTATGAGATATTTAAGGCCTGCAGAGCAGCTCTTCCCTTCCACTGTTTTCTATTAATAAATCACATTTATGAGACAGACAAGGCCAGAGAGAGTCGATGAGACTCCCTCCATCGACTTGAGCACGGGAGGGGATAAATGCACAAATAATCCCATTTGCCTGAGTATTCCCAATTAATGCCAGCCAGATTTCTCAGGAATTAAAGACTTTCCAGGGTGGGGATCACCTGGCTGGATAAAAGCTTCTTTCCCATCTGAAGTGAGACACTCATGGCAGAGGGGAAGGTTAGGAAGGGAGAAATGCAAAACACCCAGAGATACAATCTTATCCCTTCCAGGAAGAACAAAAGGATATAAATGTGAATCATTAAAGGACAAAAAAAAACACCCCAAAACCCAAACCCTCTAAAGGCACTGTAAATAAACCCCTGTAATTACGCACCACAACAAAAAAAAAAAGTCAAACTGCAAATGGTTCAGTAATCTCATTACCAGCCTTACTAATAATCATTGCAATATTCTCCATCTCCCCTAAGATAATGAGCAGCACGGTGGATGTTGGAAAAAAAATAAATAAATAAGCAGCCAAGCAGCGATTTCTCATCTAAATATTTAACAAAATGGATGGGCTTGCCTAAAGGTTTGAGATTGAGCCCCAGTGCAACAAATTTTTAATTCGCACCATTTCCCTACTTTTAAAGGGGGAGGGAGCTCAGCTCATCTGAGAATGGTGTTGGAGCCAAACAACTCGCTTTGTTGACAACCCAAAAATAAAGGAATAAAACATTTTTAAATATTTCAATACCACAAAATTAGCCCAAGTTAAAGGCAACAATTAGTAAACAACTTTGTCATATTCAGAACAGTATCTTTCCCATTAACATTTCTATAGTTCCCCAATTACATTATAAATCAAAAGTAATACAAACAGACAATGTAATAATGAGAACACATAGACTGCATCAAAAATTAAGACCCCAGCTTTTCCTTTCCTCTTGGATCACTCTGTTAACTTGTCCTAGTTTACTTTCTTGGCAGCAGGAGCACAGGCAGAGGAAGGGAATTTACACCTGAAATTGGAGCTGGAAATAGTTGGAAAGGCAAACAGATTTTCTTCTAAAAAGTGCAGGGCTTGGCATTTTCCTTCCCCAAATGGGGGATCAACAGGGGATTAAGGTGAGATGGAGCACCCAGGGACTGCAGCTCTTCATGGACCCCCAATCCCTTCTCCCTGCTGGGATCTCCTCCCTCTCTGCCACTGATGCCTCAAGTTTTATTTTTCACGTATTTCAGGTTCTGTGGTGCCCAGGGGTGCAGCTCTGAGCTCACAGTCAGTGTCACTCAGCTCTGCACACAGCAGGGACACAAAACAAATCCTTTTCCTGCTGCTCACCAAGGACAACTTTCAGCCCAAAAGCACAAACAAGGGTGGGCTGGAGGGAGGGACAAGCAGGATGGGACCTCACAGTCTGGAGCTGGAATTGGACAATTAAACCCCAATGTGCAAATGGACCAAAACTTGTAAAAGTGTGAGGCCTAGTGACTGGTTGGCCATTTTGTGACCATTTTGTGACCATTTGTGTGTAGCCCTGGCCAGGCCCTGTCCTGCCCAAGGTGGATCCTAAAGGCTTTTCAATAAATCTCTGTTTTATTCCCCAGCTCTGTCCAGCCTCTGTTCCAGCTCAGCCTTCCCAAGGCATCACCAGGGTGGGACTGGCAGGTGAAACTGTCCTGGCACTGAAAAGGAGGGAACTGGAGCCATCCCAAATATTCCTGATATGATAACGTAATTTGATATAATTATTATCCACATATAATTTGGGATTCCAGAATCCCGAATATTCCCCCAGAGGGACAGGAAGGGAGCCAGGCTGTCCCTGAGTGCTGTGGGGGCAGAGGACAGGACAGGAGCTGCTCATCCCTGTGCTGCCCCCCTCAATTTGCTGTCCTGTCACCCCAGCTCACCTCCCTGCTCAGGAACTCTCAGCTCAAGTGCTCTGGCTTTTTTGAGATTTTTNTTTTTTTTGCTTATCTGCTACATTTCTGTCATCTCTGTTTACTGCTCTGGTGTCCTCTGACAAGGAAGAATTCAAAGAAATGACCAGAAATGGTTCTGGCAGTTGTGAGCACGAGTGATACTACAAGAGAGGAAAGCAACTCACTTTGGGAACAGAGGAGCACAGCAGGGAAGGAATTAGAGGTCTTGGATCAAGATGAGGGATAAAAATTCATCCTCAGAGTTTTTCAAGCACTTCAGCCCCTTCAGAAACAGGCTGAAAGCACAAGGGGGTGGATGGAGAAGCACGGGGACGTTAAAATAAATGCAATTAACCATCAGTGTTCATCTTAATGCGCTCCTTAGAGCACCACTGCTGCTAAAACAGAGCTGAGCTGGACAGGGGAGAGGAGGAGATTAAATTATGTATTGTTCCTTTAACACTTTCTTCAGTTAAATAACATAATATTTTCAAGGTTACTGTTAAAATAACAGGGTTGTCCAGTGGAATTTATTCCCACTGGTGTTTGTGTACTGTATATATTTATACCACATGAGCAGCCCATAAATTCTCCTCATAAATGCTGTTATCTGCACCACCAGCAGTTTCTCATTTTTATGGGGGTATAACTTCAAGGTGTGGTTTACATCCCGTTCCACCTCATTGCCTACAGCTCCTGCTGCCCCATTAGGCCGATCCCCAGCTCCTTGTCCTCCCTGATGTCACCTGGCCCTGCTCTTGTCCCCACCAGCCAGGGGACCTCGCACAAACCCGCGGCTCCAGCCCCACCCTCCCACAATCCTGAATTTCTCTGGTCTCCGCCGAGCACCCCAGTGTAGCCCTGGTTCGTGCCTGAGGTGTTTGGTTTCCTGAAATTCCTTTATGTTCAAATAACAAATATAAATTTCCAAGTGGTTGTCTCCACATTTCTTAATGGTGATGCATTCCCAGTCCTAACTCCAGCAAATACCCGTTTTCCTTCCAGAATTAAGTTTTCCTATAAAGCAACAGCGACTGATAGGAGGAATTTACAGTGAATATAGAGATTATTGATCCTTAACGTAGGAAGGATTCATAACGCAAACATCGGTGGCAAAACATTTTTGCATTTTGTTTTTATATTTATTTGGAGAGTCTGTAACTGCAGTGAAATTTTCTGTAAACAAGAGACATGATTTGGTAACGGCAAATTTGTTTACGTATTTTCCCTAGGAGGGATTTCTTCTTGATGTCCCTCTGCTCTGACCAATGTGAGTGAAGAGGTTTGTCTTTGTTTCACCAATCAAATTGGTCTGTGTAAAATACTGTAAAAAAGAAGACACATCCCAAGAATAAAAGAGTCATTTTCAGCCTTCTGAAGTCGGAGTCTTTGTTTTGTTGTCACCCCTGGACATCCTAATTCCCATCTGGGTTAGGAGCTGCTCCTCCACACCAAGAAAATCCTTCCGAGGGAAGAGCATCACCATCCCATCCTTTTACAGGTGGCCTTGATTGCCAGAGAAACATTCCTCATTTAAAACAGGAGATAAAGAGAGATTACGAAAAAGAGTTTGTTCCAAAGGTCACCCCAGCTGGGAATTGCTCCGGGTGTAGGACAAAGCTCAGATAACTTAAGGGGAGGAGAAAAAAAAAAAGCCCATTCACACACTTGCAATAAACTCTTTACACATCACAACAGCCTTAAAAGCAACAAAAAGCCCGTCCATGCATCACTGCCAGTGCCTCCCAAAATGATTGGTATCAGTGGAACACTGAATTCTCTGCCTGCTCACATCCATCTGTCCTCAAGTTCGCTGCTGCTAACTCCAGACTTCGGAACCTGAACTCAAATGTTGTTTTCTCCAATTTTCTCCCCTTTTTTTATGACCTTTTTCTGTTGCTATCTTGATTTATGGTCATTTGTGTGATTGCATTGCTTTGCTTTATGGCAGTTTATGTCATTCCGGTCCTGTCATAAATGACTCCCATAAAGTGAGGTAAAATATCATAAAACATTAGTGAGTCACTGATATTCAAGGTTCTGGAGTACAAGCCTGACAGGTAGCAGGCACAGAAGAACTGTGCCATCCGAGGGATGGATCGTTATGGATACACGTGTGTGCTGGGATCTGCAGCAACAAATGCCACCCCGGCTCCAGTCGTCAGTGGGAACAATTTAAAAGGGCAACGCTGAGTTATTTTTGTGAGTTTAAAAGTCTCGTGTTCCTGCAGTGATTTCTTTTACAGGAAAAAAAGAAGAAAAAAATACATATATATAAAATCTTGGGAAATGGAAGCGGAGCTGTTCCCCTGTAAAAGCTCTCACTGCTTTTCCCGTCTGTCTAAAAGGGATGTTTGGGGGTTGGTCAGGACTCCTAAGGACCCGTTATAAAAATCAGATTGCTTTGTAAGATGATCCCCCGTGGTTGTTTGTCCATCTCTGCTTGTTGGCACCGAGCCCTGAGTGATGCTTTGGCCTTGCTGCACTTGAAGGAAAGGGGATAGACTTGAATATCCTCCAATGGTGATGCTCAGAAAACCTAAAATGATTTTTTTCAATGTATTCTACTCAAAGAAAACCCCATTTTATCCATGATCTAAGCACTCATTACCTTTGTAGCTAAGAGTATTCCGAAGCATTTTATACCTTCTCTCAGTTTAGTAAAATAACCCACTGCAGTTACAGACTCTCCAAATAAATACAAAAACAAAATGCAAAAATATTTTGTCACTGATGTTCGCGTTATGAATCCTTCCTACGTTAAGGATCAATAATCTCTATATTCACTGTAAATTCCTCCTCTCAGTCGCTGTTGCTTTATAGGATAACTTAATTCTGGGAGGAAAATGGGTATTTGCTGGAGTTAGGACTGGGAATGCATCACCATTAAGAAATGCGGAGATAACCACTTGGAAATTTATATTTGTTATTTGAACATAAAGAACATTGTTCCGATTTTAAATGGCCTTTTTTTATTTGCTACTATTATTGCAAAAATAAAAGACTCATCATCTCCAAACCTATTTAGCCTGTAGTGACATTATTTACTGGGCTGCTTCTCTGGATACTTTGGGGGGAAATATTTTTAATGCAGGTTAGGGGGGGTTTTTTTGCTTTTTTTGGTGAAATATTGCACTTGGGTGGCATTTTCATAATAATGGAGATTGCTGCATCCAACCTCCAACACCCAGAGCTTTATTGAGCTTGCCCTCAAAGTAACAGATTAAAAAAATAAACCCCAGATTTCCCCCAAATATGCCAGCCTTGATGGTTTTTAATGCCAGACCTCTCCCATTCTGGAGGTTTTTTGGTGGTTTCTTTGCTGCTTTTTAATGCAGTAACTTCAGACAGAACTACTTTGGGTATCTTTGGTGCCCAAAAAATCTGATTTCACTTTCCTTTTTAACTATTTTATCCCAGTTTTAATGGTCTTTGGCTTGGTTTTAATGGTCTTTGGCTTGGTTTTAATGGTCTTTTTTCTCAGAGCCACAGCTCCATCCAACCCCTCTGTGCTGCCCAGGTGAGGGAGTCAACGTGCCCAAAAACAGTCTCACAAGTGTTTCCATGATGATGGAGATTCCCGTCAAAAAACGGGGATGACGTTTGCCTGCAGAGCAACGAAACTCCCGCTTTAAACAATGTTTGAAAAGCAGCTCCCAGCTCCCCTCAGCCCTGCCCCAAAATCTGGCTGATTATTTGAGGAGTGTTTTATTGCCACCAGCTCCCGCTAATGCCCATCTGAGCTGCAGGGATGTGGACGTGGGAATAGCTCAGATTTCCACCAGCGGTAATTGCCGATGAAGTGGATGTTGTTTTCTCTTTTGGGTTATTATTTTTGGGTTTTTGGTTGGTTGGTTTTGTCGTTTGTGTGTGTGGTTCTTTTCTTTGTCAGCATTTAATCCTGAATATGCGAAGAGTTGGGCAGCCAAGATTTGCTGTTAGAATTACTGGAAATACGGAGCCCCTTGACTCTCCATATTTAAAAAAAACCAAAACAATTACTGTTTAATTTGACTGTTTAATTAGACATTTTAATTTGATGGGCTTCCAGTCCTTCACTTGTGCTTCCTTCTTCCTTCACAGTTAAAAATCTCAATTGGGCAAAGCTGAAAGAAAAGATGTTGACCAGAAATTCAACATTTTGTATGAATTTAGAAACACCAGATGTCTTAAATTCCCTTAAAACAATAATGACAAGAGACTCACCAAAACCATATCCAGTAGAAACTCTTGGTTTGGGATTTTGAAAGACAATCAGATTCTTTTACTAAGAACAGTAATAATGAAGCAGCTTAAAGAGAGGGTGAACCCCTTGGTATAAACTAAAAGCAGAGAGGATTTGCAGGGTGACACTGGTTTGCACCACAACGACACAGACTCCGACTTCAGAAGGCTGAAAATGACTCCTTGATTTTTGGGATGTGTCTCCCTTTTATACTATTCCACACAGACCAGTTCCATTGGTGACACAAAGACAAACCTCTTCACTCACATCGGTCAGAGCAGAGGGACATCAAGAAGAAGTCCCTCCTAGGGAAAGGAATGAAAACACAGGTATGATTATAAAAACATTTCTCCTGTTTACAGAAAATTCCCTGGGAAAAGAATTTCAGAAAACCAAAACATCTCAGGCACGGAACCAGGGCTCCACAGGAAGAATAAGGAGCCCCACCTTTACCTGTGCAGAGATCTAGGTCCAGCATGAAAAGAATAAATTGGAAAAGGCTCTTTTTCTTTGCCTTGGTGCAGCGGGAGAGCAAATCCCTGCCCAGAGGAGCCAGCGGTGAGAGCACTGCGCACGATTATTGTGACTAAAGGCTGAGAAATCCAGCACAGCCCAGACCAAGTGATAAATAAAGCTCAAACATATCTGCTTCCTGCATTAAGGAGACAGACTAAAGAGTTAATAATGCCTCTGATCAGCTTTTAATAGCCTCTAGATGCTTTCACACAATAAATAGATCTGTTGTGAAAATACTCGGGAACGCGGCGAAATACCACATGCATCGTGCCCTTTAAAACGATTTAAATAGCACAATTATGGATTTAAAGATCATAATTGATTTAAATTGGTGGTGGAATGTAAAATTTTATATGATGCATGAAACCTCTTAAAGGCTTTAAAGCTGTAATTATCTTTGTCACTCCCATATTGCACCCCAAAGCTTTCCTTTCCTTTCCTTTTATAATTCAGACTTTATAGGAAAAAATAAACGGAACGTTCCTATGGATTGCCGAGTGAAATGCCAAGGGAAAAACCCCTCTGGGCTGCACCTTTGGGAAGAGGGGGCAGTGGCAGGGCTTGGCTGAGCCCTGAATTCCCCCAAAGCCTCCAAGCTGAGCAGCGGATGACGAGTGGGGATGCCCTGGACTGGGATGTCCACGCTGGTTTAAGGGTTTTGCTCCACACAAACCAGTTGGAAACCTCAGCAGACGCTCCCTGCCTGTGATAGCTGAGGCTGGGATGTCCCAGTTTCAGGGACAGAAAGATGAGGCCACACCAGCAGCAGTTTGAGGGAATCAGCCATTTATTTCAAAAATCTGACTCCATTTTATCTACATCCACAAAGGTCCAGAGATTGGCCATCACAGGGGCCGCCTCCTCAACCTGGATGGTGGAGATCACCATGGATCATTTCTTCTCTCAGAGGACAGGAATGTAAATATCTGTTTTTACACCCTTGTTTACATCCCGCTCTGTGGGAACCCACAGCACAAAGACAGAGGCAGAAAATTCAGGGCGACACCTGCCCACAACCACCACCCTTGTTCACACCAGGGAAGGGCTGTGGGCATCCAAATACAGGAACTTTGAGAGAAACAAATTAATTCTTAATCATATCTCTACTGGCAAAGGTCACATTTCAAGCCTCTCTTTCAGATTCCAAGCCCCTCTCCTGTTTCTCCATGGAAAACCACACAAATACCATGGAAATTTCACACTTAAGACCAACAAAATAAATCTTGTGTCTTGTCCCTTCTCCTTGTGGCAGCTCTGACCCAGCTGGGGGTATTTGAGTTTGGGGTACCCTGATTTCCACACAGCTCTGCCTCTCCCCTTGGAAAGCATCCCACAGAATTCCCAGTGCTTTGGGGGAAAAAAACCCCTCAAAACTCAATATTCAGCCACGGGAGGAAAGAAGTTGTGGTGGGGGTAACAGCAATTCCAAGACACCAGATTTAATGCACAGTGCAGTGAAAACCTTTCTTGTAGGGTTAACCACTGATCCCCATGATATCAGAATCTGATGATATTTGAAGCCTCCAGACATTATTTAATACCCCAAAAAAACCTCCCTACATATAAGTAGCCAGAAAGAACAACATTAACTCAGGAAAGATTATTTCGGTTTATCTGACCCATATTTGGAAACTTAAATCAATTTAACGTAGCAAAGCTCCCTCCAGTACGTGAACAAGGAAAAGTCTCTCAAATCTGTTTATATTCCTCCAGATGTCGATGCTGATACCGGCGCCCAAACAATGAAGTAAACAATTACGAATTTCTTTTAACTTCTCCTGCTTTAGAAATCCAGGGAAAAGAAAAGAAAAACAAAACAAAAAACAAAACCAACCCAGTGAATCAGTGAACTAAAAATGGATAGAGTCGCTAGGAAAAGAGATTGTATTCCAGCTAAGAGGATATTGGCAACAATAGGTAGTTAAAAATGGAATTAACAACTAATAAAAGTGGTGAAGCATATCCTTTTAAAGAGCAATTTGAAAGGCTTTTCATTAAAACAACAACTTTCGCCACAAACCTCTAGGTAAGACAATTAATAGTCGTATTTGAGGCTTGGGGGGCCCAATTAGCTCTGTCTGTGCTGATGAGTTCCCATTCCCAACAGGCTCCAGGGTTTATTTTGGTGACGTGTCTCACAGAAAGTTATGCATCAAAGCAAAGCCTTGATTTATAATCTGAATTTTTTTTTCCCCCAAAAATGACAGAGGAAATGTGGCAGGTTTAGCACTCAGGATGACCTCAGAGAAGGGACAGACACCTCCAGGCTGTGGGGAACCAGCGATGAACACGAGGTGGGAACGATCTGCTGGAGAAATGTTGGTGGTGGCTTTGGATTTTTCAGGTATTAGGAGAAAACGCTGATATTCTTCTTCACAGCACGTGGCTGGAGCAAATCAGGCCGAGTGGAACATCCTGGGGGATTTTTAGAAGGTATATGGAAAATAAAAATATTGTGTTTTCACACGCACAGTGATGCTGTTTGGTTTTCAACAGGAAACAAGCAGTAACTAAGAAAGTGAAATGATTCTGATTGTTTGAGACAAAACCCAAATGAATGCCATGGACACTGACCAGATTGCAAAGTGCATTTATTGATTATTTCCATTATCCTCTCACATTGGAACTCCTACTCAGTCTGAGGTTCCAAGGTAGGCTAAAGGTTCCCTCTCTTTTTCTTTCCTTTATTTTTTAATTTTATTTTAATTTTTAAAAAATTACATTTTAAAAATTTCCCCCCCCCTTTCAACGGCACAATTTCAGGGTAAAAATGAATCCTGTAAAAGATTTCTACTACAGGATAAAACCAGAGATTCTGAAGACGGTGAGACATGAGGGACAGTGCAAAGGGAGCACAAACCTGCACACACCCGAGCACTTGAGACTGCAAAAGCAATCCTGTGATCAGGGAAGAAGAGGAGAAAGGGATACAAATTAAAAGAGAAAACCATGGCATTTTTCACTGATTACACGTTTCCAACTGGAGGAAAGGTTGTGTTAAATTAAAAATAACAGGAATGGAAATATAAGTTAGCAGAAAAGGATGTAAAAGCTCTGGGGAGCCCAATGAGATGGAAAAGGCGTGCTCTGCTGCCGACTGCTCACTGAATTAGCTCTCCTCATCCTGCAGGAATCCTTGCTCTGTTCATCCACATCCTGAACTGATTCTTTCCCCCCTCCAGATAAAGATCACGAGCAGGAAATCTCTTATTCCAAACTGATTGTGGCACTTCGGCTACTACAGCTTAAGACACATAAATATGTGAGATACCCCTGGAAGGAAATGAAGATATTCAAGTGTAGGAATTCCACCTGGGGGCCAAACTTCGCCTCGTGTAAAGCAGCCAGGATGTGAATTGGTTTGGGTCAGGGGCAATCAGGTTCCCTGTGAACTTCACCCTGCTGGAATTTGGCCCTGGGGGATGATTTCTCTGTTCTCTCTGTGCTGTGGAGTTACCACAGCATTAGTGGGGGCTGCGAGGGAGAGGTTTAAAGCCAATATTTCAGATATTTTAAACTGGCAGCTGAAGGCAGACTCCTTTTGTAGACTGGGAAATGCAGAAGGGGGGAAAATTCCAGGCAGAGTCTGACAAACTTGACCAGTTATGGATTTCAGCCTCCCAGTTTGCTGAGCTGGACCTGGCTTAGGTGAGCCCAGCCCAGGGACTGGGGCTGAGGGAAGGGCAGAGCTTTGGGAACGGAGCTGAAAAGTAAAAAAAAAGTGGTGAAAAGTAAAATCACCAAGGAGCTTTTCACCAAAGTAAAAGTAAAACCACCAAAGGAGCCCGACCTGAGTGTGACACCAGCCCGGCAAGCACAGCTCCGACAAGGCAGGGGAAAAGAAAAGGAATTCATGTAATTTTCAGCCTCTTTTGGGTTTAAACATCGGGGTGAGGCTTTTAGGACCAGCCAGTTTCTATTTTCTTTCCCCCCCAGCACACTGTCATGCTGCCCTGAGTGCTGCACATGATTTAGCAGAGCCCATCTGTCCGGATGATGAAAAGGAGAAAGCTTTTACCCGGTATGTATATCACAGAAATGTAACTGCTACATCCACGGGGCTGGGTGGTTTTCATCCACCTAAACACAGCCAGGCCATTAATAGGAATGCTCAGTGCAGGGGTCTGCTCAAAAAAAACCCACGAGCTGGGTAACAAATCATAATCCTGGCAAAGCAAAAAAAAAAAACCCTCCCTGTAAACCTTTTTTTTTTTTTCCCCAGAGGCCTTTGAAGATACCTGTGGGCATTTGTTGGTTGATTTAAAGTCCGGCGTGAACAAAATCTATGGGGTTGTGGAATAAATGTACTTTGGACAGTAAAAGAAAGCCTCGCTGTTTAGAAAAAAAAAAAAATGGAAAAAACTCTAGAAAATCTGTGGTAAGAAACAACCCGAGCTCGGTGAGTGCACGGGCAAAACCTGGACTCCCAAATTCTTCTTATTAGATAGTTACAGCTGAAATCTTGGCAGCAATAAAATGAAGGGGAGTTTCCCATTTATTTCATCAAAGCCAGGATTTAATTCTCTAATTTCGGCTTGAAAGGACTTGGTAACCCAGCTGACTTCAAAGAAGAGGTGTGTTTTTACAAATTATGACTAATTTTAACTAAAGAAGTCTTTTTAAGGAATGTTTTGAAGGTATTTGCAGGATGCCTCAGCTGCCACTGATGTCTGCAAAGCCGCCGAACTTCCTGGAATTTGCCTTCCAAGTTTTCTACCCTTTTTTGTCAGTTCTCTCATGAAATGAAGGAAAATGCTTTTCAAAATGCTATTGAGGCCTTCCAATGGCAGAAATCATTGAAATTCCACGTGATCCAGACTCTGGAGCTGGAGAAAAAGGCTGGCTCAAGCTTCTGAAAAAGGTGGAATTTGGGACAACAGAGCAACAAATGCATTTTAGAGATCCTACGCAGCGTGGCAGAGACGCACCTCAGCATCGAGGAGCAGAAAATGCACATTTATCACCAGGAAATAAGGGCAGGGCCATCCTGGAGGACGGGGACAGCTGATGCTTTGCAGGGAGGGAAAAGCGGCCCCGGTCACTTCTGTAAGAAAATATTTCAGACAAAATCCCCGCGCACCATCTCACCCCCTCCCCTGGGGGGATAACAGGCTGCATTCCTTTTTAGGTGAAGGATGTAGATGTGGGTTGAATTTGGGAGAAGAAAACAAATGTGATTTGTTGCAAACACCTCACCGCGAGCGTTTGCACGGGGAGCAAACCAACCGAGTGTTTGTATGAGGAGCAAACCAGCCGAGTGTCGTGTCTGTAAATATAAATTTTGCCGGTGCTGCTGTTCTGGGGGTGTTGGAAATGCCCTGGAGCAACAGGAGGAGCTTGAAACGAGCCCTGAGCAGGGGATGGTTTGAAATCAGCACAGAAAATAATAGAAAATATTGAAAATAACCAAAATTTGTCAGCATCTGAAGGACGGGGACCGTGTTGCACAGCTGGGATGGAATTCCCAGAGAAGCTGTGGCTGTTCCGGATCCCTGGCAGTGTCCCAGGCCAGCCTGGATGGGGTTGGAGCAGCCTGGGACACTGGGAATTGTCCCTGCCCGTGGCAGGGGGTGGAGCTGGGTGAGCTTTAGGGTCGTTCCGACCCGTTCCATAACTCTGTGAGCCCATGGAAGGGCCAGAGGCAGAGCCCGTCCCGGGGTTTCTGTGCCAGCCCCGATGTGCAGGGACAGACCGAGCCCACACAAGGTCTCCCCCGCTGTTATTGAGAACCAAACGAGATTTGTGCCTTTTTCCTCCCCTATTTTAGGCGTCTCTTTGAACATCTCTGGGCGCTGGCTTTTCCTTACAGGTGATGTGAGCCCGGGAATGGGAGCCTGGGGTGGATTTCTGTGCGGGCCTCCTCTGTGATCCAACAGCTCCCCAAAACCTCTCCCAGTTTATACAAACCTGGATTATTCCGCTCAGTTTATTATTCAACCGCTGATCCGCGGGGCGAATTTCCTTTTCGACAGGGCCGCCAAAGGACGGGTTTTCTTGTCCCTTTTACAAATCCGGATGTCGAACAAAGGGAACAACTCCAAATGCAGGTATTTATTCAGCACATAATGCCCTCCCATCTTCTCTTTTCTTTACCTGTTTCTCAGCTCACAAAGGGAACAAGAGCTCCCCTAGATTGCAGCCCCGTGCCCTTCACAGCGAACATTTCTCACCAAATTGCGTTTTAAATATATTTATCGCTTCCTCCGTTGAACTTCTTCGAGGGAGGAACAACCGGCCTGAAAGTTTGTGTCTTGCTCTCTGTGCACCGCCAGTGACCCCCAGCTCATCCATTACACTGCCACGAGGAGAATCAGCCTCCAAACCCATTTGTCTGCTGTAATACTGGGTCTTTTAGGTTGCAAATGGAACAGATTTTTATTTAAACCCCCATCTAAGAGTGTCATTATCCACAAATCTGCTCATAAATGTTTTGGCAACTGACAAAAAATAAAAAAAATTAACTTCAGAAGAGGAAGCCATTAGGATGAAAACATTTCAAATCATGTCATTCATCAGATCTCTGCTCATCCAACAAAACTTGCTTTTGTTACAGGCAATTGTGGCGCTTAATCTCGGCACTTTTCAGCAACACATTTTTCTGATTAAAAAACCATAATCACACTGGCAGTAGTTAGAGATAGAAAAGATCTATTAGCTCCCTAAGCCCGGCTCCCTTCCCTAGCAGGACATAATCCCTGGCAGGAAGTCTTTCAGATATTAACTTGATCCAGAGCTTAGTTTTAGCCAAGGGACTGAATATGGAAATCTGTACAGAGGTGTCACAACACTTGGAATTCACAGAACCAAAATGGTTGGAGGTTTTATTTTGTTTTGTTTTGCGTGGGTTTTTTTGTTTGGTTTTTTTTTGGGTTTGTTTTGGTTTGGTTTGGTTTGAGCTCCTGGGGATCCCAAACCTGGGACAGAGCTCCTGGAGAATCCCAAACCTGGACAGAGGTCACTCCTGGGGATCCCAACCCTGGGCACAGGTCACTCCTGGGGATCCCAACCCTGGGCACAGGTCACTCCTGGGGATCCCAACCCCGCCTCCCAGCCAGGGAAGAGGCTGCTGGAAGCTTTGGGGGATGAGGAGGGGTGGGGACACCCAGGGGAGAGTAAATGGGAAGGGAGAGGCTGGTGGGGAAGGCTTGGCTCGGTCTCAGAGTTCTTCCCCATCCTCAGCAATTCTGGGATAAACTCACTGCCAGTCCTTGTCCCCTTCCTTGGCATTTTAAAGGTTTGATCTCCAGAGGGTCCGTTTTCCCAGCCCTGCCCTGTCCCGTGCAAAAACCCCCTCACACTGATGGTATTAATCACCACATTAATGGTACTAATCACCACATTAATGGTATTAATCACCCCGGGGTGATTTATTCCTCTGTGTCACAGCCACAGGATCTGTCCCCTGTGCCCAGGGGGAGACAATGAACACCCTGCTGCTCCCAAAATACCACAGAGCTCAGCCCAGTGGTGAAACCACCTTTTAATTACGTCTGGAAGTGAAAAATCAAAGCAGGAAAACCAAAGAAAATCCCTTTGACTTGGCGCCCTGCTGGGCAAAGGGGTTTGTGAGGAGGCTGCTCCTGTCTCCCCTCGGTCCCCATCAACCCCTCAGCCCTGAGGGGCCGCTCCTGACCTCCACTGCTTCACTCAGGCATCTCCGGGTGCTCCTTTAAACACCTCCAGGAGCTTCCTCTGCGCCTCGGCACCCTCAGAGAATGCTTTCCGTGGGATCAGGATGTGTCACTGCTAAACTGCACGGATGTGTCGCTGTCAAATTTCTCACCCAGATCCATGGAGAACATCCAGAACATCCAGCCCTGTCTCGTTCTAAGTTCATCACTGCCTATGTGCAGCTGGCACAGACACTGACATCCTCCTCACAGGTAAGGATATTTGCTCAAAAAGAGCACAAACCCCTCAAAAATGGAAAAAAGTAAAAATTTTAAAGAAAAAAAAATAAAATTTGCTGGTTTAAAGTTTTAAAGATGATTATGGCATGATAATGCCCATTCCTGCTCAGTGAAAGGCAGCTGGATTCATTTTAACAGATCCACTGCAAATAAAAAACTGGAACCTGACTCTTCCTCTGCCTTCCAAGATTTCTTCCTCCAGCCTTGTTTTTGGGATGGAAACAGAAGACAAAGAATTTAACCTACAGGAGCCTCCTCACAGGGCATCACTGGATTCAACAAGGCTCCAAAAAGTGGGGCTTTTACCCCTGAATATTGATTTACAGGTTAGAGGAAATAACCTGATTTCTCACCCTCCAAAATCCACAGAAAGTCTCGCCTTGGCTTCAGAGCGAGTTGGTTCAGCTCTCAAATATCACAGGAGAAATTCAAGGTACTTCCATGAGCTCAAATGAATTAAGTCAGCTAAAAAAAAAAAAAAAAGTTTAAAATTTGGTGCCGTGAAATTTATCACATTTAACAATGATAGCAAATAGTTTCGTTTTAGGTTCTAAAACACCTTTTAAAACACTTTATAATTCAATAATAGAACTATTAGAAGAAAGGGTGACACGAAATTAAAATACTCACCTAGCTCTGTGCTTTTAATTTTGGAAAATGGCACTCAGAAAGGGCGAGATGGAAATTGAACAGCTATATTGAAGATGATCAGAAGAATCCTTTCCATAAAGGTTAACGACAGATAATTACTTTCTCGGGAAATCACTGAACTGTCGTGATTTTTCTGCTTTGTTTTCAGGGAAGTTTTATGATGCTCCCTTCGTGCCGCTTGGCAATGAAACAAATCAGGTTAGATGGCAAAGATTATGAAAGAAATTAGCAATAATGAGTCCAATAACTAAAAACATTAGTAGAGAAAATTGAGTTGACCTTACTTTTATAATTATTCATTTTCTTAATTGTTTTTTTTCTTTTTTTTTTTTTTTTTCCCTGGAATAATTGGAGCGAAATGAAATAATGTGAGGTACGAGGCTGGGGTGTTTGGCAGAGATTAATGACCTGCCTGAGCCCACTCTGCAGGTCACCCCTGGGAAATACCTGCTCCGAGCTGTGACCCAGCTCCTCTCCCCCCTCAGCCTTCCCTCCTGGAATTCTGGAAAACGAGAACTTTTCTCAAGAGAATGTTTCGCTGACCCTCAAGAGAACACCACACTTGACCTGAGGCCGTGGAAGAGGCTCCCAAAATTGAGTGAGGGCACTGGGGTTGTGGGCGTGTGGTTTGGATAGTTGTTGTGTGATATCACAGGGTGGAAAACTTGGAGTTTGAGGGTTTAATATGTAGAAAATATAGTAAAATATAGTAAAATATATTAAAATATAATAAAATATAATAAAATATAGACATCATCATCATTATATCCATTCAACACGTGGTTCCTAATTTCCTCTGCTCCCTGGTGCCTCCCCTTCCCAAATCCCAGATTTTATCCCCTGCTGGCTGACTTCACTTTCCACTTCTCCCACCGGCAGCTCCACCTTCTCTTCTGCCCCTTTTTGCTCAATTCTCCTTTAAAACACAAATCCAGGCCTCATAAACCCACCCTCTCTGCTTCTCCTCGATATCTCCTGAAATTCCTGTCCCTTCCCCGCTCCTCACGCCCAGCCCCATCCTGAGCCATCCTTTAAAATTCTTTTTTTTTTTTTTTCCTGGCCGCAATTGGAGCGGTTTTCTCTTCCCCCGGCACTGAATTCACAACTTTTAACACAATCGCTGTTGTCCGGGGGGCTGAGGCAGGAGAGAGCAGAATCTCTGTTTTTATCCTTGGCGAGCTTTGTTACACAGGGAGCGCAATTAACCCTTTGCTCATCGGCCTTTAGGAAGGACATCTCTTCGTTTTTTCGAGGCAAGGAAAAGGCTTCGCTCCGTGCCCGGGAGAGATTTACAGCCCGGAACGCTGTGGACTCAACAATCACAGACTGCTGACTGCGGAGAACAATGAACTTGTTAGTTAACAGAATTAACAGCGCGTTGTTTAAGCATAATGACAGCAATAAAACAGGAGATGTGAAGTTGATACAGTCACAACTGAATCATAATGGATGAGATATTTACGGCAAAGCTGTTAAAACATTGAATAAAATATGGGAAGAGCAAAAGCAGATGTGATCTTATTCTTCAGAGCTGAAGCTGGTGAAGTACGAGGTAGGGTGAGTAATAATCACAGGTTCTGGTTCACAATGCATTAATAAATATTGATACGGTGCCAGCGCTGAAACTTTCCAGAAACCAAAATAAAGTGAGAAAGAACGCTGCTGCATTATGGATTGCTAAGTTTAAATTGTAAGGCACACATGGCGGTGCAAACGTTCTGTTCTCACACACCTCTTTATTTAGGGCCTGAACAAACCCCCCTCCCCGTGTGCCACAGCAGTGCCACAGCCCCCGGGTGCAGCCCCAGGGCAGGGCTGGGAGCTCTGGGGTTGTCTCAGGGCAGAAATCCCCCCCAGCTCTGCTGCTCAGACCCTCTCTCAGGGCTCCTTTCAGGCTGGCATTCCAGGGAAAAGGCTGAGGGAGGAACACCCCAGCTCAACCTAAAGCCTCTCCTTCCAGCATCCTCCAGAGCTCCTGCTGCCACCCTCCTCCTCCTCTATTTCACTGGAATAATGATCCCAACCTGAGCAGACACTGGGAATTCTGGCTGCACTTTCCCCGGTGAGGTAAGGTGCTGCGAAACCAACACAAAGCTAAACCAGAAATTAAAAATACTGACAGTAAATCTGACTCAGCTCCCCTCCCACCTGCCCAGACACATCCCAACACGCCGGCCAAGGCGTGTCTGCGCACAGGAAACCCTTCCCGAGTCTGCACAACCCTGCTGGGGTGGTTTTCCTGCAAATCCGTGAATCAGCCGGAATGATCCCTCCTCCTGCGTGATACCACGGCAGTATCAGTGTCCTCAGTATCAGTGTCCTCAGTATCAGTGTCCTCAGTATCAGCATCAGTGTCCTCAATATCAGTATCCATCAGTGACACCACAGGCAATGGGGGAATGGGGAAAGGAGAAACCTCTAGAATTGGGGACATTTATCAACAATAGAGGTGGGCAAGGCCCACGGGCCAATGGGAAAAGCAAACCGAGGTCATTAACATAACGTTAATTAACAGAACGCTGCAGAGCCCCATGAGGGAACCTTTTAGCTCACCCTAAGCTGTGAGGCTTCCCCAAACCCTATGGCAGGTTCTCCCCAGGCATTGCCCTGGAAGTTCCCCTGGCAGGCTCAGGGGTGTCCACAGGCAGCAGCCCCTGCCCCAGCCCCTCTGCAGGGACCTGGGTGGGTTGGGATGGAGCCCTGGGAGCTTTGGTCTCAATCTGGGAGGTTTGGCCTCAATCTGGGAGCTTTGGTCTCACCCTGGAGGTTCTGCACTGCAATGAGGAATCAAACCTGATGCTCAGGATCATCCTCCGCTGTACCTGCACTCCGATGTCTTCCCACTCTCCTCTGACAGAGAACTCAAAGCCACAGAACCCAAGGGCACTTCATTCTTGTGAGGGAGGAGACTTTGGAACCCAAACCCTGGAACCTGCCCTGAAAACAGCCCGATGGTCTGCCCGAATCCTTTCTGAGGCTCTGCACATCTTTAACGTTCTCAGCCCCCAGTGTGAGGCGCATCCCTGCGGGATCAATGCCGTTATTGATATTAAAGTGCAGCAGCTGATTTAGGCTCCGGTGACATATGGGCTGCTGTCCGCCAGGTACTGAACTGCGACCACTAAACTCATTTCGCTGGGGTCTCAGCTCCGAGTGGAGCATTAGGGATAAACGGTCAGTGCTTTAATGGTCATTTCACACTTCATCATCAGCTCATCCATCCTCTGCACGTGCCACTTAAAGT
Organism: Cyanoderma ruficeps; assembly: GCA_008694505.1. Classification (NCBI taxonomy): domain Eukaryota; kingdom Metazoa; phylum Chordata; class Aves; order Passeriformes; family Timaliidae; genus Cyanoderma; species Cyanoderma ruficeps. Next base: position 10,186,332 of record VZDJ01000175.1, on the reverse strand, counting down.
CCTCCGTTCCCTTCCCTCGAATACATCAGAGCGAAAAGGAATGTGACAAAACAAACGCCCAGAAAAAAACCAAAACAAACAACCTTTTGCTTGTTGTTGGCGGGTGTTTTCCCCCCTCTAACTAAATGGCGAATTGTCCCATTATCCTCATTTCCTGCAAAAAAATCTGGATCTGCAGGACCTTCGGTGCAGCAAAGCAAGGCACTGCCACAGTCAGCTTGTGTGTGGAGTGCTTCTGTTTTACATACTGACACGCATTTTAACACGGAAAAGGTCAGAGATGGAAACAGCACAGCTTGTTGCTGTGACAGCAGACATTTAACAGAAAGACTTCTGGACACACTACAGTTTAAAATAATTTAGTAAAATAATTGCCATGATTGATTTTTTAGGTCCCCGGGTTCATACCACACACTTTTGTGTGACAACTCCCTTCAGTGCTGCTTTTTCTTTCTTCTCTGGGTTTTTTATTTTTTATTTTTTTTTCCCCCTCTCTCTAGCAATGACAAGAAATGCATTTCAAATAAGTTCTGGGATGTTGTCAAAGTTTGCTCAGATTCACAAACTCCATCATTTGCTGAGCAGGGGCGGCGTGCAGAGCTGCTGCCAGCCCTCAGTCCAGCAGAACCTGGATAAATCAAATTATTATTGCTGCTCTGCCAGTGCAGGCCCAGCTCGTCAGGACTGCAGCTCCTGCTTTGCTGCAAACACAGCCATGGCCACACCAGGCTGAGCTGGAAATAATCAGTAATTAATGCAAATAAAAGCCAGGAAGTGTCTTATGTTTGGGGGGTGGTAAAAGAGATTGTGAGATGACAGAGAAATAAGCAAAGATGTCAGAGAAATAAGCAAAGCTGATGAACTTCAGAGAAGCACAGAGTCCATTCCATGTGATCCCACACAGGCCTGGGTTAAAGGGAATTTGGGCACCAGGATGCCTGTCCCAGGCCAGGCTGGATGGGCTTGGAGCAGCCTGGGGCAGTGGAAGGTGTCCCTGCCATGGCAGGGGTTGGAATGGAATGAGATTTAACCCACTGGTGAGATGAGTTGGTTAAACCCCAGCCCGTCTCACCCATGAGATCCCAACCAAAATGAGATCCCCAAAAAATGAGAAGCCAACCCAACCCTTCCCCAGTTCCACACTGCACAAGGCCCAGCACTGGAACACCTGGGATCTCAGCAGGTTCCTGGTGGAAACACAGACCCAAGGCCTCGCCCCGCTGGAGCACCTCGAATTTATTCCCTTCCCAGACACCCATTTTACACCAAAATCAGAATTTATTCCCTTCCCAAACACAGCACAGCCAACTCGTGGTGCCATTGCTGGGTGCAAACCATTCCTGATATGAAATGCAATACTTAAATACACGCTGCAGCTTTTGACTTCTCCCTCATTCTCAGTATATTTAATTCTGACAGCTCTAAACAAATGTCAAACTTGCTTTCAATTCCCTCCCTCCCTCCTCCTCCCCACACTTTGTGCTGGTGCACTGCTAGCAGAATTAAAACTTGAAAATAGCCTTAGGCTTTCCAACCACTTTTGAGCGGGGATCGGAGGCTTTTGTCTATTTCAGAATAAAAACTCAAAGATAGTAATTTTGCCGTATTTTTAAATAATAAACCAACAAATGTTCATAGCTAAAATGGGCTGTAAAACGCAATCAACAACAGCAAAAAAAACCCCCCAAAACCTCAAAAAAACCCAACAAAAAACCAACAACCAACCAAGAAAAATGGATCCCATATTGCAAAGGAAAAAGAGTTTAGATTGTCATGAATCTGAAAGGAAATCAATAGGACAACTTTGGAGACCCATTTCAATCTGTTGTTGACATTGTTTTCTAGTAGTAATTTTCTCAAAATGTTAACAGTATCGAGTTTGCTTATTGATTCTATTATTTTTGACCTTGCATTAGTGTGGGCTAATCTTACATGCCATAAAATTTCCTTTCACAGCTAAAATTATTGTAGGGCTCTGGGGGAAAGTTACAATCAGGTCACAGCCCCCTCAGGATTTTGATGAGCAGATAACTGGCAATAATGAGTTATTTTGCCTTTCTAGATGCCTGTCTGTTGTTTCCTGCAGGCTTTAGGCAGCATTGTCATACAAGTGATGGGAATATTGGCCAAAATCCCGAAAATCCCAATAAATCGAGGGTCTCCTGTGCCCGGGGGTGTGGCTGCAGAGCTCATGGCATCACCAGCTGCTGCCACATTTCTGATCCAGCGGCGAGAAAAGAGCCACTCCGCCCCACAACAGCAAGAAACTCAACATGGAGAGGCTGAGATTGTCCTCACCCTATAAATTTACGTCGTGTGTTCTCATCCGCACACCTGCGAGATTTTATTTTCACTCCCTCCTCCTGAAGCATTAATTACAGAGCCTCTCTTCTCTTTTCTTTTCTTTTCCTCAGGATTCCTGTATTAAGTGCTCAGAAAGGGGCAGTGCTAAATTAATCAGCAGCTTGCTCCATGGTTCAACAGTTTAGCTGCCGTTCCCAGTACTTAAACATCTCTCAGAAGACAAAGCCATTTGTTCCAGGGAGGATCTGCTGTGGCTCCTGAGCCCCTGAATTCTCCTGAGCACAGGAAGGGAAATTTCAGCTTCTGAGCTGCACATAAAACGCTTCAACTGGGCCTGTGCCTGTGCTAAAAAATCTGATTTTTTTATTTTTTTTTTGCCAGCAAACTGCACTCGGTTTTAGGGTTAAACTGTTATTTTCCCCAGCACCACAAATAGCCTGACATTTTGAGTTCCTCAGCTCCAGCAGGCACCCAAACAGCCCACAGCCAGGCTGGTATCAAAAGGAGATATTTTGGATTCTGCAGCCTCAGAAAGGTCTAGACAGAGGCAGATGTTCCCGATGAAAGGAGTTTCAGAGCACCCAGAGCCAGGCTGGGCTGGAGGGAGGCTCCCCTGGGAGATGGATGGTTTGAGGCTTTTTAGCCTCCAGCCCCATTTTTAAAGGTGTGGATTTCCCTGGGAGCTGCAGAGCTCCAGTTAAAAGTCACAGGTGCCCCGGAGCTCTGCTTGGAAGATTACCTCGAATTTCATTCCGTAACAGGCTGGAAACTCCAGACAAATTATTTATTGCGACGGGCGATGTTTTTGTCTGGTTTTCCCTCGTGGTCATCTTAGGTGCTAAAAGGGCTCAATCAAAATTAAAAATTAAAAATTAGAAATGATGGCAGCTTATCCTGTTCTGCTGGTGAAGGGTTTTTTCTTTGAACCGCCTTTAAGGCTGATCTCTCGTTCCAAGCAAACCTTCCATGTAATCCTAAAATAAAACAGGGAGAATTTCATCCCAGTTCATCCCTGGTTAGTCCATCCCAGCCTCGCGTTTTGTCTTTGGTTTTGATTCCAAATCCTGACAGTAGCAATCCCTATGGGAACATAGACCTGGCAGGAATTAGGACCAGACAGACTAAAATGACAGATTTTTGTTATGGGTAGGGTTTGGAAAGTTCATCAAGAGAGATGTCAAAAAAAAAAAAATCTGAGCAGAGAAAATTTTAATTTATTAGTAGACAGTTTGGAAAATTCTGGACAATTCACCCTCCTGCTCTGGATTTTGATCAGGAGAAACACCCCCAAAATCTTTGTTTCTAAAGAGAGTCCTTATAATCAAACACACAAATCAGGTAAAAGGGTAGGGAGTATATCTATGTGCAAAAGTTGTAGCTTTAAAATAAATTTAAAATAGATTTCCAAACAAGATGAGAACTCTGCTAAAAAAAATAAAAATCCATATCAGACCAGAGTTTTCTTAGAAAGAGCTGTTGTTCCTTTTCCTCCATGAATAAGATCAGTGGGCACACGCCTGTTGAACACTTGGGTTTTACTGGATCACTATTTCCCTATCAAAAACAATTCCATTGCAATAATGTCACAGAACATTTCTTCATTAAATCAGGTGGGATAAGTTTAAATTTGCCTTCAAGAAACCCTTGGCCTTTTTTCTGGAAATACAAGAGCTCTTTTTATTCCTTACTTTAAACAGCTTAAAAAAGACACTTCATTAACTACAAGGGGAGAACAAGAAGTCACACAACGAAGAATCCTTTCCCTGCAAGGTCTCTGCTGTCCCCGGAATTGGAGGAAACAGCTTTTATCCATCGAGCTGGAAATGCCACAAAAACTCCAGCACGGCCCTTCAGCCCACTGAGAGAATACTTGAGCACTGACTCGAATGCTCTCCAGGTTGTCTAATCTGTGTTGTCTACTTCTGCTGTTATTACATTTTTGTGGTATTGGAGAAAGAACAAAGGAAGGGAAAGTTGGAGAAGATTTAGAGGAGCGTGAAGCCAAAATAACTTACAAGGCTGAAATGATTTTTTTGTTTGTTTGTTTTTTGACCTCAAGGAGAGGGGAAAAGCATTTTCCAAGACCTAATTTGATAAACAATCAGTTTTGTTGCTCTGCAGCCCGGTTGAAAGGAATTCAAGAAATCAAAATAAAGAGAGATTTTTTTCTCCATTAAAACTACAGAGGCACGAGCACCTTTTTGATTTTTGTTGTAGGAACCCTCTCAAAGTCAGACACAAAGATGAGACAAGCCCGAGCCAGTCCTCACAACACCCAACAACAGGAACTTCCAGGAGCTCTTACATGCAAGAATAATCCTCCTCCACGGGTTCCTGGCAGGGGAATTTCGGGGAACTCGAGCTGCTCAGCACTTTTCCAGGCCCCATTAAGCCTAAGTGGAAGCTGACAGAATTTAGGGGACGAGTCTCCCGTGAGCTATGACCATCCTGCTCATCCCTGGCAGTGCAAAAATGCACCTTCAAGAGAGCGTAAATCACAGTCAGGAAGGGCTAAAAAGTTCCCCAAAAACATCAGTGGCCAGCTTCAAACCGAGACCTGAGCTCCAAAGTGACTTTGGTGCTTTTTGAAACTGAAAAATCCTTCCAAGTGGCCAAAGAGGAGGAGAAGCCAAGGCTGGATCCCTGTGCCAGGGAGGATCAGGCACCACACTGTCCCTTTCCTTGTGTATTTTGTTTGTCTGTGGGTTTTTTAAAATTTTATTTTAATTTTTTTAATTTAATTTTTTTTAACTTAGTTTTTTTGGTTTTTTTAATTTTGTTTCCACTCCAGCTATATTTAAGGATTATCCCATGGGATACCAAACCCAGACTCTCCCTTCTCTACAAAATCTCCTGCATGAACTCTAAGAAATCAGTCCCTCCTCTCTTCCTCCGTCTTTCTAAAGCCATTTTTGAGTTGTGCACCTCGTGTCCCACAGATTTTAATCCACAGAGGATTTGCTAATTGAGCAAAGGAACGTTGGTTTATAACACCACGATTAGGTGGTTGAATTTTACACCTTCCAATAATCAGCACAGTGGAAATTCTACATTTTAAACTGCAAGGGGGTGAAGTGTGTCCCACTGCAGGGAACTGCCAAGGGCACCTGTGTGCCTCACCTCTGTTCCCTTTTATCATTGTAATATTTATATGAAACAGACAAAAATATCAAAAATAAATAAACGTGCACATATCTAGTAGTGATAAGGTAAAAAGCTGTCCCTTTATTTGCAAGGCAGAGGCCAGAGAGAGCAGCAGGGGGATGAAACTTCAGAGAAATGCCCGAAGTGGCTGGTGGGAGAGGGGCAGAGCAGAAAGGAGCCTGAGGAAGCAGCTGTGGGTTCAGGGTTGTAGGGGCAGTGAGCAGCAACCCCTGCTCCTCCTTCTGAAGGATCAAGGGGCTGAGGGAAGGTTCCCAGCCCTTTTAACCCCATCCACACTGTTCCCACCTGCCACAGCACCAAACTCACCCCAACATTGCTTTTCCTGCTGAGTTTTAGGTCAAAAATGCCCAGCCCAGGATCCCACTGCTCTGGGGTGGGAGCCCTGCTCACCACTCTCCTCCCTGCAGGAGGAATTACCCAACCTGATGATTCCACAGCCAGAGATTGGATCACTGGGCTCATTTTCTGCTTCCACATCAAGTCCTGCCCCGTTCTGGGAGCGTTACAGGCGTCCCAAGTCCCCAGCACACCTTCCTTTGTCTGCACACTCAGCCTCTGGCGTTCCTGGGAACGGCTCCTAATTCATTATTAATCTGACACTTCTCCCAGCTCCCCGTGTCTCCCTGTTCCCCCAGCCCCATTACCATCAAACAGCTCTGCCGTGATAAACTGCTGATCCTCCTCTTCCTATTGATTAATCTCATTTTCACATGCATCACCCTGATTTCCAGCATCTCCAGCTCAGGCTTTTCGCAGTGACTCATTTGCCAGACGGATTTTTTTTCCTCGCTGGAATCATCCCCAGCGTGGGAATGTGCTGGACCAGTTTCAGGTACGAGGCCAGATTTTGTGCAGCTCGATGGGGATAAGTCAGAAACGCCTGTTCAGAACTCAGCAGAATCACTCGAAACCCCCCCAAGGCGTGTGGGGAATAAACTGAATCTGTCCCACAGCGTTTGCTTCCCTCTGCCTCGGGGAAGGAACACGCCAATCATGCTTGGGCTTGATCCTTATCGATGTAATTAAAATGCAATTTATTTTTTTGGGGATTAATTTGTAGATTAAACAGAGTCATTTTATTACGTTTATCTCGGACATCTAAAACGTGTAAGCGTTTACCATTACCAAGTTGGCCAAATAAATCTTTAATTTAGCATAATTAGATTTGTTTAAATTAAGAAACGTATTGATATTGCAAAATAGTTTCATATTCATTTGGAAGACTAAATTAGAACTTAAAATAACTCGTAGTTTTCCCCGATTTTTTTCCCAGTGTACAGGTCATGAAATACATTTATCTAGCAGAGCACACGCTCTTCCCTCCACATTAATCCAGACCTTACAACTTTTCCTGCCGTTGCATCAGCCCTGCGAGCCTGAGCTGGAAAGGAGAGAAGAAATCTCTCCTTTATGTGTTTCTACATACAGAGGAGAATATGAGCCAGGTTTGTCCATGGGCTGTAAAATGGCTGTAAAATGGGATGAAGAGATTCTGGTCTACCCACACGGATTGGATTGTGGAACATTAATTCCGTAATACTGGATTATGGAATTATGGAATGGTTGGGGTTGAAGGAACCCTAAAAGGTCATCCTGTTCCAGGGACACCTTCCACTGCCCCAGGCTGCTCCAAGCCCCAAAATCCAACCTGGCCTTGGATATTTCCAGGGGCAGCCACGGCTTTCTCTGGTTGTTTTGCACTTGTCCAGCAGGGAAAGCTCAGCAGGAGTTTGGGACTACGGGAGATGTTTTAAGTTGATCATTTTCCTGTCCCAACACTGCGGCCAAACCTCCCTCCTTCACCCTCAGACCTGTGCCTGCACTCCAGCTGCATTTCCACCTGAGGCCGCATCCACAATTTCCACATTGCCTCTAGAATTCCCTTTACTCCTCTAACGGTCAGCCCCTAATTTTAGGAAACTCTTGTCACCCCACGACCCAGCTCTTAAAAACCTCACTGTAAAACCCCACTCCATCAGCGCCTGCATTTTTCATGAACTTTGGGTGCATTTGGGCTCAAGGACGGCCTATTCTTTATTTCAGCGTGAGGAAATGAAGCCGAACATCCCAGCCACTGCGCCATTAACGGATCGTTCCCTTCCATCAGGGGACAGAGAAGGATCAAAAGCGACATTTTCACCTCGAATTGTCTCTGCAGCCCCCCAGGCTCTCGGGACACTGTGCCTGCCGTGGCATTGCTGGGGCAGGACAGATTTCTTTGGGAACACCTTTAGTATTGCAGTAAAAATGTCATAAATGTGTTTTTGGGTTTTTTCTCCCCTAAAAATTGTTCGTATTTCTGAGGGAGCAATGACCAGGCAGCCCCAACTTCTCCTGTTCAGCCAAAAATTCACCATAAAAAAGCTCCACTGAACTGCCTCCTGCAGCACTTTTAGCCTGAAAGGGTCTCAGGAGAGGGGCGGGTATCCAAGGAGAAGGAATTACACATTTCTGACAGCCCGGAAAGGGAATGTCACAAATCCATGCAGAAACACAGGGCAGCATCACCACAACTGGCCAAAATCCCCTTTTCTGTGTTAAATAAATGTACTTTTCATAGCACTGAAACAGCAGATGAGCCTCTCTTCCCCCTCGGTTTTCTCCAGGTAATATAAAATTCAGCAGTCAAGGTGCTCTTTTAAAAGTAGGTTACCTCCCGATGAAAATAAGAGCTCATTTTTGTGCTGACAATAGTGGATGAGGTTAGTGCTGCCTGCATTAAAAAAAAAAAAACAAAACCAACCCACAGAACACCAAGAACAAAAGATCCCTTCCCTTCCTCACTAAAATTCCCTTTGGTTTGACTCAAGGACACCTTTCACCACTCGCAGGAAAACCCTCTCACGTCTGATTGAATTGTGAACTGCAGAGCAACACACTCATTTTCACAACAGGGCAGGGAAACTTTCCAAACTGCCAAGACTTTGAGAAGATTTTAATTTTTTTTCTTTTTTTTTCTTTTTTCTTTTTTTTCTTTTTTCTTTTTCTCTNTCTTTCTCTCTTTTTTTTTTTTGTTCTTTTCTTTTTTGACATTTTTTTTCCCCTTGAAAATAAAGCAAGCTGACTTTTTTTTAAATTTTTTTTTTCCCAAGCCAAGATCCATCTCCCGTGCGTGCCCCCGGAGCTGTAACTCCTCCAGTCCTCCCCTGTAAGATCTCTAATCTTCCCAGTCAGGCACAAAAGCCGCTAATATAAATATTTGCAATACCATCATGTGCTGGAGAGCCCTGAGTGATGAACTGTGCTGCGATTTGCAGCCCGGGTGCCGTTCCCAGTCTGCAGCAGGAATGTGGTAGCCTTGACAGAGAGCATTAAACAACCCGGGGATTTTACACAGGGGTGTAACTACAGCCTCGGGACACCTCCCGGCAAAAATACTACAGAGCCTTGCTGCTCCTCCTCCTCGGGCTGTGAAAAAAACAGGTTGATTTTTTTTGGCAAAATTGAAGAAGTTTAATAGAAAGATAATAGACAGAAATAAAGGGTTAAAACGGCTGGGTGCTTGGCATTGAGTTAAGAGCACAATTTTTATTTTGAGAGGTACTTCTAAAATATTTGAATATTTTTTATTGTATTAGGTTGTTTTGTATTTATAGACTATTGTGGATTTTTTTTTTTTTTAGAAATTTTTTTAGTAGAGCCACTCTTTGGGTTTGGTTTTTTGGAGCATGCGTCTTTTTTGGTTGCGGTTTTATTCTCACTTTTAGTTTGGGCCTTGTTTTATACTTTTTTTTTCAAATGGCAGCTGCTGATAGTATATTAATAGCAGGGTCTTTATCACAAGTTCACTGGGTTTTATTTTGACTAGACAGACAGTTCACTCGTAACTATATTAACTGTTGCTGCGTCTAAGTTTTTGTTAATGGCAGAAATAAAAGCAAACTTATTTCAACGTCGTACGTACAGTATTTATTTTAGTATTTGCGAAAAGCCAACTTTATCTATTGCATTTATAACAACATGCATTTCTAACACGGCTGAGTAAATCAGGGGCTCCAGGTGAGTTACGAGAGGCAGAACCACAAACCTGAATTTCCATCCCGTGCCCTTCAGTGAAATCCAAGATTTGCTGCCGTTATTTTGGCCTTGTTAAAGCGTGAAACCAACGTCCAGGTGAGGAAATTTGTTATTCCAGAGACACTCCTGCACCAAAGGCTGCTATATTTAGAGCCAATTACTGTCCTGCATTGCATAAGGTGGCACTTGTGCCACAAGGGACTCGTGGGGCATTTGTCACTCGTGAAAGAAACACTCATGGCTGTGATGGGAAGGCTGAGCTGGAACAGAGACTGGACAGAGCTGGAGGATAAAGTAGAGATTTATTAAAAGGTCTTTAAGATCCACCTTGGGCAGGGCAGAGCATGGCCAGGGCTACACCCAAGGTGGACCCAAAATGGTCACAAAATGGACACAAAATGGACAAACAGTCATGAGGCCTCACACTTTTATAAGTTTGGGTCCATTTGCACATTGGGGTTTAATTGTCCAATTCCAGCTCCAGGCTGTGAGGTCCCATCCTGCTTGTCCCTCCCTCCAGCCACCCTTGTTTGTGCTTTTGGGCTGAAAGTTGTCCTTGGTGTGGGGCAGGAAAAGGATTTGTTTTGTGTCCCTGCTGTGTGCAGAGCTGAGTGACACTGACTGTGAGCTCAGAGCTGCACCCCTGGGCACCACAGAACCTGAAATACAGGAAAGATAAAACTTAAGGCATCAACTGCTTTTCCTGGGGTAATAAAGATCTCTTGAGAACGAAACAAAGGGGGTGTGCTGGGGAGCTGCAAGTTTAGGGGGTTGGCTTTGTGGTTCGGTTTATTTCTTTGATGGAAGTTACTCTCAAAATTCTTTTAATCAAAATTGCTCATTTCTGTCTTTATGACCCTTCCTACTGGTGTGGTAGGGGTTAAATTCTATCAAACCTTAAAAAAAACCTCAGTAATAAATTAAATAAAAGCACCAGATCAGCGCTGAAAAATTAGCTGCAAGAGTGGCCTGCTGCTGTTTGATGCCCTGCACAAATTTGACAAACTCAAATTATATATAGTGTATAGTATAGAGTATAGAGTATATAGAGTATAGAATATAGNATAGAGTATAGAGTATAGAGTATATTACAAGGAGAAACCCACAGAACTTTCCAGCTAAACTTCCTAACGTGTCTCAAGGTAAACTGAGTTTTTTTTCCTCTTTGGAAGCACCCGCTGGAGGTGTGGGGATTGCACCACTAGACTGGAGCAGAGAAGGAGAGCTGCCTCAGCCCCTGGGAGATGGCTGCAGGCACAGTTTATTTCCCTCATCACCAACAATCCGTGTTCCACCACCACTGAAATCCGCTCCAAAAGCCCAAAATAAGATTCCAAAATTTTTCATGTGTGTTGGCAGCCACGTATTCTCCACAAACACGATTTTTTCCACTCAGGTCGCGATGCCATCCTAAACTCCAAGTCAGTTTTTTGCAGCTAAGTTGCAAACCCCTGAAAGCAGCATTTTGTAATGGAAATGCTGATCCAAGCTTAACTAGAGCAGCGAGAAGAGTGCCACGCGCTATAAAAATAAAAGTGAATCATAAAGCAGTTAAGGTTTGATTACTATAAAATACCTGGGCTTGAAATTTTGATTCAGACTTGGGGTTTTTGGGTTTTTTTTTTTAATTACATCTCATGACCTAGAGATACTTTTTGGACAGATGATGTCTGGGGAATTAGATCAAAGATCCTTTTTGTAACTTCAGGATGCAGCACTAATGTGTTCCGTGGTCTCCTTGAAGCATAAAACACAGGACTTTAAAAGTTATTTGGTCTAATTGTAAATAACAGTGGGAAGTGGAGCTTGCAATTAAAGAGAAACTCCTTCTCTAGCTCCAGCCAACCAAATTTGAGATTTCTAGGGGTAAATCAAAAAAAGAAAAAAAAAAAAAAAGAAAAAAGGAAAAGCCTCCCAAGATTTCAAAGATGCCTGGTAGGAATATTTCTTAATTGAGCCATGCTTTAGAGCTGCATGGAATTGTTCTTATTAAAAATTGAATAAGAACAGAGGAGAAGAACATGGGAGCTTTTGAGAGATTAGAGCTTTGTAAGATTTACTTAAAAGGTTTCTATTAGACTTCAGGGCTTCTCTCACGTCGTAAGAGCTCACCTCTACACAAAATCATCTGAAAAATTTGGGTTCCAGCCACCCAGCCCTGCAAACAGTTGGTTGGAAACCAGGAAAAAGCCCTTTTTTTTTGCAGGACAGTGTCTGTGCTGGTCCCCGTGTTTGCTTTGCTTGCCAAATAATCACCACATTGTTCCTCAGCTTGACAGGTTCATTTTCAACCCACACTTCTTCCAGAAATTTCTGATTTAACTCCTCGAGAGCTGCCCCAGTTCCCTGTTTCCCACTCCGTTTCCAATGGGTTGGATATTCCAGAACACGCCATAGTTTATAGTTAGAGCGACATTTTCATTGGTTTTCAGCACAGGAAAAAATGCAAACGTAGATTGTTTAACTTATTCTTGACGTGGCTAAAGCGCGCCCACTAATAATTGCTCTCGGTGACCTCTAGAAAAACCCACTACCTCACATTACTACCTTAACATCCAATTTCTGCTGCGCCACAATTAATTTTACCTGCGCAACAGCTTCAAGGCCTCGCGGCCTTCAAGGCCCAGCCTCAGGGTCAGGCCTCAGCCAGGTAGGCCTCAGCTGGGGAGTTCACTGTCTCATTCTAAGTACAGATGGTGCTTTATTTCTCTCAGAAAATCTGCTACAGGAGGCTCCAGAGGAGGAGAGAGGGGCAGGAGGAGTTTCTGTCACCCCAGGACACAGCGAGCCCCTCGGCTCAGCCAGGATTTACTGCCTGAGCCTCGTCACCCCCATCCCTAAAACCCAGAAATGATTAAAAGCAACTAAGTGGGAATAAAAGGATGTTCCTGCCGTGCCCAGTCCTTCTGGGAAGCGCCTCCCTCCTGCAGCCAGTCCTTCTGGGAACAGCCTCAGAGCTGCTGCTGGACATGGAGCCAAGCAAGGAACTGGAATGAATAATTTCATCTGGAAGTTCCAGCTTTTTATTTATTCTACATTTATCAGTAAACTACAGTTCGGTATTTTCATTCATGACAATAAATGCCTTGCATTTTAAATTGGGGGGGTGGGGGGGGGAAGAGAGTAAGATGTGAAATAATTAAAAGATAGGATATGGTTAATGATAAAAGGGAGATAAATTTAAACGAGTTAACAAAAAAGTCTTATGGGATAATTCAGCAAAGAAAAGAAACCAGGATGGGCTTCACAAAGAGAAATAAAATCAGAGCCTACCAGCTGTACAAAAATCACTTTAAAGCGGTCTGAACAACCTTTCACCAAATGTGAATGAAATCTAAACTTATGTGCAATCAAGTGGTTGGTTTTTGCCTTATTAAAAAAATATCCCTAGCCTGCTAAAAATCTGATTGTTAATCATTTAACCAGTTTAGGCATTTCTAAAAGTCTCCCTAGGAATATTCCCCTGTCTTAGAACCTGAACATCCCTTCTTAAAACAACACCACAGCAAAGGAAATTTGATTTTTTTGAAGTGTTAAACACCTCCTTAAAAGAACTGAAAGGGATTTTTGAGTTTTCAGCAGGGCAGGCTGCCTTGTAGTCACAGAATATTCAGCTGTGATTTCAACGGGAGATTTAAACTGAAGCTGTGATTTCAACAGGAGAGCTCTGCTCTTCAGTGTCAGCTCACACAAACCACTGCAAGGCTCTCAGAGTTCCCTGGACAGAACCAGGGTAACTGGAAAAAGCTCATGGGCAGCTCAGTTTTCTCTTTCTTTAACTGGAGATTACAAAATTATTGAGAATTTACTGACACCAGTCTGAGGAGTCACCTAAAAGGCCCAGATATGGTACAAGATATAATTAGAAAAAGCATAAAATTTTTTTGAGGTAAACCTCTTATAACTCGTATCATTAGAGAAATTTCTCCTTTTTTTTTTTCCCCAATTAATTAAATTTTAAGCTGTGGCTAAGGAGGAAAACCAGTCATAGAAACGACAGACAATGAAAAAAACTGTCAATTTTTGGGCGGTGATTCACGTAGCAACCCTCCGCGAGCTTCAATATGGTTCAGCACACATTTATTGTAGGGGCTCTGCTGACACAAACCCTCTCCCTGGAACCTTGTGCTCCCTGTTTAGGGTCACCCCCGGCTCAGGAAATGTTATTTAATTGTTTACTGCCTCAGCCTCAGGTCCCTCCCACCCCAAACGCACTCCAGAGCAGTGAATATATCAACATTTTGTGTGCAACGGATCAAAGTCTAACGGGCAAAGCCTCCAACTGCTGCTGCCATTCATTTTGATAAAACGCTAGCCGTGAATAATTAGTATTCATTTGCTCTAATTAAGGAATCTGGCTAATGGGAGCTGGATTTAGAACGGGCTGGAGCAGATTCCTGGAGCCCAGCAGGCTCAGAGCCCAGCCCAGGTGGGCACGGGGCTGCTCCCCGGGGCAGGGCAGGAGGAATGGGAGGAGATTTCCATGAGCACCACGGGCTGCAGCATTTCCCAGGTCCTGCAGATCCTGTGAATTCTGCCTAGAGCAGAAATTCAGTTCTGGGAGCACGAGGCAGCAGAGCAGATGCGCAGATGCTTTTCTTTATATATTATTGTTCTCATGCAGTAAAGTCGTGTCAGAGCGAGCAGGCAAAGGATGGAGCAGGCAGGGAGGTCTCACAGCTCTGCTGGGAGCTCAGGAGCTTTGCCCAGGGGCTGGAGCTGCTCATCATCATCATCATCATCTCCAAAATCACAGCCTGTGCCTGAGAGCATCACCCTGACACTCTTGGAGCTGCCCAGGGAGGAGATGGAGAGCTGCTCTCCTGCCTGTCACCACATCATCATCATCATCATCCCCAAAACCCCATTCTGTGTCTTCAACAATCCTGGAGCTGCCCAGGGAGGAGATGGAGAGCNTCATCATCATCATCATCCCAAAATCACACCCTGTGCCTAAGAGCATCACCCTGAGACTCCTGGAGCTGCCCAGGGAGGAGATGGAGAGCTGTTCTCCTGCCTGTCACCACATGGCTCATCACTGTCATCATCCCCAAAATCATACCCTGTGCCGGAGAGGATCACCCAAAAAAATGTTGGCACTTTAAAAAAAATAATTCCCACTTAGATTCCCCTTAAATGCCGCCCCTTCACTAATTCTTCTATGTTTTCTGTTAATGAAAAGAAAACAATTACACTCGTTCAATCAGTGGGATTTACAGTTTGACACCTCTGCCTTTAGAACGGTAAAAATAATTTCAAATTTTAAAAAAAAATCTTAAAAAATTATTACTATTTACCCCAAATCCCAGTTTGTTGTTCCCCTCTCTAAAATGCCATCTGGGAGGAGGCCAAATCACACTTCTAAAGGGCTCAATAAGACAATCAGATTTCTGTGGGAATGGTTATAGATTCTGCTCTACACCAGCGTTGGTTGGCTCAGCTATAAAATATCTATATCTCTGCATCAATGATAGATGACCCGGGATAATAAAAGATCTCGACTTGCGTGTATGTTAACAATTAATGGGATGTATAATGTATCACATACTGTGTGTGGAAGGTAATAAAGAGGTGTAAATGAGAATTACACTGGTTAATTGGTGTCATTAATGGTTCTTTTGTTCTGCTGGAAAAGCGGTGTCTTGTTCTGAGGGTGATGGCGGAGGGCTGAGTGCAGAGCCCGGAGTTGAGATGAGTTTAAAATGCCAGCTCGGCTGGGAAGGGGCTCCAGCAGGGCTCTGTCCTGACAGGGATCCTGCTCAGAAATCCATATTCCGTCCTGGAATCTGGATTTCATCCTCTCCTGACAGGGATCCTGCTCAGAAATCCAGATTCCATCCTCCCCTGACAGGGATCCTGCTCAGAAATCCAGATTCCATCCTGCTCAGAAATCTGGATTCCATCCTTTCTGGACAGAGATCCTGCTCAGAAATCCAGATCCCATCCTCTCCTGACACGGATCCTGCTCAGAAATCTGGATTTCATCCTCTCTGGACAGAGATCCTGCTCAGAAATCCGGATTCCATCCCCTCCTGACAGGGATGCTGCTCAGAAATCCAGACTCCATCCTCCCAGCCAGGCTGGTCCCCAGCAGTAGAGCTCAGCCCTGCCTGGCCCAGCAGAGCCCGAGGTTCCCTCTGGTACCTCTGGGACAGGTCAGGAGCTGCTCTCCCTGTTTCCCTGGCTTGGTCTCCTGCTGATCCCTCCTGCCAATCCCATCTCCATCCCAGCAGCACAACCAGCACTGATGATGCTGAAAACCATCTTTTCCCCCTCCTCAATCAGTTTATCTTTTTAACTCCCCATTTCCCTCCTCTCCCAGCAAACACGTCTGCCGCACCCAAATTTCTCTTGTGCTGTTTGGAAATCCAGTTTCCCAGTGCTTGGAAAGTTCAATCCCACAGCCCTCAGCTGGCTGGAAATGATGCTTTTTGTCCGGGACTCCTGGAATATTTAGTGACAGATAAATTCAACTGCAAACGTTGAGAAAGGGAAGGTGAGGAGTTAAATGTTTCTTTAATTTAAAGAGGAAACTGGTCCTTGGGACCCAAAGCCAGGGCTCCAAACCCTGCCCCGTCCAGAAGAACGTGCTGCTGAAACTGAAAATGCACGTGAAAATGCAGAGCACTGCAAAGCCTCTGCCACCAGGGCACAAATCTCAGAGCCAAGGACTCACAGCCCGGGAGGAGAGCCAGCTCCCATCCATCACCCGAAAGGTGGATCCCACTAACCACACCAAAAAATATTTAGCAATTAGAATAAAAGATACCTTTTTAACGAGTGACTTTTTAATCAGCTGTGCCGTGCTGTAAATCAGTGTGTGCAGGCTGCTCTCCAAAGGCTGAGTGCTCCAGCTCTGCATTCCAGCCCCTGCCAGGCTGAGCTGTGCCCACCCAGCCCAGCAGCACCTCGGGGGGACCAGGGGGACAGAACCCCATAAAATCCCTGTGGAACCTGCAGGGTTCTGATCTCTACACCCGTGACTGGGGCTTCACTCTGGGCTTGGGGAAGGGGCTGGGGATAATGAGGGACAGGGGTGGCACAGGGATGGAGATAGGATTGGGACAGGACTGGGACAGGGATTGGGCACAGAGATGGGAACAGGGATGGGGATAGGATAGGGACAGGACTGGGACAGGGATTGGGACAGGGATTGGGACAGGATTGGCACAGGGATGGACACAGAGATTGAGACAGGGATTGGGACAAGGGACAGGGATAGACACAGGAATGGGGACAGGGATGGGGACAGGGATTGGCACAGGGATAGACACAGGGATGGGCACAGGGACATGGCACAGGGACAGCCACAGGGATTGGGACAGGGATGGGCACAGGGATTGGGACAGGGATGGGCACAAGGGTGTGGTACAGAGATTGGCACAGGGATTTGCACAGGGATGTGGCACAGGGATTTGCATAGGGATGTGGCACAGGGAAGGGCACAGGGATGTGGCACAGGGGAGGGCACAGGGATGTGGCACGGGGACTGGCACAGGGCCGTGTCCTGCCCCACCTGCAGCAGGTGCAGCAGCAGCCACACTCTGGTTACTCCCCGTGGCTGTGCTGCAGTGACAGCTCCAGACAAGAGCAGAGGTCAAACACTCAACTCCTGACTGAAAACCTCCTGCCTGAGCTCAGGGCCTCCCGGCCTAACAAGATTCCTCCCCGAGCTGTGTCCTGGCGCTGACAGACTCTGCAGCCTCAGCACAGGGATGTTCTGTGGGCTGAGGCCACGCCAGCACCACCACCCCAGACACCCAGGGACAACATCTCACCCCAAAACCGGGGGCTGGACCTTCCAAAGCTGCTCTGGCCACCGTTGGCAAACCCAAGTTCTTTAAAGGGTTAATTGGCTTCTTACAAAGCGGCCTGTGCACACTGGAAACTTCATTTCGATTGCCGTATTTAATAAATTAACTTAATAATGGTACAAAAAAAAAAAAGTCTGACTGGAGGCTGCATTCATCTCTGGCTTAATCCACTTCTGTAGCAAGCTACTGCTGAAATGGGATGCCTGAAGATCACCATAAACCCACAAAATAACACTGTCCCCAACCCCTGTTCCTGCCCTGTTTTACTTCTGCCCACAACCAGCTTTAAGCCCCAAATCAGAGCATTTCCCAATCTGGATAAAAAAAAAAAAATTAATTTTTCCTTAGCATTCCCTCACACTACAGACATCTGTAGGGTTTAAAAATTTTAGAGCATTTTGAGTGCATCATTTCTCTCGAACAAATTTGCATAACTAAAAGCAAACAGGCGATATAAAAATGCATTTGTGCGATCATCATTTTAAGGGGTTGACTAAAACCTTTTTAGGGAGACAATTAGAGATGCAGAGGGAGTGTGGCTGATTTATGTCTGTGACAGATTCCCTGACTGCTCTGTCTTGGTGTATTCTGAGCTCTCCATTCCCATCACCAACTGGTAAACACCTCCATTAAATATTTCTCTTTTGACCTGTACGCTTATATTTCATTAGAATACATTACACACGGGCCAATATCAGAGGAATTTATCCAAACTCTTGGTGCAGTTGGTTTTGAGAGTGGCCAGTTGCAGGAAGCCAGACAGAAACAAGAACCTTAAACTGCCAAGAGCACAGTTGTGGTTTCTAAAACAATTCAGAGGTGATTTAATCTTACTCACCTAAATTTTTTTGCACATTTTTCTATTTGTATGATACAACAAAAAGAGAGAAGAATGCACAATGTCTGCAGGGATCCATGGAGGAGAAGCCTTTTGTTACACCTGGGAGGGGTATCTTTAATCTTCGCCTTTCCAGGGTGAGGCACTTGGGAATTCTTTTAATGGCAGGAGGGACTCCACAGGCCCTCAGAGCGTGGGTCAAACCCAAGCCCTGGGAATGGTCCCCCCTGACACTGCCAAACGTGGCGGTGTGTTCTGCACAATAAGTTTGCTGTAAGTCTAGGCTTGCACAAAATGGCTTTTCTTTGTACCCCTGTTCCGTTGGCTGTGCCTCAGTTTCTCGTTGTAACCCTGGGCTGCTCCCACAGCCTTCCCCAGATCCAGCTCCTGTATTGGTTTGCTTTTCCCGCCTTGGCTGCCTGTCCCTCAGGTGTCAAGAGCCTTTCCCGCCCTGTCAGTCACCCCCAGACCTGTCCCCCAAGTCCAGAAGCTTCTGAGAGGGACCTTTGGTGACTGGCTGGGTTGGAACCTTTCCCCTCCTGTCTCCATGTATGTCAGTGTATGTTAACAGCCACTCCATGTTGTACCCCATTGGCTCTGTTCCTACCCTCCCTGAGATTCCCAGCTCCTGAATAAAACTCCCTCTCTCCTCGTGGTCACTCTTGAGGCACTGGCCACGAGGTGAGGGGTCTGTGCTGATTGTGGTTTGTTGAGGTGGGGAGTGTCCCACTTCAGGGACAGGAAGAGAACAGGCACACACAGCGTGAGGGAACAACTCTCCTCTACTTTATTTACAAATTCGACTCCATTTATACATTTGTACAGAGGTCAAGAGATTGGCTACACAGGTCGCCACCTCTCCAACCTGGATGGTGGACATCACCATCAATCAATTCTTCTCTCACAGGAGAAGCATACAAACATTCTAAAAATACACATTGTTTAGATGAAGCTGTGTGAGAAATGCAGCACAAAGACAGAAGGCAGAAAACTCAGGGTGACAGCTGATCCCAAAAAACCCGGTTCTGCTCCAAGCCTCCAGAGTGTCCCCCCTTTCTCCTGTTGCCATCGTCTTGCTGACGCTTCCCGGCTGCCAAGAACCCCAAGATTTGCCACAGTGTCGGGGGTAAAATAACACGCCACAGCCAAAGGTAAAAACCCCATCCCGGGGCTGCCAACAACAACTGCAGCACTCAGCCCGTCCCCGCAGCCCCCGATCCCTTCCTCCTTGCTGGTCATCCTGTCAGGAAACATTTGCTGCACACGATGCTGAGGAGTCGTGGCACCAAGGGAATCACCAGAGCCTAATCCCAGCCCAGCTCGGTCATCACTCCTTGCAGGGTGAGTTTCCAACACCAGGAGCAAAAGGATTTTTTATTTTTTTTTGTGTTCTTTCATCCCTCGTTGTGGTGAGGTTCTCCCTGCTGCAATCCCATCACCAGCAGTCCTGATGAAGTTTGCAGTGCCCTGGTTTTGGGATGTGGCCTCACGCGGCTCAGTCCAGGCTGTCGCCTTGCAGGTTTATCCAGGGGCTGGGAGGGTCAATGCAAGGGGTTTTGTTTCAGTTGCTGCCCCCCAATCTCAGTCCAGGTTAGCTTTAAAAGGTAATGATCAACAATAAACCAACTTTGCTTCAAACCAGAAATCTGCCTGTACTCAGTGTCCAGCATTTCCTAAGGAAAAGAGGCGTTCAGAGAAAACCTGATTTATTTTTATATCCTTTCTTAAACACATCAGCTTAACATGGACCACACAAAATTCCGGTTTCATTTGGCTGTCACTGACTCCTTCAGGGAGATCAGAGCTGAAAACTCTCACCACACTGCCCTAAGAATCAGGGAAACATTTAAAAATAAAGCTAAAAAGGCGCTCAGTGGAGGTTCACAAATGGTGGGGGTATTTATTACAGGTATTTCGGTCTCTGTGCAAAGCAATATTCCCACTAATATCAGTAAGAGTTGGATGCACACACCCAGAGGCACAAGCACACATTTGTTTGCTGCTAAATAATTTTTAAGCTCAGGAAATAAATTGATCAGTATTGTTTTCCCAGACCCCGGATCCGGGAGACTTTATGAAGATGAGAGTGCTCTGACTGGGAAATAATTTCTGTTTCGGGAAGCTCATTTCTTTGAGGCAAAGAACCTGAAAGTTTATAATGCTCACCAGAAATGAGTAATAATTTATTACTTATGGATATGTCTGTGCTGTGAAGTATATGGGACATGGAATGAAATCCTGGGCCTATTCAAGTTAATAACAGAACTGCCACGCTTTAAAAGGGTGTTAGCCTCCGTAATTTACAGCCTAACAGCAGATATTGGACCCTGGAAAAGTTTAATTTGAACTTCAGGGAAGAATCAGACTGTATCAGACTAGAAACCTCTCACTGATTTTAGGAGCCACTCGGCTGAGTTGAAGCAACTGCATCACAACACGTCTGCAGAGATGTCAGGGAATAATATTTATCTAAATAAACAATGGGTGAAAGATAATTGAAAAAGG
>VZDJ01000175.1:10123631-10151964 GCA_008694505.1 Cyanoderma ruficeps | reverse complement strand
CACCGCTGTGTTCATTTTCACAGCGGTCAAAAAGTTCTGAAATATTTCCCTGCAGAGCTATTTAGAATAAGGCCCAGCCACCCCAATCAGGTGAATTCCTGCACCTTAATGAGTTCCAGCTCACCGGGGTGGGGAAGGTGCCTTGAACCAACCTTAAAAACCCTTAAAACCCCCACAGAACCCTCCAGCCTTACAGAGGGGGGGATTTTTCCAACACTTTTCTGGCTGCTGAAGGTTGATGGAGAAGCAGAAGATGGAACAGCTCCAACCTTCCTGCAGCTGGAACCTCTGCTGGCAATTCCCGAGGATTCCCGGGGTGTTCCCGGGGCTTCTGTTCCCTGCAGAGGACAGGAGAGAACCCCGATGAAATTAAAGCACCCTGAAATTAAAACACCCTGAAATTAAAACTCCCTGAAATTAAAATTCCCTGAAATTAAAACACCCTGAAATTTAAACACCCTGGTTTTGCTGACCCCTCCTTCCCTCTGCCCTCAGAACCAGAGGTGGCAGCAGCCCCCGTTCTACCTGGAAAATATTAGCATAAGCACGAGGAGAGGAAAGACAAAAACCTCTCCTTAATACAGGTTGATATGTGACTTTGCATAGCACTTTGAATGTTATTAAGTGTTTGAATTTCTTCCTGTGTCTTTTTAGCCTGGATGACTGTCTTTCTCTTTCGCTGACAGCCTCTGCAGGACCAAATTGACAGCTCTTTAAAGCAGTCTGACAAAAAGCAGCATTAATTAAGTCATTGCCGGACTGTAATTGTGTTAAGAAGTAAAAATCTAATATGAGAAAAGGTTAGTGAGTCCTCTCTTGTGTCAGATTTTCTACTCTCTATGAATATTAATGTCCTTAATGAAGACAATCTTTGCCTCATCAAGCCGTTGTTCTGCATTCAGGTGCCAAATCCCCGCGCCATTGATTTGTTTTTAAAGAACAAATATGTCAGGGGAGAGTGACTGTCCTGTTTCTTATCAACATCATAGAGGAGGCTTTTGTATTCCTGGAAAGAGTTTATAGATTTTGTGTGCCACGCAGGAGCCGTGTCTGTGATGGCACGGGAGGGAGGGAGGGATGTCGAGGTGAGGTAAACTACTCCGAGTAATTCAATAGAAGCCTCACATTTCATCACGTTAGCTTTTTTTTTTTTTGTCTCTGTGTGTGTGTGTGCTTGCAGTACCCATCTATTAACGAGGTTATGATCAGCACTTTTAATGATAAAATATGAATTATCTCCACACCCCCGTCCGAAAGAATCCTGCAGTTTAAGCACCAAAAAATGAAGGATCTGGGTGATAAGGCGCTGATCATCTCCTGCTGATTATCACTCCCCTCCTCCTCCTCCCGATCCAGCAGATAATGATGATGGTGCTGATGAATGATGATCCTTTTTAAATAGGTTGGAGGCCCTTAGGAGGCTGACTCTGCTGAGGAACGTCTGCTGCGCTTCTCAGCCTTCCCTTGCTCAGCCCTCACCTCTCCTGCCATCCCCAGAGCTCCTCTCAGCCCCAAACCCTCCTGTGCACCCCCAGTTACTACAGCCTTACTACTGCCTTGGGTTACAACCGCTGCCTCTACTCCAGTGAGCAGCACAGGCCTCTGACACCTCATCCTGCACTGAAACTCCAAGCTTTTTATCCTTTTCCTTCTGCCGGTGCTGGGATCTGCGTGAGAATCCTGCTGAGGGCATCAGAAGCCACTGGAATTTCTCCAGAGGGTGTATCCCGAAGGTTCCCGCCCCTCCTGAGAGCTGGGGGGATAATTAATACTCTGTTTTCCTAGCAGAAACCTTCCCAGCAGCTCCATTGTAAAGGAAATTGATGGTGTTTGTGTGTGTGTGTGTTTTACCATGGAGAAGTAACAAAATCCTGAGCGAAATTCTTCCTTTCTCAGAGACAATCTCAGCATATGTCGCGCTGACAGAACAACACGAGGATTCTTCCAGGCAGAATTAAACAGCTGAAGTTTTTTCCTTTGAGATGGATTCTGTCTGCTAGCAGAGATGGATGGAATAAATGTTCACTGATGAGAGCACCAGCACTTCCAAGGGGAGTCACATGGCAAAAGAAACAGGGGAAGTTTCTGTCCCATTGTTGCTTTTACTTTCTTATATATTTTTTTTTTGCCAGAATTGTGATTAATGCTCCAGACAGCGTTTCGTGTTTGGACTCAGATGTTTATTAATTCTTATCTCTGTTACAGTCTCACAAGCTGTGAGTTCTAGCTAACAAAGTAAAAAACGGCCTCTATCTCTTTCTCCACAAGGCACAAACTGTCCAATTAAGAAATGACACCCAAATTATTTTTACTTTTAACCCAATAACCAACCACCCGTGGCCCACAATGTGGACTTTTCTACCCAATTACAAAATCCCACCCAAACCCATGAAGAGGACGGTGAAAAAGAAGGACTCAGCTACACCCTGAAACCTCCACCTTGCTTTATATATAGATTACTATATTCTAAACCCTTAAACACTAAGTTTTCCATCCTGTGATATCACACACTTCTATTCAAACTCCACAATCCCAGTGTTGTCACTCAATTTTGGGAGCTTTTTCCACGGCCTCAGGTGAAATGCAGAGTTTGCTTGGGGGTCAGTGCCTGTGAGCACAGAAAACCTGGAATTCTCAGTGCCCGGGGCTCCAACAGCCCATCAAACTGCAAGAACGAGCTCAGAGTTGTCCTTGTTCAAGCCAGACGTCACCAACACAAACCATCGCCACGAGTACGAGGCACAGATCTGTCCCTCAGCCAGGGAACCATCCCCAGCAGCGGCCCTGCCCCATCCTCTGGCACCGAGGAGCTCTGGAGCTTCTTCTCCGGGTGACTCTGCCTCCACCGTGGATTTTCCTTCCATGGAACCCAAAGGAGCCCACAGGAACACGGAGGGAGACAATTTACAGCAGCCTGCAGCGACAGGAAAAGAGGCACCGGCCTCGCAGTGACAGAGAGAGGGTTTAGCTGAGGCCTGAGGAAAAAGCTCTGCCTGTGAGGGTGTTGGGGCCGAAAAAGCTCTGCCTGTGAGGGTGTTGGGGCCGAAAAAGCTCTGCCTGTGAGGGTGTTGAGGCCGAAAAAGCTCTGCCTGTGAGGGTGTTGAGGCCCTGGCAGAGGTTGAATGGTGTTTTTTGGAGAACCGGGCAGAGGCTGAATGATTTTGGCTTTAATTCAGCTTGTCACACCTTTGCAGCAGCGTTTTTGCACGTGGAGGATGAGCTGAGGGCCTTTCTGGAGGTGTCCCCAGAGCCCTGGAATTCTGCCCTGGAACAAAGGATGGCTTCCCTCAACCCAAAGCCGGGCTGGCCCCATGGTGGGAGGGACGAGACCAGATTTGTGCTGCCAGGACCTCACTGGGTGAGGGAGCTCTGAATCCAGTGTAACACCACAGCCCCTGACACACCACGTGGGACTTGTGGTTTCCATACTCATTTTTCTCTCAGATTTCTCATTTTCCATGTTTTTTTTCCTTAATTTTTTTCTTTTTTAAAATATTTTTTCTTTTTTTTTTCCTTAATTTTTTCTTTTTTTAATATATATTTTTTTCTTTTCTTTCACTGGTCCATCTTGGCTTATTAACCTAAAAATCTCCCCTTGGCACAGCCCTCCCTGATTGAGCTTTCCCACTGTCCAAAGCAGATGGACAGCAGAGGACATTTAGAACAAACCCTACGGCAAAAATTTGTGAGCTCAAAATTAATTAATTTTATCTAAAAATCAATTAATTTTATTTCAAAGCGTTAAAGTAAAACATTTTTCTGGACTAAATTTTTTTTTACCTTCCTGCAGCCCTCGTTGTCTTTAGCAACACAAAGGCTGTTGTCTCACTCTTCCTCGTGGTCATGCCCCAAAATTTGCTCCCTGTTTGTCTGACATGTCCCTCCCACCCCTGCCAGCACAGGAGACAATGGTGCTAAAAGCACCCAGGCTTAAATATCAACACATCAATTAAAACGGTGTGAACATTAATTACTTTCCTATCAATCAAAACTCACACACAAATAAAATCAGTGATGTCCCAGGCTGTTTCCTGTCTGTGGTAAAAAAACTCTGGAGGACTCAAAGCAGGCAAAAATAATCAGTGCGGCACTAATCATCTTTTTCAGGGGGTTACCTTGTTCTTGGACATTCCTTAACTAAAAAATCAAATTTCTAAGATAGGTCTACACTTACCCCACCCACACAGAAAATCATAAATGAAAAGGACAATAGCGGGCAAACACCCTTTTGACGGCCTAAATTTATAGCTTAAATCAATATATTTAGCCTAAATCTTTTAATTTCAATGTTTCGCTTTAAAATATTCTTCTTCTAGTTAAAAATTTCAATACACACCCAAAATTTCTTCTGTGTTTGAGACCCTTTGAAGAGCACCTGCCCAGCTGTGGTTGAAGGGTGCCTGCCCTACTTTCCTCCTTCTCCAAGCGCCAAGTCCCCCGTGTGCACAGATCTGATATTTGGGGTTTTGTTCTCCACAGCCCCAGCTCTAAGGCAGCCTGGCAGATTAACTTCAAGCTTTGTGAACAGAAGAGAGATAATTCAGAGGCCTCTTATTACTTCTGATCTCTGAGCTGTGCAGGGATCGCAGCTCCCGGATTGCATCTGTTCCCAAAATTCTCCAAACAAAACTTCTCTGCATAATCTGTTTTCCCGCCGTTACGGAGTGAGACGTGCAAAAACAATATCTATATGAAAATAAAAATATCTCCTAGAAGAACACAACAACCTTCAGGTGATTAAAATAACCACTGACAAGATGAGGATCACAGGATTTTTTCCAATCCCTGTTTCCCTGCGCACAAATGGTGGCCTTTGGTGGAGAATTACCAGAGGGACCATATGGGCCAGGAACGAGCTTAAAATGTGGATTTTTTTGCAGATGTAGCAGTTCATTCTGCAGTTGGGGAAGAGTTTTTTTTTCATGGAAAGGGTGCTCAGGCCTTGGATCTGCCCAGGGAGGTTTGGATCCCCATCCCTGGAGGTGTCACCTGGAGGTGGCACTCGGTGGTCTGGGCTGGGGACATCAATCACAGCTGGGACTCGATGACCCTGGAGGTTTTCTCCATCCCAAATGATCCTGTGAACCAAGGTAGGAGGTGGGTTTGCACCCCAATAATCTGATTTTGACCTTGAAAGGTCATGAAGAAAAAAACATTCACTATTTCCTTCCCCACCAGCACGGCTCAAACATTCACTTCTCTCTCTGTGAACTTCGTAATTTATTCTCTGAATGCAAAACCTGCTGCAGTGCCAGAGCTACTTCCCTGGATTTTTAAAATATTTATTTTTTTAAGCGTGATGCACTTGTCCAAGAGCTTTGTACCAAGAAAACTCAGGGCTGGGTGCCCTCAGTCCAACTCCTGGGTCTGTGTGGGAAAAGGGATAAAATCCACCCCAGAGAGATTCCTCCAGGTGAAAGGAGAGAGCAGCAATTCCAGCTATAAATAGTGCTGGAGACACGAGCCCAAGGAAATTAAGAGGTGTATAAATGAACCCTGCTGTAACACTGACCCAGCTCCTTCTCTCCAATTAATTTAATTGAGAGTTTTGGTTTACTTAGCACTTTTCGTCCATAGATCTAAAAGCACTTTATAAAGAAATGTAAATGTCAATATCCTCATTTTCCAGAGGAGGAGGAAAGGGCACAGGGAACTTGTATGAATCACCCCAGGTCAGCAAGGAGGTGGCAAACCCCAGAATAGAAACCAGTTTGCTCTCTGTGTCTGCTGTGCCCCGTCCCATCCAGCAGGAGCTGGGAATTCCAGGTCATTTAACAAAGAGCTGCCAACAATCCTCGTCGAGAAACTGAGAGCTGCCCCTTCGACTCACACAAGTGCAAGCAGAGCTCTTTCACCTTGAACTGAATATTAGTGAAAGGAGCTGCATGAAATGCCAAAGTTTGTACTTTTTTAAAAAAAGGCATAAATATTTTGCCCAGGTAATATTAGGAAAAAGTTACATCGAACTATTTTTCTTATCCAGACAAACTGAAGTTTTGCCACGTGCCCACGTAGAATTATTTTTTCAAGGAGCTAAAAAAACTGCACCCAGGGTGTAGCTCTTCAAAGAAACCTGATTTTTGCCTCCCTGAAAGCAGATCTTCTCAGGTATTTTCTTCCATGGCAGGCACACTAGGGGGTGGCCGGCTAGGAATGAAAACTAGAAAGGTTTTTTAAACTTGGGATCATAATCCGTGCAGTGGTTAAATCCCAGAGCATCCACTGGTGTTTGTGGGAGCTCTTTCAGGAGTCAGGACTGGTTCATTGTTTTTCACAGACCATTGGAGCCCTCCTGGACCCTTGGAGGTTCAGTTAAAGCACTTCCCAAATTTCCTCTGTGCTCTGCTTTAGGGATGTGCGAGGACAACCAGTGATTTCCAGGAGTCTCAATACTCTGTGAGCCACTGGGATAAATAAAGGATAATAAGATATGAAACAGAGCTCAATCCATCACACAGAGCCCCAGCCAAGGGAATTCCAACTGATCCAGCTGCAAATGCCCCTTACAGGGAACTCCTGTCCCAAAGTGCCTTTGCCACAGCCCAAATTCCTGTGCAGAGCCCAGGTCTGCTTTCCCCATCCCAGACCGCAGAGGCCGAGGATATCTGAGACATCCCACCAGCACTGTGTGTCACCCAGGGCTGGGGAGAGGCACCAGCACAGCCTGGGATCTGCAGAAACAATCAACTTCCACCAGTGCAGCTCCAGGGCTGGGGCTGAGCTGGATCTGGTGGCAACTGCGGCCACACGTTTCCTCGGGAAGGGCCCTCTCCGGCTGGGAGAGGATAAAGCTTGTTAAACTCATCAGAGCCCCGTGGCACTTTCCTTCTGCATTTTGTTCCTCCTGCATTTTGTTCCTCCTGCATTCTGTTCCTGGAGGGCAGAGCCGGATGAACAGCTCCCCAAAGCATTTGGATTTGGAATCTCAGGCCTTGGAGGGCAGATCCTGCCATTCTTCTGCTGAGCTCTGAGGGAATAATACCCTGTGATATTTCAGACTCCGGCGTAGTGCATGACTCATGGATTCTGTAGTAAATAGGCCAGACTCACAGCTCCAGGTATTTTTAACCTTCTAAGCAGAAAAAGGGAATATTTAGGATGAGAAAGGAAGATGAATTTAACAACAAAAATAGCAAGACCGCTCGGTGTGCAGCACTCGGGTAACCCTGTGGGACAGAACTATCCAAATTACCAGGTGCACTTTCCCAAGCAGTAGGAAAAAAAACAACAAAAAACCCAAAGACAAACTATGCTTGATGAAATTCTTTCTGGTGTGATCTCCTGCTGCAGAGCTGCACTAAAATAAATACGATGCCTTCCTTGGAGTACTCCAAGGCTCTGCCAACCCATCAAAAGGCTCAGTCTGAGCGAGGAGAGGGCTGAGAGCTGCCAGGGCTGTCCCTGCAGGGCCCTGGGCACGCAGCAAACAGCTCTGGCCATCCTTATGGCTTCTGACTAACGAAGGGAGAAAATCCGGGGTTAAACCTGAGCCTGGGAGGTCTCAGCTCCCCCGTCCTGTGCACGGGCAGGACAAGCTCCTGCAGGAGAGGTCTGATGGCTCCAGGTGACCCTCACCACATCTCCTTGGGGCTGGTGCCCAAGCAGCAAGAAAACCAACCCCTGGAATTGTGTCTTCCCTCTACTCTGGGAGCTCTGGGGAAGCCAGGGGGTGACTGCAGCACCCAAAACCCCATAAAAACCCTGAGGAGCAAAGGCTCTGCCTCACAAGCTGGAGCAGAGAGCTGTGAACCAGGGGCAGGATGGGAGGGGGTGAAGAGGCATCAAGGGGGTGGCAAAACTCCTCGTGACTGCTCAGGACTGGGTTCCATGGGATCACAGACTGGTTCGGGTTGGGAGGGACCTTAAAGACCTTAAACCTCATCCCATTCCATCCTCACCCCACTGCACCCCCTGCCAGGGGCAGGGATGCCCTCCCCTGTCCCAGATCCCTCAGAGCTCCATCCGGCCACTCTGGCTGTTTGCCCTTCCAGGCTAAAATTCCCAGATTTGGTCCCTTTACCCCCTGGTTCATTCAGAAATCCCATCCCCACTCATTTTCCTGTCCTTGTTCCCACTGAGGAGCGTGGGGCTGCTGTGTGTGACTGCACAGGGCTCTGCTGGGGATGCGGGGAGGGGGCTGAGGGGACTTCTGTTGAAATTTGATTCGGAAAAGGGAACAAGAAAAAAACATTTCTATTCACATTAGGCTTTGTAAAACCATTTAGTGTTATGAAAAGCCTGATGTTTAAGCCTAAACTAAGTAGACAGTGATCCTTTAAGTCCCCGTCTTCCAGCACATTTCGCCATTCTTTTCTTTCAAGGAAAGTTAGGATTGTTGTTCTTTCACCTTCCAAAGTCCTTGATGGGTTATTTCTAGAGAATATTTAAATCTGGGAAGTATTTTGGTCTGTAGAAATTTCCTCAAACTCCATCATATATTTACCCACTTCTCAGAAATTCTTCTTCCATTTTCTATTAATATTATTTCACCGGGATCAGTCTCTGTTGAGAAATTTAGTTTAAGCTGCCTAGCAGTCTTAAAAGAGGAAGATCTATTAATTTAATCATTTATATGAATCATGTCTAAATGATCTCAGCAGAGAAAATGTGTTAGCCATTTAAATCCCATCATTACATATTATATAATAATTACCACTAATTCTAGTTTGGATGGGCCACAATATTGCTTTACATACCTAATATATTCAGAACATCCACCTCACCAGGCTCAGCCTTCTTTGTGACCTTTGAGTTTGTGTTTGTGTCTTGGTTGTGAGCACAGGACAGACTCTCTACCAAATCAGAGATGCCAAACACATCCACCGTGCCCCCTCTCTTTGGCAGGCACAGTTTTCACTTTGGGGTTTTTTTTTTAATATCTCAAGTTTTTTTTTGTCCCTGGCAGGTATTGAGATGCTATTGATATGGTTGTAATCAAAATAATATTTATTTGTTGAGTGCTCTCGGTGCGTTCAGTGCTCATCGTGGCAACCCAGTGAGGAGTTACTCGCAGGATACTCACGGGGTGTAACTCCCACTTGGATTTCCAAACCCCTGGCTGTGCTCACCTCAGCTCTGCACGTTGGTGTCTGCAGCTCAGGCTGAGAGAATTTGCAGGGATTTTTTTTTGTTCCCCATGAGAAAAGGGAGAATATGAATCAGCCAGGAGAGATTCCTGCACAGACCCTGCACAGCCCTCACTGTCTGCTGCCACAGAGCCAGGGAGGGCACAGAGACTGCACCACTGCCTGAACCAGCCCCAGATTCCTGCTCCTTTGGGCAACCCAAGGAAAAGCCATCACACCCAACTCCTCACTGGGAGCTGATCCATTTCTACGTGGACAGGACAACCCAAAGCTCCCCAGAAAGCCAAAAAACGGGCTCCAAACATGCTCCAAGCTCAGCTGGGGTGAGCAGGTGGGGCTGGCACAACTCTGGAGAGATTCCAGCCCCAGGGATCTGCACGTGGGGATGCAAATGGTGCTTCCAGAGGGAGATTTCCAGGAGAAAGTCCCAGTCCTGTGCTCCCAGGTGAGGGATTGCCCTGGAGGAAGGTGGAACGATGTCCCTGCCCTGCCACAACAACAAGAATTACTCCTCCTGCTGTGGACACTCCGAGCTTCTCTTTAAAATTATTGTTCTTTATTCTTCTGCACCACCCCTGCATGAATCCATCTGCCAGCCACCTTTCCTCCACTCTATCAGAACTGCAACACCAGACAAACTAAACCCCTGATTAATTACAGAAGAGCAAAACTTCCAACTCTCATATCCCAAGGGTCAAATCCATCCCTGGTGTAAAAGCCAGAACTCAGCAGCGAGACAAATTTGGCTCTAGGTGACTTTTCTTTTTTTCCCCCCTCGACTAACTCATTACACCACCCCTCCTGGAGCTGATGGATTGAGCCCCTTGTGTTCTGTTTGTAACCATAATTAGTATTCATTTTGCAAGCTTGAAGTTCACCCTTGCTCCAGGACTGAGCCTAATGTTAATCACTGCGGTGTCTGCCCGCCCCTGACTCCGGCTCTGATCTGTCACGTTTGCATTTCTTGTCCCATACCTAATTTTTCTGCCCTTACCAGCCAAGTAGCACCTCGACATCACACTGTGTCAGAATTAGAAACTTTTGACAGATCTGTAATCATCTAGTTCTCATCAGCTCTCCGTGCATGTTAGTCACTTCATTTCCACATTCTAACAGTTAATATGCCTTAATTTCTCACACTTTGTGAATATTTAATTCCTCCCTTTTCAACATCATTTTTAGGTTGTGTGAATCATTTTCAAAGCCTTTGCTATTCTCCCTCCACTATCATCTGCATATTTTATGAAATGGCACAGTCGAATCTCTGAGGGCTCTTGATAAAAATGAAACTGGCAGGCTGCTCATTAGTTGTTTACCTGGAGCTGTGTGAATCCCCCAGAATGGTGGATTCCCATTTGGGTTTGAATTAGGATATTCTGACACATAAGAATTGAAAACCTCTCCGAGCTGAGCGTGATCCTCTCCCACCTCCCCTCCCCTTCCATCCCAATTAAAGGCTCTTCCAGGGAGTTTCACTCCTTTGGCCGAGCCCACACCAACACCTGCAGCCACCGGCTCCTTCCGAGGTGACAGACAGAGGCTGGAGCCAATTAGCAACTCTAATGAGGGGGAAAAGTGTCCCATCAAGAGCACACAGAGGGCAGCAGGAGGAAAATGGGAACTTTTCAGGCTTCCAGAGTCAAAGCAAGTCACCAGCACCGGGGCTGGGGTTGGTTTGAGCAGGTGGTTCCATGGGCAAGTGATAAAAAATGACATTTATTCGTTCCAAAAAGTCCTTGCCCGTGACCACACCTGGCAGGTCTCAGAGCTCTTGCACAGGCAGAACCCTTTCCTTCATCTCCTTTTTCTTATTTATGCAATAAAACACTGCTCTCTCCCCACTGGGCTCTACTGAGGGGCCACACTCAACAATTCACCAGTTCCAAGGCAAAAATCAGGTTATCCTTGAGTTAAACCAGAAAATCCTGGATTATCCACCAAGGAACTCAGTGGGTTTTCTATTCCAGCCCTCACAGAGAACATTTTTTTCCCTATTCCACCTCTGCTTCCCCTGCTTGGAAGCTGGGTCCACGCTGATGGGTGTCTCCGTGCAGTTCTCCACATCAATAAATCTTCTCTCCACTTTCCAAGAGTTTTAGTTTTTAGTGTCCAAAGATTTAAATTTAGCCTGATTTATTTTTATGCTGATCTCATGCTCCTTTCATAGACTTTACTTAAAAAGCAGTAATGCTATCTCGCTCGCCACTAAATTTTTTATGGATTTTTTGGCCTTTGCTGACTTCATAAGGAAATAGAGGATTGGGGACGTTATAAATAGGGGTGAGAGAAGATTTCCAGCAGTAGGAGCTGCAAATGCATTGATACTTTGTCTGTACAGGTGCCTTGGTGAAAGAAAAAATGAAATAGAAGGCTTGGCTTTGATAGGAACCATCTTTTTATTTTATCCTCGTGTCCCACCTCAATTCATCTTGGCCTGCACACATCTCTTAAAACTGGGTGCATTAAAAACACAAATAACGGAGAGCAGAGCTCGTAATTAAAATTCCACGGAGTTTCTGGCCAGCTGATGTTCCGCATTTCCTCCCTGAAAATGAAGAGCCAGGAACAATCAGGAGCTCCCTCCTCCAGCCCCTGAAACTCCCTCTCCTCAGTGAAATCGAGAGAGCAGGTGAGGCACAATTCACTGACACCTCGCGTCGTTTGATGCTCACTCTCAATCTCATCAGGTGTCTCATGCAATTTGTTGTATTTGTTAAAACCCCAGCTTTAGGAAACCCCCGAATATTAAAAAAAACCCCTAATAATGAAAAGTGATATTTTTATAGAGCCTTGGCTAGAGTGAGGGTGGATTTCAATATGTTTTGCTCGTTGTAAAGATTCAGAAATTAAATATATATTAAAAATGATTTTTTATGGTCTCGTGAAGCCTGGTGGCCTGTGTGGCTGGATTTTAATTCTTGGCTTTGACAGTATTCCATTCTTTTGATTTGTTATATGTGCTCCAGATCTATTACTTTTTAATTGGACATGAACATGCCTGTGAACTGAACTCGCTCTCCAAGGGTTTGCATAAAATGAGCCAGGACGTGGGGAAAGTGGAGTTGTCACCGCAGCTCAGGACTCTCAGGTCCTGCAGGAGTTAAAAATAACAACACAGCCACGTTAAAAATTTAAAATTAGTTAAAAATAGTTAAAAATAACAACGACAGTCATGGAGGTGCTCATCCACCACCCAGACTGAACACAACCAGCAGCAGGTTTGGTAGGGTGAGATTTTAACTCAACTCTCAGAGAATCTTCCCCTACACTCACAGGTTCACTATTTAACCATTATCACTTCCTACAATTCAATTTTTTCTGATCTCAGTGAATATTGGCTGGCTTCAGAAATGCTTTCATGCTCCTGACTAGAAGCAGACATTTTGGGGTGTGTGCATCCTTCCCTCTCAAAAACCTCAGGGGTCAGCCTACACCCCGGTGATGTTCCAAAAGGAATTCTCATTGTTACAAGATAACATATAAGTATATATAAGATAAAATATAAATATTTTCTTAGTTGCCAGTAAGTTACATTAACTTGTGACTTCAGCCTTCCCATCCCAACAGTGTTCCTGGGCATGAGGAACTTCAATGAATTTGCTTTTAGGGAAGTATTGATCGATGTGGGGACACTTTTTAAAAGTTGTTTTCTGTTTGATGAGGACGATTGTCATCTCACTGCTGTCCCACTGCACACCCTCAGCAATGTGAGAACCTTCCCTGGGAAATGGCAATTTTCAAGCCCCAGTTCAATTCCAGGCTGATCAGGACATCATCCTCACCAACCTCCCTCTGCTTATCTGTGCTGACCAGGGCGCTGTGTGAGCAGACTCACAGCAAACCAGCCCAAAGCTGCCTAAATCAGATGAAAAACCTGGTTTTCCTGCAGTTAGTCCTCCCTCTCCATGGTGACTGTGTAACGGTGCTCACAGGGAAGCACAAGGGACAGCAGAAAACCAGAACACACCAGGGGCTGTGTGAGAAACTCAGGGTGGAAATAAAGACAGGTTTAAAAAGGGCTGCAAACACCAAAGGCAGCACCAAAGCATTTGATGCAAGAAACAAGAAGACTTGCCCACAACAGCAGACCCTGCCTGCAGAGACATCCCTGTTCTCTGATGTAGTTGTCAACTCTGAATTTCTTTTCAGAGCAAAAGCTCTCCAGCTTGGCTCGGTCCTGCTTCATGCTTCCCTACCCTCCCTACCCCTCCTCCCACGCGTTAAACAGACCAGAGACCTGACATTTTGTGTTGTTTGTTTGAAACGATAAACTTAATCATGAGTGAAATGTTAGGAAGTGACAGTGCTGGCCACAGTAAGGTCATTGCTGCTGCAGCCAAGCAAACACTGCTCTCCCCTTAATTGCATCGCCAGCCCTTGCCACAGGAGGACCCAGGCATTTGCAAGTGGGGAGCTGAATCTGTCTTTGTGATAATTAAACCATGGACCTCTGGAAAGACTGCCAAATCTGCCATATGGTAGTTTTATGACCTAGACTGCTGTTATCTCTTGAGAAAGCTAACATCCTAATCTCATTTTCCTTATCTGTGATCAGAACCCGCCTTTCTGCAGGGCAGAATGCAGGAGGGCTCTGCTCGCTGCAGAGCGCCCTACAGCAGTGACATTTTGTCCAGTGGCTCAAATTAATAAACTGAACAGAGAACTCATTATTGACATCCTGGAATGAAGGCAGAAATCAAGGAGCTAAACCCCAACAACCCATGGGTTGCCGGCGCACAGATTGTGACATCTCCCTGTGAAAAATTCCTGGGGCCCGCCTTTGGAGGGACCAGTGCTCCGATGGGTAATTAAAACATTCATTGCAGGAAGGTTGGGAAAAGGCCACTGAGTTGTTTTTTTTTGCAATGCAAACATGTTATTTTAAACCACAACCACGAGAGGCTGCTGCCTTTGGAGGTCTGGTGTCATTTATCACAGACACAAAGGTGCTTCGAGAGCATCCTCTGAGCACTCAGAGCTCAAACACTCTACAGGAACAGAAAGCCAGGCTGGGACACGCCTGATACGAAGAATAAACAGCTCAGAACCGGTGCTGGATGAGGCTTTACTCCTGGCCATTCTCAAACTTCCCCTATTTCAACAAATTAACACTAATTTGTCATTAAATCTGCCCCGCATCCCCTCGCCCCGTGGCTGGGGCCCACGGTGCCCTTTGGGGCTGCAGCACCAACCCTCCCCAGCTGTGGTCACCCCGTTAGGCGCTGTCTGGGGCTGGATCACTCCGTGAGGGGATGCATCTGTTCCTTTCAGCAAGGTTATGCCTTCGGAAGGGCCCCGAGAACAGAAGGAACAGGTGGCATATTTTTCATCTCACTGGTAGCGCAGCCCGTGTCCTTTGATGGCTGAGAGAGCCTTCACGAGGGGGATCTGCAGCCCCAGGAATTGTCACTGGGGATGGTTCTCATCAGGGTGGGATGTCTCTTTGCAAGGAAAAGCCTGATGGCTACTCAGGTCTGCGCTGAGTCCTGCAGCCCAGTGACCTTCATGGCGTTTATCTGCCAGCCAGACACTTACGGAGAGATTCCCTGGGTCTGTTTTTACAGGAATATTCGGGTTATACGATCTAGATAACGCAGCCGGCTATAAATCACCCCGGTTGTCCCTTGGTATTTTGAAAACTGATGAGACTGCCGATTCCTGCTCCTTACTTTGTATGCAAATGATAAATTATAGATGGGAAATAGGAAAAAGAAGGTTTTACTCATTTGCTGGATTGAAACAGACTGGATTAGTGAGCGAGCAGTAGTACCCTTGGACTATTTATTGTGACATTGCTTAGAAAAATTCAAACCCCAAAGCCTTCAAATCACTGGGGACATTGTTAGCCTTCTGCAGGAATTATTAAAATGTACAGAAATGTATGAGCATCACTTTATAATAATTAATCAGGGGCTGTTGATTAATAAAGCTCATTTTTTAGTCCCGATGATTCAGGGTATTATCCAAAGGACAGTGTCCTTGTCATATTGATTAAGAAACCAGACTTTGCCGTGGAAAGAAAGTGTAAGAACAGTCGCTCTTCTTCCTTTCCCCCTCCCCCCCTATAAAATAAATATTGAATGAGAATATTAACTCGTTAACCTTGACAACAATTTGTAATTTTCATAAGGAGGAAAACTCGCGTATTCAGCAAATAAATTGCTGCGGGGATTTCAGGGAAACAAATTGGAGAGAATGAAGAATGCGACCATATGAATTCTGTCGTTTTTATGGGCTGGGATGATAAATTTGTTTGGTTATGTCCCTCAATTAAGGCCACAAATACTGGAGAGCGTCAGGAGCGGGAGGACTGGTGGGGCTGGTGCCGAGGAGCCTGGTGACAATCTAAGGTCACCCAGCCGAGTTCAGGTTGTTCCTTCTTTCAGATCCAGCATCTCACAGGGCACATTCCCTGTCCCTGCATCCCCTCTCAGCCCTAAAAGATAACTCCATTTATTAGCCATTGCAGGAGACAATCTCTGTGTGGAATTAGCAGCACCAGCCGCAGGTTGCACGGGGTTCTCTGATTGTCCTGAACTCAGCTGGACCAGGAATGCACGAAATATTTTACCCTTTGCAGCTAAAACTGATAATCTGGGGGCTGCTCGCTGCTGCAGTTGGCCAGGGCTGGTTTTTAACCCCCCCATAAAAATGTTCTGCCTCGAAACTCGAGCTGGGGGTGTTCCAGTGATCACAGGAAAAATGGACACTCCTCACTCCTGCCTGGATTTCCAGCTGCAAACCCTTCCCTGTCCACACCACTGACTCAGCCAGCCAGACACTTTCAGGACGTGCTCAGTTTGAAGCCGGTTTTACCTCAGCTAACATCGACTAATGCTGTGCACGCTTAAAAGTAAGCACATGCTTAACTGCTTTGTTGGATTACAGCCTAAATTATCTATTAATCCAATTGCATGCTTTCCTCTGATCACTGCAGCCTTCAAATTCTCACTGCACAATAGATTTAATATAAATGCATTATGTTTGTCAGGCATGCCACGAGATTTGCATGCTGTCCTTGTCTGCTTGGCTACATTGTCATCCATAGGAGAATATTAAAGATTTAATATGATTTTTAAAAATTTAATTTTAGCCTTTTTTGTTGTTGTTGGAAGGATATGAATGAAGTGTGTCTTGTTTGGGAAAGCAAAAGGCAAAAAAAATTATATAAAAGTGTTTAATATTTTAAAGGTCCAGATAGGGAGGCAAATGAGAAAATCCCCTGCAGGCTTGGAACACAAAGGTGAGAACACACAGGGCGTTTGGAATGCTGCTGGTTCCTGCCACAGCAACAATCCCTGGGTCTGATTGGGGTCTGCTTTGACTGAACTCATCCTGCAAGGACTCCAGGACAGAGAAACCAGGTTGTTCAAGGTATGGGAGCGAATTCCATCCATCTCAACCCATGAGCTGCCCAAATATTGCAGCCAAAGAGAGCCTTGAAATGGGAGCACATTCACTTTGCCTTCCCAACTTATACCTTTGGAGGGGTGTTCTGCCTTTTAATGCCACTGACAGTCATTTTAAACACACACAAACCCCTCACAAATGCAGCTTTAGGTGATTTATCCACAATTTCCCAGGAAGCTCCATCAGCCTCCTCCTTGCCCCTGGCAGCCCTGACCCTTCCCAGGGATGTTCTGGCCATTTTGCAGCTCTGGTGCCAGGCTGGCCACTCAGTTTTCTGTCCTGTCCTGCTCCCCAGGCCTCAGCTGAAGTGCAGAGCTAAAAATCAGTGTAAGCCCACGTAATAAACGTGAATCAGTGGGCACCACACTCTCATGGATGCAGTTATTCACTCTCCCACATCACAGAGAGCAGCAGCGACTTCTGCCAAACCTTCCCTGGCTAAAAAGCAACAAATAAATTAATAAATAAATAACCCCCCTGCATTTCTGCTGCTGGTGGCCCTGGAATGTAATCAGGCAGTACCTGCAGGATAAATCAAAAGATGAAATTAAGTTGGGATTTGAATCCCCCACTAAACAAAGCGTGGAGCTTTGCTGGACTCCGGGCTCGGAATGGCTTTCCAGGGCCTCCCTCCCAAACATAATATCATTATTTGCTCTGACCACTGGTACTTTACACAAAAACCACACAAAATCCAGCCCAGGGGGTGCAGTGAGGAGGGAACA
Source organism: Cyanoderma ruficeps (assembly GCA_008694505.1). Lineage (NCBI taxonomy): Eukaryota > Metazoa > Chordata > Aves > Passeriformes > Timaliidae > Cyanoderma > Cyanoderma ruficeps. The sequence goes on along the minus strand of VZDJ01000175.1, from coordinate 10,134,743 downwards.
ATATGGAGAGCACTGGAGGGTGTGCTGGTTTCCCTTCCTGGCCTGGCCTCCTGCCTGCTCCTCCTGGGCTCTGGCACAGCTCCTGGCTCCTGCCTTCTGCTGCGTCCTGGGCCAGGGGACACGGATTGTCCCTTCCTGCAGCACATGGATTGTCCCTTCCTGCAGCTCAGGGCACCTGCTGGCCCTCCACCCACGCTGCTCCATCCCTCTCACCGAGGCACGACTGCCAAACCCTCCTCCTCACGCTGACACACAGGGAAAACCTGGGATAAATCACAAAACCCCAGCATTTTTAGGGGCTCTGCAGCCCCGAATTCCTCCCCTGGCAGCAGCCAGGTTAAACCCTCCAAAAACCTGCGAGGAATTTCAGCCTCTCTGCCCACAAGATGTCACCCTGAATTTTAACAAAGGTGCATTTACCCTTAAATATTAACTCCCCTCCCTCCTCCTGCCCGTGTTCCCTCATGAGGACCAACTGCATTAACTCTTCGGAACTGATGATTTTACCCACAACCCCAAAAAAATCCCGTTTAAACCTTGCTGCTCCTGACCTCAGCTGCGTTTTGGGGACACATTCCTCCAGTGAATTGGACTCTGAGCTGCATTTCCCCCAGTTTTTCACAGCACGGGATAAATATTTTCCAGCTCAGTCTGCACAGCCCCATCCAGAGTGACCCCAGGGCTGCTTTGGTGATGTTCATCTCCAGCTTGAGGAGATTCTTCAGTGTAGAGTCTTAGTGTGTGTTATCTGATAACAGCAGCCTCAGATTTCAAGTGTTTCGCAGCTTTTGGATGATAAAAACAACCCCAATCCCAGCATGAAAAAAAAAAGGAATGAGAAATATCTCTAAACCTTCTCAAAAGTGGAAGTGACAACAGCCTCAGCAGAGTGCATTTGCCAAATCTTCAGGCTTGGAAAAGGATGAACTGAATTTTTCAAGTTTAGGTTGTGCTGTTGTTTCAAAAACCGAGGCGGTTTGTCTAAAACTCAACCCCACATCGAGAATGTGCCCACGTGCACACCATTGCTGCTCTTTTCTTCGAGAAAAAAAAACAAACCCTTTTCTGTCTGAGTTTTGGGGCCTGTTCTGCACATTCCCCCAGCCCCAGGCGTGGGAAGGGAGCGTGTCCGTGACCCACCAGGAGCCCGACGTGACATTTATGGGCACCTTTAGCGGGGTGGCTCTCAGCAGCACAATAATTACACACACAGATGAGCTGGGAAATTGCCCTTTCATGAAAATTCCAACCTTGATATTTAACTAGTTAATAAGAGCCCCTCTCGCATCTGATTTGCAAATCAGGTATTTGTGTGAGAGGCTGGGTTTTTCAGAGGGAAGGCACAGGGAAGGAAAAGCATCCACCCATGAGAGTTCTCTCACAATTTTCATCATCTGTGAGAGTTCTCTCACAATTTTCATCATCCATCAGAGTTCTCTCACAGTTCTCATCACCCATGAGAGTTCTCTCACAATTCTCATGATCCGTGAGAGTTCTCTCACAGTTCTCATCATCCATGAGAGTTCTCTCACAATTCTCATCATCCATGAGAGTTCTCTCACAGTTCTCATCATCCATGGGAGTTCTCTCACAGTTCTCATCATCCATGGGAGTTCTCTCACAGTTCTCATCTTCCATGAGAGTTCTCTCACAATTCTCATCATCCATGGGAGTTCTCTCAGAGTTCTCTCAGAGTTCTCTTACAATTCTCGTTATTCTTGAGAGTTCTCTCACCGTTCTCATCATCCATGGGAGTTCTCTCACCGTTCTCATCATCCATGAGAGTTCTCTCACAATTCTCATCATCCATGGGAGTTCTCTCAGAGTTCTCTCAGAGTTCTCTCAGAGTTCTCTCACAATTCTCGTCATTCTTGAGAGTTCTCTCACCGTTCTCATCATCCATGAGAGTTCTCTCACAATTCTCATCATCCATGGGAGTTCTCTCAGAGTTCTCTCAGAGTTCTCTCAGAGTTCTCTCACAATTCTCGTCATTCTTGAGAGTTCTCTCACCGTTCTCATCATCCATGAGAGTTCTCTCACAATTCTCATCATCCATGGGAGTTCTCTCACAGTTCTCTCACAGTTCTCATCATCGACGGGAGTTCTCTCACAAAAGAAGGGGAAAAGCAGCTTTGATGTTGCGTTTCCTCAGAGGTGAGTGAGTAAAAACAAAAAAATAAACCCAAATATGTAGCGCAAGATCCCTACCTCGGCCAAATTTGATTTTCACACCTAGAGGAAGGACAAATCTGGGATTTGCTGAGACTCCTCAGAGGCGCTGGGTGCCCTCATGGAGCAGGATACAAACAAACCCCACTTTGAAAAAACACGAGAAGGAAGCGAATTTTGGGAATTAGGAAGCTCAGACTCCCTGTAACCATTAAAAAAAAATTCATTTTCCACAGTACAATAAAGAGACATATGGATATCTGGATTATTCTCCATGATTAAGCCATGGACAGGCTGGCACCTCACAATAATCAGGATTTCTCAGGAAACTGGGCCCATGGAGCTCTCCAGGCTGGAGTTGTACTGGCTCAGCAATTTCTTCCAACGATTTGATAAAAACTGTTTTCAGCATGTTTTGCAGCCAGGTACACACAGCAATAATTACCATAATATTACAAAACACGAAGGCAGGGAAAGTGCAGTAATTTGCACTGATTATTAAGTAAAAAATAGGAAAGTTTAATTATTAATTTTTGAAATCACTGAGAGGAGAAAAACAGCACACCTTCCATGTGCAGACACTGAAATTAGATTAACTTGACAAGCCCGTTTCAGAGGGAACGGGAATCCTTCAGTGCATTTATTTAATAGACCTTGAACACGTTACGAAGCAACTCTTTATTACAGCATCCTTATAAAAAAATTAAGAAATATATATATATAAAAAGTGAGTGAAAGGATTTTAAATCCCACATCTTGGTGCTGCTTTTAGACTGATACAAAACATTGAAACCATCCCAGTGATGACAGCTCCCCCTCCAAAGCAGCCTCCAACAGGAGCAGGGGAAATGGGAATAACTGATGCTCCCGTGGCAAGTGCAGCTCCTCAGGGGAAGAGGAAAAAAGAAGGATTTCCCCGAAATTTTGGGTCGTGTTGCCCACATTTATTCACCTGGATCTGACCTCTGGATTTTAAAGCATCGGCAGCCACTCTCTGCTCTTCAAAATCTCTATTTTTCCCCACCCTGGAAAGCTCTCAATGAAAATTTTTTTGAAGCGGGGAAATAGTTTTATGGCATTTAAAGTGAGCACTGGAAGTTTTGTTGAAGGGAAAGGTGGCAGAGAAGAGCCCAAATGTGGAATTAAATGAGTTGAGATAAGTAAATGGACTTGAAGAGAAGGGAAATGCAATAAGGCAAAGCTGGGGAGCTGCAGGAGCTGCCTGGGTCGTGTGGAGGGCTGAAAATGTTAAATGGAACTTGTTTTTAAATGAAACTGTTGTTTTTAAATGAAACTGCTGGTTTTAAATGAAACTGTTGTTTTTAAAGAAGAGTCAGGAAAGATGGAAAGGGACTGAAATTTGGCTACTGAAGCAGAAGAACTGCAGAAGAACTAAAAAGGACAGTGCTCCTTTTGCACTTTTTCCCCTTTTGCACTGGGCTGGGTGTGAGTACTCTTTAGAGCAAATCTTGTGTTCTGTACTCTCCCTTTTACGTGGGGTTGGGTATTTTTCAGAGCAAATCTGTTCTGTATCCTCCCTTTTGCACTGGGCTGAGTGTGAGTATTTTTCAGAGCCAATATTGTGTTCTACACCCTCCCTTTTTTGGGCTGAGCGTTTTTCAGAGCAAATCCTGTGTTCTATTTCTTCCCTTTTGCATTGGGCTGGGGTTTTTTTAGAGCAAATCCTGTATTCTATACCTTCTGGTTTTTTGGGCTGGGTATTTTTCAGAGCAAATCCTGTGTTCTATATCCATTTTTTGGGCTGAGTATTTTTTAGGGCAAATCCTGTGTTCTATACTATCCGTTTTTTTGGGGCTGAGTATTTTTCAGAGCAAATACTGTGTTCTATATCCATTTTTTGGGCTGAGTATTTTTTAGGGCAAACCCTGTGTTCTATACCTTCCGGTTTTTTGGGCTGAGTACTTTTCAGAGCAAATCCTGCGTTCTGTATCCGTTTTTTTTGGGCTGAGTATTTTTCAGAGCAAACACTGTGTTCTATACCCCCCCTTTTTTTGGGCTGAGCATTTTTTTGGAGCAGCTCTTGTGTTCCATACCTTCCCTTTCGCTTTGGGCTGGGTATGAGCATTTTTCCCAGCAAATCCCGCGTCCTGTATCGGTGCCTCATTGTCTTCAGCCACCGGAGGAACTCCTCCTTTACTGCTGCCAAAACGGCGACTCCGGAGCTGGGTCAGACCAATTATTTCTTAAATGGTTTGTGCTCACCTGCACTTCAAATGGGCGCCTTTGAGAAGCGAAATAACAGCCCCTCGTTCTCAGGCTGCTCCCGAATCCATTGTGAGCCCGGCACATCAGTCTGCTCAATTAAAGAGCCCCCGACTACAAAGTGACTGCACATCATTTGTATTACCTTGCTCCAGCCGACGCTTTATTCACAAATATCTGACTCCAAGAGGTCCTTTTCTGCTTAGCTGGGTGTTTTATCCCAGCTTGCGTTCGTGTTTTAAAAAAAAATAAAAAAATGAAAAGGAGAAAAACAATCAGCAATGTGCTTTGAGCAAAGATTTCTGTGTCCTGAGCAGTTATTTCTTCTCTGCAAAGGGAGTTTTGCCTTTCCTTTACAGCCCACTTCAAACTGATCTGTTAGAGATTTCCCAAGTCCCAAGGAATGACAGTCTGAAGGCTTGCTTTCAAAATATTGGAGGTACAACACTGAAACCAGCCCTGCCTTGCCAGTTAACTTAATTCTTGCTCAGTTTGGGGCTGTGTATGCGTGAAATAATTAGGATGAGAAGGGGAAATAAAATTCACCCTTTGCTGAGGGTTCCGGGGCATGGACAGGGGTTCTCAGTAGTCCACAACTCCTCCAGGACAGACTTTGGGTGCTGGGTGCCCTCAGGGAGGAGGCTGAAAACAAACCTAAACCACAACATCTGGGTGTTTTTTTAGAGCATTTATTGTGCTCTACATCCTCCTTTTCGCATTACGTCGGGTATTTTTTCAGAACGTATCTTGTGTTCTATAGCCTCGCTTTTTTGCACTGGGCCGAGTATTTTTCAGAGCAAAAATCTTGTGTTCTACACCCTCCCTTTTGCATGTTGGGCTGGGAATTTTTCAGAGCAAAAATCTTGTGTTCTACACTCTCCCTTTTGCATGTTGGGCTGGGCATTTTTCAGAGCAAATCTTGTGTTCTACACTCTCTCTTTTGCATGTTGGGCTGGGCATTTTTCAGAGCAAAAATCTTGTGTTCTACACCCTCCCTTTTGCATTGGGCTGGGCATTTTTCAGAGCAAATCTTGTATTCTACACCCTCCCTTCTGCGCTGGGCTGGGTATGAGTATTTTTTAGACCAGAAATTGGACACCCCAAACCTTCAGCACAGCCCTTCCAAAGGGCTCCAAAGCCTTCAGGACAGCCCAGGTTGACTTTCCAGCATCTCCTGAGGAGGTAAAAAGCTCATTTCAACAAAAGTGTAAATTCTGCCCAGTGCAAAGAAAAATTGCTTTGAATTAACTGGATCGATGTTATGAATAATCCACATTAAATTCTTAATTTTGGGTTACGATAGAAGACTTAATAGTGGTCAGATACCCACTGCTTATGCAATTAATTCTTAGCCAAGAAAATGAATGTGAGATATAAAATATTTTAGAAATCATCTTTTCGTACAAAAACAATGGGAAATTTGAAGAAGGATTAAGATTTAGTGTCACAACAGATTATAGTGTGAACGGAATATGTCCTTACAGAAATCTATTTAACCACTGATATCCTAGAGGGAACAAACTATAGGGCTTTTTCCATAGCAAAGGGGAAAAAAAAAATGGAATTTGCTCTTTGTGTTTACTGGAGCCCACAACTGGCAGGAAATGAGGCATGAAATGCATTGTCAAACACCCAGTGTTCCAAGAGAATTCCTTATTTCCAGCTGAGCATTGATTTTAGGGATGCAAGCTCTCAGACCCCCCCTAAAAATGGATATTTTTATAAAATGGATCACCCTGGTAATGCCATACATACACACAAAGGCACTGCTGCAAAAAGCTTCAGCTTTTTTAACACTTCTCTGAAGAAATTCCTCCCATTTGGTAGTTTTCCCTAAGATATTCTAATAATTAAGGAATACTAAAAGGAACCAGGAGAGGAGGACTCCCAGCAGCCCAAACTGACCCGAACTTACTCAAAGTTCCTCCTGGGCACAGATCTCAGAGAGAAATAATCAAATTGCAGCTCCAGATTTGCATGGAAGAGGAGCAGGAGCATCACCCTTCTGGAAAACCTCTGCCCAAGGTATTTCCTTTCTGGATCCAGAGGAATCAGGGCCAGGAAATCCCCTGAAAAAACCAATTTTTCTCTATTAATGTCATTAAGCAGCAGCAACGCTCACTGCTGAGGGTTGCCTTTATCCAAAGCAAGTGAGGGATTGCCCAAAAGCTCCAGGTAAAATGAGTTTTGCAGTTTGTTTTTCAGACAAAATTGAGTATGCAAAGCAGCATTACATCAGTCACCCTCTCCCAAAGCATAGCTAATGCACTTAATTAACTAGGCTGCCACCAAATCCTCTTTTTAAACACTTTTTTTCTCCTTTAAAGATTGTCACAAAACACCCAAACAAACAAAAAAAGCCACTAGGAAAATGAAAAACTCCAAGAAAAGGAGAATCAGGAGTGTTGGAACAGAACACATAATTATTTTTTTTTTTTGCTTTGAGAAGTCAGCTGTGTGGCAATGATTTAATTAAACCCTAAATGAAAACGATTGCAAAAGTGTCTTGCTGGGGTAAGGGCAGGATGTGCAGAATTAAACACCCTTTTGCCGTTTGGGGACAGAGATTTGTGTTCCATCACTTTGCTTTTGGCTTTTTTTAATTCTCCCCTCGGCACGGGCACCTCACACAGGGCTGCAGGAACGGGCCGAGCTTTGCCCTTTGGGGTTTCACAGGGACAAAGCTCCGAAGGTGTCCCACCCTGGGAAGGAAAGCAAGGCTAACTCTGGAAAATCCATTTATTTCTCACTCCTGGTGCAGGGAAGCTGCTTCTCCTGGTGCTGCACGGGCAGAGTTATGGCAGGGACAGGCACAGCACATTTTCTGTGTTTCTGCCAAAGTGTTGGAAGTAGAAACTTGCCTCTTGCGNATAATAATAATAATAATAATAAAATAAAGTCAGGCTAAAAAGACAGGTCCAAACAGTTCCTGGCCACCTTGGCAAACGTGCTGCTATTGTTTATAAACCCTTGCAGTTATTGTTGCTTGGGGATTGTTTCTGCTATCTCACTTTTAATAACAGACAAGTGACTTCCAACGTGTCAAGGAAATCTAATAAAATATAAATAAAAACTATTTGCCTGTGTTTTTTTCCCCCCCTTTTTACTTCGAGCACAAATTACATTAAGAAAGCAAAATAACACAGACAATCGAGATTTGAGCGTGGAACCAGCCAGAAATGCTTTGTGCTTATTAAGTTTTCATTTACAAGAGGCTGAGTGAAGGAAAGCAGCATCCAGGATGTGCTGGCTGGAGCCCGGGGCAGCAAAGCACAAACACGTGTGGCTCAGACACACCAACAGCATCCTGTGGATCCCTTGGTCCAGCATCTTCCCTCAGGCAAAAGGGAGAGCAGAACCTCTGCTGTGACACACACACAAAAAAAATCCTGGTGCATTCCTGGTTAATTCCTCCACTAGTCAGAATTTTTTGTTTTTTGCTCATTCACTGATTTTAGCTTGGAGCTGAACCCGGAGGGATAGCAGAGTAATTTACCCAGGGACAACCAAAGGGTTCCCATAAAACTTTGGCCAGACACGTGGATATTTCAGATTTACTTCTCTTTGCATTATAAAACAACCTGGATGGGATCTTGAGATCTGCCAGGAATTAAAATTAAAATTAAAAAAAAAAGGAGAAAAGAAAACCCCAACCCCAACAACTGTAGCCCCATCTTTATTATTTCAGGTGTTCTGTTACACCCAAACCATATCTACTGTTTTTCTCTAGAGATTTATTTAATTAATACTGGAAGAATTCTGTCCTTTACAAAAATTCCTCTTTTTAATGCCACCCCCAATTTTTAAAATATTAAAAAAAAACCAAAAACCCAAACACACAAAAACTTCAGACCATTTCACTTTGACCTTTGGGCTGATGTCTCCAACCCAGTCAAATTAACAAAAGACAGAACTTTCAATCCCCCATCATGAGGAACAGAGGCTCAGCAGCAGGGAGGGGGTGACAGGGCAGCCCCACTGAACAAACCTCCACGCATTTGTTCTCCACCAAGTCTTGTTTTCACCTTGGATGCACCAATTCCACCTTCTGGACACCTGCTGCACCCACACTGAGCCTCAGCCCCGTCAGCCTTTCCCAAAAGCAGAGGGAATTTTCTCCAAACCTGTTGAATTTGGGGTGCCACGCTTCGGTTATCTCCGATCTGGCACGAGGCGTTTTTTGAATACCCACACTAAGGAAACAATTCTGAACGACGCAGCTTAACATAGCCTGCCTCAAAGCTGAATAATTCCTCCTCAGATGGTGCCAGCTCCTTCTGCTTCGGAGGATGTGTCACTGCTTTGACAGCAGAGGGATGGAATCCACCACTGGCACCGGGCATATGCTCCTGAGGTGGACAGCACTCCCACGACCCTTTGCAAATTAAAAAAAAAGGACCAGACCCACCTCCCCTGCCTCAGCCTGCTCGTGTTGTTTCATCTGGCCGAGAGCACGGAGGGATTAATAATAGCTTTCCCACCCGCAAATAAAAGTGTGCTGCTTAAGGTTTTTTGGCAGCGAGCTGGCGTTTTGTCATTTAATCATTTCACATCATTACACTGCAATATGCAATGTAATGAGATGACACTCCTAAATGACAAACGCTGGGCACCTCCTGGGCTCGGAGGAATAATGGCACGGCCAGGAAATTGTGCACTGAGGGTTGCCACGGCCTCACTCCCCCGAGCTGGGATTGGAGCACAGAGGAGCTGCAAGGAGAGCTTCACCTACAGGCTGAGCTGACCCTCCAAAAACACCCAGGAGTTTCAGATCCAGCTCAGATCCAGGATCCCAAATCCCACCCTACACCTGGGCTGCTGAGGGGGGCAATGCCAGCCCTTCCCAGGGTCACAGATGAAGGAAGGGCAGCCAGAGGCTCCTTATCTCTGCAGCCCACTGGATTTGGGAGGATATATTAACCTTTAAGCATTTTGGAGAGATGCCTCTGGAGATCTCCTGCCGGAGCCTGATTGGATTGTCTGGGGTGGTGGCAAAGAGGGGAGAGGCAGGGAAAGGTCCAGCAGAGCCAACCCTTGGTGCCCACACGAGCCTCAGAGCATTTCAAAGCAACCCCTAAATGTCTAAGGCCCCCCTGAGGATCACCAAGACCCCTCAGAATTATTCTTCCCCAGCCTTTCTTCCTGCTCTCAGTTTAACTCGGATAAAGGCCGCTGAGGAAGCCACAAACAACAGCCTCAAATGTCACTGCTGTGCTAAACCCCCTCTCCTGCTGCCCATCCAAAGTGCCCCTCCCAACCCTGAAATCACCCCCAAGACACCCCCTGCAAACCCCAAACCACTGGGCTGTGGGGAGCACTGGGAAAACCCACAAACAGCCCTCAGCCCATCCTTTTACCTGTGCAAAGGGATTTTTCCTGCTGCCCCCAGGGGTGGCTGTGCCCATCCAGAGGATCCAGCAGAGCTGAGGGGCTGGCAGAGGAGCCAGAGCACCTGGAACTGAGCTTGGGACCTGCCTGCTGGGCAGAATTGGAGTTTTGGCCCCAAATTTATCCCCAAGAACCCCTGAGGGGGCTGTTCCAGACCCCTGGCGTCCCCAGCCCCTCCACCACGCCTGCCAGGAGACTCTGGAAGAACCAAGAGAGAGAGACAATAAAATTCTAAAGTGAAGAGCTCTTTAAATATTAGCTCAGCTGGTATTATCATACATTTTTCCAAGTTCAAACATGATAAAGTGATTTGAGAATTTGCCAACTCCATATTCAGGGGAAGCATGCAGAGAGAGGAGAGACGCTGATATCTTTGATGTAAGTTCTTTTTCTTTCCTTTCCTTTTGTTGGCTTTAAAGAGCAGTCGTCTTAAACCCGATTGCAGAAGGCATCAGAAAATACTGGAAATTACACAACAGCTTTAGGAGCAGAGTTGCAGGTGGCAAGACATTTGTTTTCCAAGGGCAGCTCTCCATGAATGGACGAGCCATCCCAAAGAAATGGTTATTTTCTTTGCCATCTTATTCACAGAAAAAGCCCTATTGAATTTCTGCTATTCAGTCATTTATTATTTAGTGGCTGAGAGAGCTGGCTTTTTACATTCTTCCCCACATCAGTGAGGAGAGACAATCCTTAAAAAACAAATTCCTGAAGCGACAATGAATTTCTGGCTCCTGCTCTTAACAAGCAGCCCTGAACATCTCTCTCTCTCTCTCCAGGACACGCTGGCACTGCAAAAACACTTTAAAAGCAGAGAGATCTGGCAAACAGGACAATTCCAAGGTGCCTTGGCTTTGATGGGAGCTGCCCCAGTTTAGGATCAGGTTTAGGGGGTCCAAGATAAGTTTTTCCAGGTTTGAAAGCAGCTCCTGCAGAGGGGCCACAACCAAAATCATCCCACGTGCAGCCCTTCCCACCTCAGTCCACAGAGGATATTCCGCACTGCAAAACCTTGCAAGGCTGAATAATGGCTCTAAAGGCAAATTGTTTGAAATAATTTGGATTTCACCACCTTCCTAAGTGTCCAGGAAAGCTTGAAACCAACCCCCCCCTTCACAGAACCACTCTAACACTCAGACATTCATTAAAATGCAATAATATAGATTAAGTTTACTTAATCCTGCTGCAGAGTGCCACGGAGAAAAAGCAATATTCATTACACTTGGCAAAAGCAGGAATGGTGAGTGGGAGCCAAAGCAGGCCTGGATGCTTTTGCTTGTTTCCTCATCTTTTTTTAAAGCCTTTTTTCTTTTTTTTTCTTTTTTTTTTTTT
>VZDJ01000175.1:10110559-10123457 GCA_008694505.1 Cyanoderma ruficeps | reverse complement strand
GGGGAAAAAAAAAAAAAAAAAAAAAAAAGGGAAGGAATTTAGTCATTCAGACTGTGAAATTCTAGGAGACTAAATGTCTACTTAAATTATTTCATCACATATTCATTAGGCCATCCCAGGGAAAGCAGTTATATTATTTGATGGGGTTTCAGCTCTTTCCTGGCACCCTGAAGAAGACAAAGAAGAATGGACAAATTGAACAAAAGATGAACAAAGGAAGCAGCGGGGAAAAAAAGGCAGAGAAGTCTTAAAAAAAACCCCAAAAACCCCACAGACCTATTGAGCTGAGGCATAAAAATTTATTTAAATTTGATTCAATTTATTTAAAAATTGAAGGTTTAATTCCAGGCCCTGAGATCAAGTGCTGGTCCAAGCCCAGGCCTGGTTTTTGCCCCTGCTCCTGGTTCAGCCACCCTGGGATGCCAAGGCTGCTTTTCCTGCTGGTTTGGCTGCCCTGCGCCACCAATAAACCTGGAGTTGTGCTTTAACCTGTTTCTTCCATAGCACCGAGCACATAAAGAAATTTATCCTCCCAGTCCACTGGGCTGCCGAACAAATAAATACAAATAATGATAAAGGGAAAGGAGAAGGGAAGTGAAACACTGACGTGGGAAGTCAGGAAATCTTTATTTCACCCAGAGTCGTTGCCCACAACCTTCTCCCCTCAATAACTCCTGGGTTGGTGGGGTTTTAATTACAATTCAAACTCTTCAGCCAGCTTCTTTTGGAAAACATAATGTCTCCCTTTTTGGCTGTGCCACAGCAGAGGATCCTCTGCTTTACTCCCTTCGAATTTTAAAACGTGGACTTAAAGACCCAGGAGGACAGAATACATTTTCTGCTGGTTTAAAGAATCAGAATGTGCTGGGGGAAAGACTGTGCTTGGCTGGGAGCTGCTTTATTAAAAGGATGTTGCAGCTAGAGAGTGGGGATAAAAAAAAAAAATAGGACAAAGCCTCCAGTGGGAGCCATTGTTCTCCTTGGGGCAGAGCTGGGGAGGGAATGGCACGGCACAGGGGCCAAGAGCAGCAGATAAAAACTCATCTCTCCATCGCATCCCTGGCAGCTGCTGGGGCAGGGAAATGCAGCCCCAGAGGCAGCAGCAGGAGAGGGCTGAGCTGCAGCCCCTGGGCAGGAATCCTGGGGGGCTCAGCACAGCAGCTCCGGGCTCCCAGAGACAGAAAATTGGGATAAAAACTCCAAATTCCCGGCTGGGACTGGGAAAAGTCACCCCTCCTCAGCCAGACTGGAGCTGGTGGAGTTCCCATCCCTGGAGGTGCCCAAGGGTGATGGTTCCGGGACCTTGTAACCTCAACGACACAGACCCCGAGATTCAGAAGGCTGGAAATGACTCTTTTATTTTTGGGATGTGTCTCCCTTTTATACCATTCCACACAGACCAATCTGATTGGTGACACAGAGACAAACCTCTTCACTCACATTGGTCAGAGCAGAGGGACAGCAAGAAGTCCCTCCTAGGGAAAAAAATGTAAACAATTTACCATTCCAAAAACATTTCGCTTGTTTACAGAAAATTCCCTGGCGAAGGAATTTCAGAAACCAAAAACCCTGCTAAGTCTCACAGTCCAGCAGAAGGGAGCACTGCACAAACCCTCACCACTGTGGGAATCCAGTCAGGCAGCACCAGCAACACGAAAGTGGGAGCAGAGGCCTGGAGAGATGATTTTTCTCCTTCAACCAGAGCAGATTTTTGTGCTGTATTTCCATTCTTTCATGAGTGTACCCCATAATTCAGGATCCATAAGATAAAAGCACAATGTAGAGGGTGGGCCTCGAGCAGCCAAAGCATCACTGCCATGGGAAAAGGGCCTGAGAGACTCAGTGCCTGCAGTAATTTCAATCTGGGGTTCTGGTCACACCACAACTTCCAGAATTTAGTTCTTTATATAATCTCGGAGTTGGCTTCTGTCACAGCGTGTCACAGCAGATAAAACCCTCCAATTCCTGTGCCTGCCAAACCCCCCACAAATAGAAACATTTAACTCTCAGATCTGCTTTGGAAATAAAACCAAACTAACCCCCGGTGAGACAAGCAGGGCTGAGGAGGCAGAATCAGTGACCCCTCTGCTGAATCCTCTTTGCTGCTACAGCACAAACCACGTGGAATTCATTTTGGAGCTCCCGTTCATTCCCAGCTCTAAGGCAGCCCAAGCTGCATCGGATTCCCAGGCACAGCATCACCAGCACTGCAATTCCCTCCAATTTAATACCAACAATCCCACCCAGGAAAGAAATCATAACTCTGATTTGCAATGACATCCTCCTTTTCACTCTAAGCACTGTTCTTTAAACATTTCTAAACTTTTCCTATTCCTTCCCTGTGCCTTGATAGGAATTTGCCTGTCACCGAGGGCTGTACACAAAGAGAGACATAGACACTGAGCACAAAGATATCAGGAAGTGGTTTTCCTAGCAACAGTAATCATCTGAGAGATCCCAGAACATCCTTCCTATTCATGCAGCATTTTGTGTTTTGAATAGTGCTGACAGGTGAAGTGGATTCATAGTATTTAATACAAAAAAAAAAAAATGTTGCTGTGGATGGGAATGGCACAAAAGCAAAAAAAAAAAAAAATATCCACACTATTCATGAGCAGATGAATTCAGTGTTTTTATAACCTTCCAGATTATTCACTGAGGCACAGTTTCAAAAGCAGAGAGTTTCCCCTTCCCACAGGATGAGCAATCCAGGGTGTTCTGGGAGAGAAGAATCCCCAAGATTTCACTGGCACCAGCCCCACTCAGGGGGTCCCTCCCTGCACCCAGCAGGACCCTCCTGCTCTGGGATTTCCATCTCCTCCACCACCAGGATGTGCAGAGCTCCAGTGCAGCCCTTCCTGCCAGACAGACTCGCCTTTTCCCCCCACAGCCCAGAATTTCAGGTCAAAGCTGTTGCTCCAGGAAGTCCTGAGCAAGCTGGGGACCTTCCACGTGCTGAGCTCAGGTTCCCTGCCCCACACTCCCTAAATTTGGGTGCCTGAAGGGATCTGAGATATGACAGGCAGCAGGTGTCGTGCAGGGGATGCAGCTGCTCCGCAAAACCAACCAAAAAAATCCCCAAATTCTCGTTATCCTACAGGGCAGCTCCGATCCCACAAAGCTGCTGGGATTGTGAAAGTTCACGGGCAAAGGCCCGGAGCAGTCCAGTGCCCTCTCCCCACCCACGGCACACGGACACCCACAAGGGTTTTGTTCCTTCAGCTTTTTGCTCTCCCGTTTTTCCAAAACTCCGCTCCAGATTTCTGTCATCTCGTGGGAAACCCAACACATCCATTCTCCTTCCTGGGCCACGTCTCAATTGTTCTCCTGCTGCTTCTCCTTCCTTGCCCACCGAAACGTGCCTTCCACACCAGTTTCCCAACCCTGTGGACTCCCCAGCCGCCCCTTATGGAGCACGGATCCACTCTGTAAATCTGCTTTTTCCTCAAGGTCTTTGCAGTTTGCACGAGTCCAAAGGATTAATTATTGCCATTCCCTTAAGGAAATCATCCAGTCTCTCCAGAAACCCATCTCATCCTGGCCTTAACCTTCCCTGCACTGATTTTTTTTATTTTTTTTTTTAGGTTGTCAGGGTATTAAAGTCCTCTCTCCCTCCACCTGCATCCCAGAATATATAATGGGAACACCAACAAATCCTTGGCTACAGGCACGCCAGAGGATGGGACTTATTACCTGAGCGGCCCCTGGTTGGGATTTTTTATGCATTGAAAGTAATAATAAATTAAATTGAAAGGGATAAATTCCGAGCAGATGTGAACAGGTATAACTAATGGGGGTGTCAGAGGAAATTAAACAGTGACAAACAGTGGGGTAAATTACAGTGGCAGGGTGAGCTGATTTTAAAGGGACATCAGCAGGGGAGGTGGCATTTAGAAAGTACAAATTTCCTGCAATTGAAATACGCAGGGTATGGATTGTAAATACGTTGGAGGAGAGAAACCACTGATATGAGGTTTGGAGATAGCACGAGATTAATCAGCTCCCTTCTGCTCTCTGCAGCCTCTCCTTTGGAGGTTTTTTCTCCAGCTTCCCCCTGCCGTTGGCAGGTGACATCCTCCTTGTATCAATTGAGGCTGTTCCAGTTGGAATTTGCACCAACCCTCCTGCCTGGGCTGTCCTCAGAGGGAAGAAAAAGGCACCACCCCAACTTCCCTCCAGCAAGGATTCTTCCCCACCCTTAACAAAGGTGGTGGGAAAAAAAAAATCTTAAAAATGATTTTTTTTCCTTCTTTAAAAAAAAAAAAATTATTAAAATCAAAATATTTTGAGAGCAAATCCCATAAAAAGTGATATAGAAACTTTCAAGTTGAAAGTACTCCATAACCTTCTAGAAACGCTCATTGATATTTAAAAGAAAACCCAAAATCCTTCATGGCTTCAAAAAACCTTCTAGAAACACTCATTGATATTTAAAAAAAAAAACCCCAAATCCTTCATGGCTTCAAAAATGCCAGGGAAAAGAATGTTACATTCCAACCAAATCTGCTCCCTGCATCTCACAAACAGCTTGAGGATCTATAACGAGCAACAATAAATCTCTCAATGGAAGCACTAATTAACTTTGGAGTTGCTTGTCATCATTATGAATCCGAGTTTCATGGCAGTAGCCACCTCCAGGAAGTGTCCCATGGACTTTTTTTAACCCAGGCAGCATTAAATAACTTTATTTCCAAGGGCAAGGAGACGCACACAGGCAGCCAAATCCGTTCCACGCTCCTCTCCAGCCTGCCTGGGGAGGGCTTGGCCTGAGAGCACTGAGGGAAAGGTGACTTTGAGCACTCAGACATTTGTGGAGTCACAGCTCTGCTCCAACTCCAGCGCTGCTGACTGCAGGAATTGCTCACCCTTTCGTTTACAAGTGGGAAATGACATTATTCTGTGCTTTGAGCAGCTTGGAGTCGATTTGGAACAGTCCCCCAGCAGCAGCAGCACCAATAAAAGCTCCTGGAAATCCCCGTGCCAGCCCCTCTGGGCACTGACACAGCAAACCCACAGCCCTGCTAACAGATTCCCCTGCAACAGGGGTTTAAATCAGGGAAAAATCACCTTTGCCCAAACCAGAACCAGCTCGATCCGAGATGTGATGCTGCTGATGGAAGCTGGGAAAAAGAGGAAGGGGCAGAGATTTTAAACTCGCTGGAAATCCGTGGGAAATGGATTTGCAGGGAGTTATCAAAGCCTGATAGAAGGCTGACATAATGTGCATTTGAATGCAAATTTTAAGGCAAGAAATGTTGATTTAGAAACGACATGGAATAGGATGGACATTGTTGAGGGAGAGAAATGGAACTGGAAACAAGTTTCAAAGGATGGCCTTGCAAACAGCCTGGATACTTTGGAGAAGTAGAACTATGGAAGGTGAATATATGGAACATTTAAATATGAAAATAGAACTATGAAAGATGAATATATGGAACATTTAAATATGAAAATAGAACTATGAAAGGTGCACTGTAGTAGGACCACGAGGGCTGATTTTAGATGATTGGCTTTAAGGCATTAACAGCATTGTGTGGTAAAAGGTGACAGGCCAAGAAATGTTTATAATGTACTGGAATTAGGAAATAGTTTGGCTTCTGATTGTGATGAATTGTGATATTTATATTTAATATATTAATATATTTAATATCTTTATATTTAATGTATATAATATATATATTATATAATATATATATTTAATATATTTATATTTATATTTATGTACTGGAATTAGGAAATAGTTTGGCTTCTGATTGTGATGAATTGTGATATTTATATTTATATTGTCTTATTTTTCACGTGAGACTCAAAATGGAATAAAAGTTTTTTTAAACGCCTTTTAGCTGCCCCATAGTGACAAAAACTCAAAGAGCCCGGGATGAAAATGCTCATCAGAGACACCCAGCTCTTGGTTTGGACAGAAATCCTCCCCTGGGAGGGAGGTGAGGCCCTGGAACAGGGTGTATTGACTTGAGGAAACAGTGAATTCTACCATTTCTATGTCTCAAATATTTACACACAGCAGCTTGGCACTGCTCCTGCTGCAGGACACTGAACTACCAACACACAGGAGAGAGGGACAGGGCTGGGCTGCTCAGGCACCACCCGGGGCCAAGAGGAATTCTTGTTTCTTCAGCTAATGAAGGCAAATTAGATGGGATATTGGGCAGGAATTGTTCCCTGGCAGGGTGGGCAGGCCTGGCACAGGGTGCCCAGAGCAGCTGTGGCTGCCCCTGGATCCCTGGCAGTGCCCAGGGCCAGGCTGGACAGAGCTTGGGGCAGCCTGGGACAGTGGAAGGTCTCCCTGCCCATGGCAGGGGTGGAATGGATTATATTTAATATATAAATATTAAACCCAGACCCCTTCCTACCCAGATCATTCAGCGATTCCCAGAGAAGCTGCAGCCCTTCCACCCAGCAAACCTGCATTGTCGGAGCTCTCCCAGGGCTGGGCTGTCGCTGCAGGAGCCCCACACGAGGAGCTCAGTGTTGCTAGGCTGGAGCTGCAGCTTGGGAATGTGGTTATTTCTAAACTTGAGAGGAATTCACACCAGATTAATATCCCAGCCCAGCTCCAGCACACAATCCCTGCAGCCTGGCTCCCAGGAGACTCGAAGCAGGCTCCAAACGGGCCTTCACCCCAATTCCCACCCGGGAACACCGCCACACCCTCCCTGCCCCTCCAACCCCCTGGGTGTCACTTTTGGGACGGGAACGCCTTTGTGGGGCTGGATGGCCCCAGGAGGAGCTGCTCCCAGGAGATGGGAGCCTCCAGAGCTGTGCTCTGTCTGTGTGGGAGGGGGATGCTCAGAGATCCACTGCAAAGCTCGTGTCAATCATCCTGCTCCGTCTCCCTCACCCCTCCAGAGGGGCTGATCAGACCAGGGGGCTGGGGAGAAAATCCCACAGACGTTTGTAAAAACCATAACTGAGGTCAGAATGAGCTCCTCTTTCACACATCAGACCAGAGGAAGAATTAATTTGGCTGCTTTTCCCATCATTTCAGCACCAAGGAGATCAGTGGTGCTGCAGTTCTACTGAGCTTTTGGCCCTCAAAGGTCCTTAAATCACATCTTAAACCAGATATCCTCAGAAAGAAACAATCCCAGTGCCATTTCTGCTGCACATTGCTTGAGAATCTGAGCCATGAGACACAAGAAAACCACCCAAAATCCCATTTCTGATCACTAAACACCTTTGCAGAAGCCTGCCAGGGTGAGCAGATACACGGGCCTATGCTTTAATTATTGAACAAGTTGGCAAGAGCTGGAAGATTAGCACTTAAAAAAAAAAAAGAAATCTTTCCTTTAATAAAATGGTGTGGCTGTTTCTTGCTTCAATATTTATTATTTCATCTGTCTCCAGATGAGAACGATGAGCATTTGGATAAATGGGTTCAAATGCTTGGCTTTACATTGGCCTCTGTGTCCTGCCCACTTCAAAAGCCCCAAGGCAGCCTCTTACATAAACATTTCTCTATAAATCAAAGAAATTGCACTGACTTCTCGTGCAGGTAGTTCATGGGGGGGTTATTTCCCCCCATTTGTAAAAGGGAAGGATTAAAAGAAAAACTGATCTCTCTAAAGGCGGTCAAAAAGCACCCAAGTCCTCCCTGCCTTCCTTTTCTCTCCCCTCATCCCCAAATTTTAATGTAAAAATGAAACCAATCCACACAAATCACATTTCTGACTACACAAAACAACTCCTGCAAAACAGAGAAAATTGTCTTTGAACATATTGAGCATCTCCTCACAGGCCACACGAAGAGAGTTGGGATTTCAGGACATAAATTTATCAGATTTCACCGAAGCAAACCACTGCTTAGGGTCTATTTATAAAAATTCTGTTACCTCCTGGAGGTCTAAAGGGTAAAAAGGAGCAAGTGCAGCGACATGTGGTTACAAAGCAACCTGTGGGACAGAAAATACCTGGTGAGCAGAGCAGCAGGTTCTGCTGCACACCCCTGTGCCCATCAGAGCCCCTTCTCCCAGCACATCCAGCCCTGTGCAAGGCCCACCCAGCTCATTTCTCCAGGTTCACACACCCAGAGAAATAAATGACTGATTTTCTTAGCATGAAGCAAACAGAGGGGGGAAAGAAAAAAAAAAAAAAAGAAAAAAAAAAGAAATCAGCTGCATGAACTTGGAAGCAAGCTCCACTGGCACCATTGCTTTTAGCAAGATGCTATCTGACATCTTTTGGCTGAACAAGTCCCTTTTGTGGGGAGGATTGTACAGCAAATATTTCTGAGTAGCATAATGTTTGTTGGATATTGCTCTGTTAGGGCAGCTTGTGTTTTCACTCTATTCTGCTTTTGTATGCGAGGGTGTGGAATTTGTTAATCTAAATAAAACTCAAAATAGACAGCACGGCTTAAAGAGCTGCTGACGCCTGGTGGGAAATTTTGAAAGAGTTCTGTGTCAGAAAGCAATCCTGAGCAGGAGCATCTCCAGGCTGCAGGGGAAGAACCTTCCAAGGGCTGTTCAGCGGGAGCTCCAACCACTTGGAGGGCAAAAAAATCAGGGATTTGGCTCTGCAGGGCTTTGCATCCATCCTGCTCCCTGTTCCTGGCCCAGAGCAGGGTCATGCCTGAAGTTTTATCTTTCCTGTATTTCAGGTTCTGTGGTGCCCAGGGGTGCAGCTCTGAGCTCACAGTCAGTGTCACTCAGCTCTGCACACAGCAGGGACACAAAACAAATCCTTTCCCTGCTGCACACCAAGGACAACTTTCAGCCCAAAAGCACAAACAAGGGTGGCTGAAGGGAGGGACAAGCAGGATGGGACCTCACAACCTGGAGCTGGAACTGGACAATTAAACCCCAATGTGCAAATGGACCAAAACTTATAAAAGTGTGAGACCTCATGACCGTTTGTCCACTTTGTGTCCATTTTGTGACCATTTTGGGTCCATTTTGGGTCCATTTTGGGTCCATTTTGGGCCTACCTCGGGTGTAGCCCTGGCCAGACCCTGTCCTGCCCAAGGTGGATCCTGGAGGCCTTTCAATAAATCTCTACTTTATCCTCCAGCTCTGTCCAGTCTCTGTTCCAGCTCAGCCTTCCCAAGGCATCAAGGGCCCAGGGAGGGGACAGGGCAGCACCCTGGGGTTTACGGTGCTCAGTTGCTCCTCGAGCTGCAGGTGGGATGCTGAGGGCTGCAGCTTTTCTGCTCTCAGCATTTCTGGGCAGAATCCCCCACAGCAGCCCCTGCCCTGCCCCTCAGCTCCCAGCACAGCCTCATCCCACCATCCTGCTCCTTTTCAGGGAGCCTTGGGATGGGCAGCACCCTCACTTTTGCACAGAGAATTTCCCAGGCCTCCTGCAGAAAGCAAACTCCATTTTTGCCCTGTGAACAGAGTCCCAGAGTCACTGCACGCCCAGTAAAAAGAATTTTATCCCCACATGACACTGGAGAGCTCTCTGCATTCAGCCTTCTGGTATTTTGAGATTTGTTGCTATAAATTTCCTGTTATCTCTACATTTCTTGTAGAATGCTTCGTGTTCAACCCTCTTGCTTCGTCTTTGCCCTCAGGTGGGGCCTCACTCCGGAGCCCCCTCCAGATTTCCTCCTGCTGCCCACAGAGCTGTGTGCTCTGTGCCCTGTCACAGGGCAGGGACCTGAGCTCTGGCCATCTCAAAATAACTCAGCACTGCCTTTGCATTTGCTGATTTCAAGCCAGAAGTTTGCTCTTTGCTCAAACCTCCATCTCAAGCTATGAGTTATCTAAAAGTGGTTATCAAAACCTACTGAAAAGCCATTGTGTGCTCTTGCTGACTGCAGTTAAAAATCCTTCACCAGCTCTCACAAGGAAATTCAGATCCCAGCAGCTCAAGTTCTGCAGCAGAGCTACTGAAAGCTTTAGGAAAATTTTACAGGGGTTAGTCTGAATTTAACAGAATTTTTCTAGTCAATCCATCAGAATAAACTTCATTTCTTCCTTATCGTGGTCTCAAACTAATATTACAAAAGGGTTTGGATGGTCTCCCAAACGGGTCCTACCTGGTGGTTCTGAGCCATGCAGTGTTTTGGGAGTTTTATTTTCAAGTGAAAAATAAAACCAGAGTGGCTGGAAAGCCCCTGCACTTTTGTGCATGACAGTGCATCACTGTTCCCCCAAACACTGAAAATCACTCTTCATTCCACGTGGTCACTAAAGAGTGAAAGCAGATCAGAATTTTTGCCGAGTTTCTCCTTTAAATCTGATCTCTGCAATCCATCCTTTCGTTCTTAGAGCAACTGGAAACGTGTCCATTACTCACAGCAGAGGAGCCAAGCCTACCAAGAATGATTTGGCAAGGGCTGAAGATGAATCACGGCACATCTCTGCAGCAGGAGCCCATTGTGAATGGAATTAGCTATTATTTTTTTTTAAATACATTTGTTTCCAGCATGCAAAGATTAAGACAAAAAGGGAATGAACCTGGAAAGATTCAGTTATTCAGGTGGGCTGGTACAGGGAGTGCTCAGAGAAATCAGTTTATTAACGCTGAATATCACCTGCAAACTGGGCTGATCTGGGGTTTGTTTGCTTTTAAAACAAGAGGGAAAGGTGGAGGTGAAAACACTCACTGAAACAGACCTGAGCTGCTCTGGGCTGCCACCCTCAATGCCACACAATAGACTGGAGCACTAGCTGTTGGTTTTAGTAGAGAAAATTAACTTCTACTTGAAGGCATTTTAACTTGTCAGCCCACCTGAGCAGAGGCTTGGAATTCTGTAGGATTCCTCCTTCTGACAGCCATTGCTTTTGGAACCTTCCTCATCCCCTCCCTGTCTAGGTCACCTGGATTAGCTGTGTGCCAGCTTCCACTGCTGCCTGTCGTTCCAAGCTGCATCAAGACTTTGGGGCCAATTCTCATATAATTCTTTTTTTTTTTTTTTTTCCCCTTTTGTTCCTTCTTTCTGTTTCTTCAGCTGGGCTGAGTCTGGTGGAGTGCTCCACTCAGACTGGTGTGAGGCAGACTCAGGGGCACTAATCTGGATTTTGTGAACGGGTCCAAGTGAGGCAAAGCTCTGTGAAAGCTGTCCTGCCACTCAGCAGGTCTCAATTCCTTTCAGCTCTCCAGCCCTAGACCTCATCCCATCACAAAGGCAGAGCCAGGAGAGCTCTGGGAAGCTGATTGCAAGAGCTGCCACTGCGAGAGCTTCCTTCAGTGGAAAGGATTAGAGCGTCCTCAAAACGTCAATCAGATATCAAAGATACATGAAGATTGAAAAAATAAAACGTACCATTTATAAAAATAAGTCTTTGGGAGACACACTTAAAAAAAAAAAAGCAACAAAAAACAAACTAAGAGAAATGAGTCCCCAAAATAAACACAATCCACTGCCCAACTTCATTATTTCCACTGATAAGACTCTGAGCACAGAGTCTTATCATGTAACCAACAAACCCACCAAAAATCCTCATCAATACCCAAACTGCCATGAGGGAGGATCTCCCCCAGGTTCCTCCACATCCTCGAAGGGACACAACTCCCCTGAGCAGGAAAATGCTGCTGCTCCTGCCCAGGAGCTGCACCAACCCCCAGCCCAGCCCCCGAGCCCGCTGAGTTTTCTGTTGTTTGGGTTTTAATTCACTTTCCTAAGATTGCTTTTCATTCACTCGGTGACAGGTAGTTATTTGTTTGCAGGGTTCCATTTGACATTTATTGTTAGTGTAAAACACTAATAATAATAATTAGTGCCTTTTTAGAGTTGTCTGAGGTTTTAGTGCTGGTGCATTGTTAATATAAAACATCCCAGCGCTTGGCTGTGTATGGGATAGTATGATAGTATTTAAATATAACAAAGGGGCTCATTATACTGCGACCAGATTGCAGTATCTTTGAGCCTCCTGTTAGCAAGCCAAGATTTAACATCCTCTAAACTTGTCTGCAATGCTAATACTTTCTGGAAAAAGGGGAGGGGGGAAAGAAAAAAAGCCACCAAAAAAAAACCCCTTAAATGAAACTAAAGCCCAAACAAAAACTAGACAAAAATACCTTTTTATTCGCTTAGGGTTCAAGAGCCAAAGGAAGTTTAATGCCAAGAGGATGGGAATAAGTGAGAATAAATGAACCCTACAACTGCTGTTAGAACCTCGAGGTACTCAGAGCAGCCACATCTTCATGTTTGGGAACAGCTCGTTCCAAAGCACCTCACAGTCACCCCACATATTCGGATAATCATTTTCATAACATGACCAACGAGGCTCTGGACAGCACTTTCAGAGCATCTCATTAGGAGAGATTTGCAATCCTCTCGTGGGTTCGAGCACATTGTCAGACACTCCTTCCTTGGCTGGGTGCTCTCCACCAGCAAATTAAGAAAAACTTTCCCGATGGAGATGGCTGGACACAGTTTTTAATGTCAGGAATCCATTATGACTGAAGAAAATAGGCTGTGCTGGCTTGGGTTGCTCGACCTTCCAAGGGAGATTATCTGGACAGTGAAAATCAGGCTGCGAGTGGGATTGGCAATGCCTGGCTCAGAACAAGCTCATTGTCCATCCCTCCTCCTGCAGCTCGCCTCTAATCAGAGCTGAGGGTTGGAGTCAGCTCTCATTTCTGCTGGGGAAGCTCAGGGATGATCTCATCTCCCCAGAACTCCGCTTTTGGACAGATCTGATTCCAGGGGAGATTCAGAAGTCAGATCTGAGCCAGCTGACACTGCACAGCCCAGCTCCACCTTTGCCTTCTGGTGCAGCCAGAGCACAAGGGGAGAGAGGGAACGGGAGAGCCTTGGATGGGAGCTCAGAGGTGGAGAAGGCAGAGTGGGGATTAAAAAAAAAAAAATTACCACACTTTTATAACTTTGAAAAACAAACCTGAAGAGCTGAGGCAGGCTGCAAGGTGAGCTCTTGCCACAATGCCATGAGCAGAAACACCAAATAATGGGAAGGGAAGGGAAGGGAAGGGA
>VZDJ01000175.1:10082399-10110511 GCA_008694505.1 Cyanoderma ruficeps | reverse complement strand
AGGGTAGGGAAGGGAAGGGAAGGGAAGGGAAGGGAAGGAGATCAGGGAGTAACTGAGCATTTCTTTCTTTGCAGAGCCAACTCAGCCCAACGTGAGGAAGTAGCATTTATTATGACAAAGTGAGTCTAGACAAGATCTGTCAGGTTCAGCTGCACTGCATGGCTTTAGGTACACACGTTTTTACTACAGATTGTAAGCAGAGACATATGAAACGAGAATCTCAACATTGAGCCCTGCTGGATCCTCCAGGCTTCCTGCCTGAACACATTTGCATGAAGTGCTTGTCACTGGAGGATCTTGACAGCCACAGGGTTAAACTGCTCCCCTTTCCCATCTGTGCCTTCCCGAGGCCATTGGGCAACATCAACTCCCGAGATATCAAATGGATTCTTCCTTTTAGGAGCTGCACACTCGCTGACACGCTCAGCACTCGCTGTGCTGCACTTCCGTGCTCCAATAGTGGAGTTAAATAAACCCCCTTTTTTTTTTTTTTAAATTCCATTTTGTGCCAACTACAAGCCCCGAGCCAACTTCTTTGGCTCTTCCTCTGCCCAACCCAGTCAAGGTTGCAGCAGCTTGAGAAGGGAATTAAAGGTGGATTTTTTTGTTTGTTTGTTTTTTGTTTTTTGTTGGGGTTTTGCCTCTTTGGATGTTTGTTTTCCACCATGTTTGGCAAGTAAAACAAGAGCCTGGAAGGACCCAAAAAAGTCCGATATCCTCCAAAGCTTGGAGGATGCATGAGATTATAGAAATACTCCTGCAAACTGAGCAGCTGTTGACATTGCTAGGAAGCCTTAGAAGGGATCACAACTGGTACCATTAAAACACTCTCCAGAGGAAAAAACAGGAATTACAACTTATCAATAAAACCAGTTTAGGTTAAGGGTTTTTTTTTTTAAAACACTCAGCTTGGAATACCTTGTTGAAAACTCAAGTTTAGCGTGAAAAGGGTAAAAAGGGCAAAGCCTACATGGAATATTTGGCTAAGAAATCAACTTCTACTTTCTGAAAAAATATGGATGTGGACCTTTGACCTTGATTCTGCTGCGAAAATGCTGAGAAAACCTGGAAAGCTCAGTCAGCTTTAATTGGGGCCTAACAAGGTGTGGATGAAGTTTGTTTTCCACGGTTCTGGACATCCAGCCAGATCTGCTGCTGACAAGAACAGAAGCAAAATCTTTGGGGGGGGGGAAAGAAAAAAAAAGACAAAGCCAAAATCTGCTGAAATCTGTTTTGATTCTGTGACCCAGATACCAGCAGGGAAATAACAAACGTTTGCTGTATGTTACACTTGGCTTTCCATTGCAGAGCTGAGCCTCAGATGACCCCAGAGCATCCATTTGCTGGGTTAGAAACTTTCTCAGGAAGCATCAGAAGCCAAGATGTTCCCACTGCTGGGCTTGTCTTTAAAACCAGAACCATACAGAGGGTGAAAATTCCTGTTTACAAAGGGGTAACTTCCATCGTTCCTACTAGAAAAATATATTAAAAGATCCAAAGATAAAAATGTCACCAAGATTTTAAAAAAAATAAAATATAACCATCTATATTTTCCTTTTTAATATTGTATCTATTAGAAAAAGCTTTGGACAAAGTGAAGAGTATTTTGAGAGGATTCTGTCCCCTTCACATGCTTTTTTTTCTTCTGCAGGTTTCAATCTTTTCCTTTCTATATCCCCTTCGATTCAGTAAATTCTGAAAGGGTACGAATCAGATTTTTCATAAAAACTGGAGAATTCTGCCAAAAGTTTTACAGCTCCCAGCTGAAAGCCTTTCCCTCCTGAAGCTGCACATTCTTGCACCTTGAGCTCCCACAGCATGATGAAATAATCCACGGGATGAGGGTGAGCCCCCAGCCCTGACTCCACCCTCTGCTTTCCCAAAGTTTCCCCCATTCCCCATCCCTCTTCCCCTGCTCCGAGCTCCACCAAATCCTCTGCTGATCCTCCTGAGTGACCCAGGAGCGGTTTCCAGCACCCTGCACACGGGATGTGATGAGGCAGGACGTGATTGATGCAGCCTGACCTGACACGTCAGGACGCTGCTTGTCACATGTGGAATTCAGCAAGAAAAATGGAATAAGCAACCTTGACGTGTTGGTAATAGCTGAGGGCTTCTCCTTCCCTCATTATCTCCAGCACCTACCACATTCAATTTTGTCACCACGAGGCCGCAACTCACCTGATCCCAAATCAATCCCAAAATCTTTACAGGGCGTTTTCTCCCCCCCTTTGGTGTAAAATTTTGACAAAGCAAAGATTTCAATTGCAGCTTTGGCAGTTCCTGGCATGAAAGCAGGGTGCACATCCCGGCCCTCCTGTAAATGAGGGAATGGAAGCAGCTTGTCACACCTCTGGGGACCAGCAGGAACCTTCCACACCAAAGTGCTAAAAGCTGAGCCGGTGCTAATGACTCTGAATTTCCTTTGAGTGGATGCTGGACTGCTATCCTTGAGTTTCTGTTTAAAAGGCAAGAAGAAGAAAGAAAAAAAAAAAAAAAGGGAATGGGAATCAAGCTTTTGCAGGGTTTACCTGCAGTTCTAAGCTGTAGGACAAGGCAGCAGGCTGGCATTGCCAGTGTGTACTTTATGGCTATTCTGCTCCTAACGTGCTATTTTTATCAATAAAAAGTGATAAAGGTCCTACAGCACCTCAAAGGCAGCTGTAAAAGCCATCACATATTTCTTTTCCCAGGACATTTTTTCCTTGGCACTTCATTTAAAGTATAAGGCTCCGAGAGGAGCCTTACAGGAATGTTCTCATCCTTCAGAAAGTGTCCAGGGCTCCCTGCCCTGCTCCTCACAGCAGCCTCGGAGGGGCTTCGGCAGTGTCAGAGGGAGCTCTGTCGGATCAGGAGCCAGACAGAGCAATCAGATCCCAGGTTATTTCACACTCCAGGCAGCATATGGGAGGGGAGGTAAAGGTTAGTTGGCATGTTAATAAAAATGACTTGAAACAATTCCAGTCGGTGTCACTTTCAAGTAGAAGGATATTCTCCAAATG
Organism: Cyanoderma ruficeps; assembly: GCA_008694505.1. Taxonomy (NCBI): domain Eukaryota; kingdom Metazoa; phylum Chordata; class Aves; order Passeriformes; family Timaliidae; genus Cyanoderma; species Cyanoderma ruficeps. Next base: position 10,107,509 of record VZDJ01000175.1, on the reverse strand, counting down.
GCAGAGTTGTCAGCAAGTGCTGGAGAGGGCCCAATCTTCAGGTGTTTCCAATATCCTGCACAAGCTGCAGACAGACAGCAGCCCCCCCAGGCTTTCACTGATGCCGGGCAAACCCCTGAGCTCCTTCCTGGCAATTCCTGCATCCTTACCAAGGGACAGCTCACGGCCCTCAAGGGTCTGCAGGCATTGCAGGAGACGGGATCAGCAGGTTCCCATGAAAACCCTCCTCTCCAAGGCTCTCCTTGAGTTTCCTTAATCTTTTTTTTGTGTTGCTGTGTCCATTGCTACTTGCTTAAAGTGTTTTTGTCCCTGTCGCTGGACAAAGCTGGGTGTGTCCTAATTTAGGACATGGCCGTTGTAGAAAACTCTCTCTCCAACTTTATTTTGACTCCAGTATTTTATACATTTGTACAGAGGTCAAGGGATTGGCTACACAGGTCGCCACCCCTTCGACCTGGATGGTGGGCATCACCATCAATCATTTCTTCTCTCAGAGGAGAAGTATGTAAACATTCTAAGAATAGACATTATTTACATTAAGGCTGCGTGTGAAAGTTCTACAGAAAGACAAAAGACAGAAAACTCAAGGCAACATGTCCCCACACAAGAGGTCTCATTCTTTCCTCCTATAAATAATAGCCAGAAACAGCTGCCATCACTCCAAACTCATTAAAAAAAACCCAAAATCACAAAACCAATCACAACCTAAGACTTGCCCAAGAACTACTCGGCCTGTGGAGGGGAAAAAGGACAAAATTGAAGAGGGGTGCTATGAAATGTCACAGTGGGAGGGCCCAGCAGAACTGGCACCACCCTGAAGTGGCAGCTTTTACTCCAGGAGATAAACTAGATTAATTAGTGCTCAAGATTTGGTATATGGCTGGAGCTCCAACAGTCCAGCAAAAAAAAAAATAAAAAGAAAAAAAAAATGGGATCAAGTGATAAGGAAGTGAAAGGCTCCCTGGAAGTATGAACAAGCAAGGGCAAACTTGGAGTGTATTTTAGTAAACACACACCTCTGTGGCCAGCTAATATTTCAAACATCAATTACCAGCGCTGGTCTCCAGAGCAGCAGTTGTTGACTTTGAAGACTGGAGGTGATTTCGTTAAATAAAGCAGCTCCATTGTGATAAATCCAACAGAGGCAGCCCAGGGAGGGTCTGAGCGTGGCTATTTGACTTTTAGATCAAACCAATCTGGCTAAAACTCTCGGAGAGCCGGCCCGACGGCTTTTCTTTGCGGGACAATGTTATCGTGGGCAAATACCCACACAAAGGAGGAGGAGGAGGAGGCAGCCCCAGCCCCAGGTGAGGGGTGGGAATGCTGCTCTCGGGTTCGGCTCAGTTGTGTTTTCAGGCCCCCCACAGAACACCCGAGGTGGGCATTAATCACCTGCAGCAGGAAGGGTTTCTGATATGGACACGGCTGTGTGCCTGGGCTGGGCAAGCCGAGCTCCGTGTTTGCTTTGGGCTGGATTTCCTCTGGAAACCAACGCCAAGGGAAAGCCACGCAAAATGAAAGCAAATCCAGACATCGACTGTTGCAGTTTTATACTACAACAACACAAAGGTTTTGACTTCAGAAGGTTGAAAATGTGACTTTTTTTTATTCTCGGGAAGCATTTTCTTTTTTATCCTCTTATTACACAGACCAACTCGATTGGTGACAAGAAGACAAACTTTTTCAATCACGTTGGTCAAACCAGAGGGACATTTAAAAAAAGTCCTTCCTAAGGAAAGAATGCAAACATTTTTGCTGTTACCAAAACATGTCTCTTGTTTACAGAAAATTTCCTAAGAAAAGAATTTTAGAAACTAAAACATATCAAGCACAAACCAAAGCTACAGTTGGCAGCCTCAAAACTGTTGAAGTTAAGAGCGAATTCACACCAACCAAATTCTCATTTCACTGAAAGTTTTCATGACACGTTCACATACACGAAGCCACGTATTTAATTTTCACCACTGGTCTTAGAAAATCCTAAAAAATCAGGTAAGGAAGGACAAATCAAAGCTACCCAGACATGAACCTTGATAAGATATTTTATAGACTAATTGCTCCCATCTTGAAAGGACGTCCTGCCATTTCAGCACCATATTTGGTTTATTTAGTGCAGTAATTTTAAGCTTGATAAAACCCCTTTTTGCCCCCCCAGTAATTTCTGTTGTACTGTCATATGGGAGAATAGAGTTAAAAAAACCCCAACAAACTAGAGCAGGAAAGAGCTCCCCACCTCTTTAAGTGCCACAGCTTCACAAAAAAAGCAGCTTTTATGTGCTGTGCAGTGACTGTTAGCAGTTTGTGACATTTCTAGTCTGTCCAGGGTGTAACTAGTACATGACAGGTCAAGTCTGTCACCTTCATAAAAGCAAAGAACATCTACACTGGCACACCACACTGCCGAGTCCCTCTGAGAATTACCAATGTCACACCAAATACCATCAGCAAAATTCATCTTCCCTCCGTCCCTGCCTTTTGGAGGAGCTTCCAAAAAAAATTTCAGATTATATTTACATGGAGACGCCGTCTCTCCTCACTCCTGTGAAGTGAATGCCATGAGCCAAAGCTGGAATCTGGGAGATTTAATTTGTCCTTGTGGCATCTCTAATTAAAACACGGTTCTCTTTGGGGAATACCTGGAGAAGTGAGGTTATTGTTGTCATTGTAATTAATTAAATATCATCACATTCCTGCTCTTAAAAAAAAAAATGATCAGTCTTCAGATTTTGATGCTCCCTCACAAAGTAAATGGCGAAATAAAGATGAATGAGGTGCAAACAGATGAATTAATGATTAGCCAAGAATTCTTTAGATTGAATTCCGTAACATCAATGGAAAATCCTGGCACACTGGACTCTGCTTTGGGTTCACATGAAGATAATGCTCAGATTAGGGAACTTTTCTCTATTCAGAAAGAGTTGGATTGATGCTGTTTTACACCACAACGACACAGACTCTGAACTTCAGAGGGCTGGAAATTACTCCTTTATTCTTGGGATGTGTCTCCCTTTTATACGATTCTACACAGACCAATTTGGTTGGTGACATAAAGGCAAAACCTCTTCACTCACTGGTCAGAGCAGAGGGACGGCAAGAAGAAGTCCCTCCTAGGGAAAGGAATGTAAACACAGGTACAGTTACAAAAACATTTCTCTTGTTTACAGAAAATTCCCTGGGAAAAGAATTTCAGAGAACCAAAACACCTCAGGCACAAATCAGGGCTACATTGGATAAACCAGGTGGGAGGAGAGGAAGTCAAATCATCCTCATGTAGCTGCTCAAGGCTTCAGCAAGGAAACAGCACCAATTATGGGCCCATCCCAGACACCCCAGGTGGCTTCACCCTAAACAAGAGGTGGCACAAAAATCAGGGGATGGTTTCTGCCAGGGAGATGAATAATGGGCCAAATTCAGGGTGAGGCCAAGCCTTGAGCCCTTCCCAGCCCTGTGCCAACCCCTGCACGGCCCGGGCAGGGTGAGAGATGCTCCTCTGAGGTGTTGGGTGTCTTGCCAGTGTGTTTCCTCCCCTTCCTCCTGTCCCAGCCCCAGCACGTCCCTTGTTCATGGAACATGAGCTCCATGACCAGATGGGCAGCCCCAGGACTTGTCCCAAGAGGTTTCCTCTTGTGAAAAAAGTCTTTGTCATTTTCTTTTCCCTTGAGCTGCTGCAAAACTCCAAAGGAGCCCAGTTCCCAGCCTCAGACCCTGCCCATCATTTCTATTGCTCAGTGGACAGGAAAGAAATAAAAAAAAAAGATTGATTTGGAGGAAAGATTCGATTTATTTAATAAGGAGACAGAAGAAGAGCTGTCCTAAAAGATCAATTCCCTAAATCCTTGGTTTCTAATATAATTTACAACGGAGGTTGAATGTTACAGAAACGTTAATCAGTTATTCAAATGCATTTGTTGTGCATTAATACAGAGCTGGCCTTTGCTGTGGATAATGTCAACACCAGCTATTTTAGGGAGCACCAGCCCCGCTGCCAGCCCTGTGCAGGGCACTGCCTTTCACAGCTCAATTCCCACTGAAATCATCTCTCTGCAAGGGGAGGAAGTCACGGGCTCTTCTTCCTCCTTTCCACGTCCTGTTCCCGTCTCAGTGGAGCTTCCCCCTCACTGTGCACAGCATTTATCCCTCCGAGGCACAGGCCCCGTGTCTGCTGTCACCATCTGCAGCCACCCGGCCCTTGGGGACAGCTCTGGTGGCCCTGGAGCCCTTCACAAATTCTCCCTCAAATACCTCCTCAAAAGTTCTCCCTCCAAGCCCTGCTCAGGTGCCTGCTGAGAAAAGTCTCTCCCACTGCTTCCCAAACCAATCCTTCCTGCGGTTTTATCACCTCCTTAGCACTTAAAAAGCAGGCTTTTCAACAGCAAAGCAGTTTAGAGGCGTTTTTCCCCTAGTTTAGGATTTTTAGGGCTGGCTAGGACATCCCCTCACTCCAGGGGTTTGTGCTGCGGGTACAAATTCATCCCCTAAAGGGACAGTTCCAGTGTCGATGCTGAGCCACGGGACCAAGGCTTCCAAAGGCCACGTGTGACCACAGCTAAACGTTTAGAATATCAGCGATTGGATGAGTTCTGGGTGCAGCCACAGCAGCCTGCTCCTAAGGATGTTTTATGCATCAGATCTACTTACACGGCGATTTCCATGGGGAAACAATTACAGACTCTGCCTGTTGTCCAGCCTGCCCCAGAAACGCTGACTGCCCTGCCCTGGGGTCCTCAGGAAGGGCCTGAACTCTGCTCCCAACAACTTCACTGCAAAATAACACCAATATTTAGTGCCTGCACAAAGTTTCGGGTGTTTCATCAGTGTTACAGTCTCCGGGTTCAACGCCCCAAGTGGCCCCACAGAACAAAAGTTTGCAGAATTATTTCCTCCATTACTTATCCAAGTAGATAATCTAAAATATATTACTGACATGCACCATTATTACTCTGCATTATTATTATAGATATTACTTTAAATATTAGTATTTAAAAGTTAGCACATGTTTTCCCTTCTAACCTTAGTTTTACTTTGTCTTCCTACCCACACCACGTGGGGTGTGGGTCGAAGTATCAAAGGGGAAATCAGAAAATGAGGCTTTTGATGCTCATTTTATCATAAAAAAAATATTGTTTTGCTATTCATTGTGCCCTGAAAGTGCTTGTGAGGTTACAGAAATTCCCTGGCGGCACCTGCGGCCTAAACGCCCCTCCACTGACAGCTGGGACAACAGGGGGAAAAGTGAGAATGGGAATAAAGGTGACACATCCAGGAGAAATGGAGATCCCAGGTAGGAACAGGGAGGCACAGCATGAAGAAAAGCACAATTTCAACAGCACAGAGGGCCCCAAAGTCATCTCCACCCCAGTTACTGCTGCAGAGCATCCCAGAGAACTTTAAAGCACTTTTTTCCTCCCATATCCTTCTGGCCGGGTCATTCTTCAGCCGGATCGTTCCGTAAATCCGTGAATTCCCTGCGCAGCTCCACAGGCAGCCACGGGGGAACAGGGCAGGGACATCGGGATTGTGACAAAAGCGTCGTAAGGAGTGTTTGAAGCAGCGGAATCCTCCGGAGCAGCCGGGCTGTGACCCCGCGGCCCTGAGCGCCCCATCCCACTGCTGCTCCTCAGGTAAAACCCAGCCCCGGCTTATTTTAGTTCCTTTCACTCCCACCTTTTCTCCCGCTATTAATGTCTTTAAAAGAGCAGCGAGGAGGAGCCTTAAATCTCAGTTCCCCTTTTTTTTTTTCCCTCATTGTTGGTTCAATGGGCTGTTAGCTAAAACACACAAAAGAAAGGAAAGCTGCCTGACTTGAGACCTGCTGAAGAGGCTTTTGCTTACACTGCCGGCGTTTCTTTGTTTATCTGACTGCATTGTTTTGCTTCAATAGTTATATTTAGAGCATTCATAAAAAGGATGAAATAGGGGGTTTTTTTGATTTTTTTTCTTTTTTTTTTTCAAGAAGCTGTGGCTATAGCCAAGTTCTACTGAGCTCTGCAAACAAAGAATTGAGCAAACAAAGGGAAAAAAAGCAAGACAGGAGCAGGGGACTCCTGCCCCAGCCTGAGCACAGGTAAATGGCCTCGGGTTCAACGTGTGAGCACAAAAAAGGACAACGGCAAGAGATGGGCTGGGGAGCCTCTGCCCCTGCCAGGTTTATTTCAATGCTGAGTTTATTTCAATGGCGGAGTTTGCTCAGTTTGAGGCATTTTCACATGGAAGTGGATACACCAACAAGGGGCTGCAGGAGGATAATCGTTATTTTGCATTTGCACTTTATAAACGTGACTGAATGACTTCTCCCAAGACTGCTGTAATAACAAAGGTGTAGCTCAGGAAACAGCCAAGAGTTCAGCCATACATCCCAAGCTTGCACACAGTCCTCACTCGCACCACATCTACCAACATTCCCCCCCATAGGATATTCAAAAGTTGGAAAAGAAAATACACATTTTTAGCAACCTTATTTTCCCTGAAGCTTCATTGCTGGAGGTGGTGGATGCACAAATAAACTGGAACAGCTCGGCTGTAAACTCCCAGTGCCAGCAGAGATGCAGGCACAGAGACGGAGCCCTGGTTCAAGCAGGGATGACTTACAAACCGTGCTAAGAGCTGGCTGCTGTGGGTTGAAGACTTTTTACTCTTTTTACCCTCCCACCAGCACATCCCCTTTGGAAATCACCCCTATTCCCCCCCAAAAAAGGGGTTGTGCTCAGAATTATTCAGGTAAAAGAACAAGCAGCTCTTTGCAAGTGTTTAAATTTCCACCACAGTATTTATGGACCCATCCTGATGTTGACTCGTGCTCCATTGAGGTGTCCAAGAGAGCTGAGCGGGACACGATTGTTCTAAGGAGAATGGGACATCATCGCTGAGCTCAATTTGCACCAGAGAAGAATCAAAGCACTTTTATGGGAGTCGTTACCACGGGGTGAGTGCAGAGGCTGCAGTTAAAGCTCCGCAGAGCCGCCACTTTCATTTGTCACCTCAGGAGAAGACGGTAAAAAATAGATAGGTAACGAAAGTTAAGAACACAGGTTAATAATTAAGACAGCACAAACTTCTCCAGGCTGAAAGAGGAACAAAAAGGCAGCACAAAGCGTTTGTGCCATGACAAGGCAGCAGGCAGGAATCCCGTGAAACCACAGGTGGGACAAAGGGAGGAATTCCAGGGTCGGGGCTCATCCCTCACCAGGACACGTCGATATTTTTGCACTTTGCAGAGACGAGGTTTGCGACGGGTTTATCACTCTCAGCTGCCTCCAGCCCATCCTGCCTGTCCCTCCTTCCCTGGCCAAACTCTCAGCCCCTGCTGTCAGAGCTGACCATCATGTGCCGCAGCCTGCCCGTCTCCTGAGCCTCTCCCGCTGGATGCTGCAGAGGTGACTCTGGCTTTCAGCAGAGGTCAGACCCTGCTCGAGGAGGAGACAGCCCCAGAGGCAGCTGTGAGCACTTGAAATGATGGAACAGCGCTCCTGGATTGGCAAAGGGGCAGAGAGACACGCGGGAGGGGAGCAGGGGAGGCAGAAGTGAGGAGAAGGGGAATAAAGGTGACACATGCAGGGGAAACGGAGAGCCCAGGTAGAAACAGGGAGGCACAGCGAGAAGATGAGCACGATTTTAATAGCACAGAGGGCCCCAAAGACAGCAAAGCTCTAATTGGAACAGCAGCATAATGAGTGGCAACACCAGCCCCATACTTCCAAACTTTTCTGTTCCATCCGAGCTCAGTGGGAGGGGAAAGCAGCAGAACTAATTTCCTCCTCCAGAGAGGGAGTTGGAGCTGCATTTCCCAGGCTTTTGTTCCCTTTTGCCTGCCACCCATGCACACCCAGCAGCCTCACCACCACCACCACAGCTCCTGCAGGCCCCCAGCCCGTGTCCCCTCCCAAAGGAAAATCATCTCCACCAACATTCCCCACGTCCTCCCACCCCCTGGACAACGCGTTGGGGGATGAGCTGAGCTGTCACTGCTTCAGAGGGTTTGAAGCTGCCCCGTTTTCAGCCAGATGTGAGTGTCCCTGCCCGTCCCTCTGCCCCAGAGCCACGTGCCAGCCAGGTTTCTGTGGCAGAGGCAGGGTGAGGGCCCTGCTGCACCAGCCCTGCCAGGTTATCTGCAACACGAGGGAGTGAGAGGCCCTGCTTAGGAGAAGGGACCAGAATCTGTCTTGACAAGTGTTTTGCATGCAGTTAAACAGACAAATGTATTCTGCTGCCAGCCTCTTGCAGGAATTTGACTTGATGCCTGTCACCAAACAGCTTCTTTTGCACTGGGAGAATTACAAAACACTCATCCCCTATAATGATCAAAAGAGAGCCCCCCATGCCCACGTTCCATTCCAGAGCTGCAATCCACACTTCCCTTGCAAGCTAATAACATCTGAGCCTACACGAAATTAGGAGATGCGTTTCTGAAGGGTAAAACAGATATTAAAGTGCTGCGTGGTGAAGAGGCCACTGCTCCCTCCACTGCTGCTGGCTGTTTGCAGCACGGACACCTGCACGAGGCATCACACCCTGCACAGAGAAAACCTCTTCTCCATCCTGCTCACCCCTGACTGGCACAGCTCTAAGGGGTGTAAACCTAATGCTCTCTGGGTCACAAATAATGTGACTTTTACCAGCCCCTTTCAGCGGGGTTTGTCCCCCTGAGTCCAGTTCCTCAGCTATTTTCCCACCCACCACTTGTATTTGTGTTATGCTCAAGATCCTCATCGGAATATCTGCTGCTCTGCACCACTAGAAACTCTTTTAGAAGGGCTCAAAAATAACAGAGGCATTTATTTGTGGCAAATACGAGCTCTCAAGGGAGGCAAAGTGAGTCTCTACCTCGTTTCACTTTCTGTATCACCAAATTTCCACTCTGCCCTTTTTCAGGGAGCCCCCGAACCTCAGCACCACAAGGACATTAATGGGATGAAGCAGCTCAGTCTCAGCTGGAGATTGGGGCTCTTGAGTCATCCACACTAAATGCTCAGTTAAAGACTAAAAAAAAGAAAAAGGCAAGAGCTTTTTTATATGGCAGGAGCTAACAAACCCCACTTTGTGCGGCCTGGGATTGTATTTGTGGGATCTTGCAGCCAATCCAAACCCAAGATGATGCAGGACCCACTGAAGCTATCTGTGCTAAATCCCTAAAGGATTCCCAAGTTTCTTTGTGCCCAAGGAGCTCTCCCACCTCCATTTGGCCACCCATTTTTACCCAATTTCCCTCAGCTTCAGAACTAACAGATTTTCGTGGATATCTGCTGAAATTTATTCTCCCTGACAGAATTATTGCACTGGGTTTGTCTCCACGGGAAATCAAACCAAAGGACACAATGGCACCCTCCATTTCTGGGTGTGCTCATTGAGTTAATCCTTACCTGGAGCATCCCTGGTGAACACTTATCAATCCCCAGGTCCTTTTGCAGCCCTTGGGAGGGCAGAAGTGGCAGTGCCACCACTGCCAGGTCACCCTGAGCCCCAGGTCCTTCCACAACTCCCTCATTTTTTAACCTCTCCAAGAAGAAAGGCAACAAATGGGCTGAACCAGCTTCCAGAAACGGTCACGGATTTGTCACTTTGTGGCTGTGACTGAATTGGAGCTGGCAGCTCTGGCAGCCCCCCCCGAGCCACCCAGCCCCTGGTGCTGTTCATTTTTTGGGCTACGCTTGGATTGGCCCATCCTCTGTAAATATGACACAGCAGTACCCACAAGCATCACAGGGCTTTCAGCATTTCAGCTCAACCCCCGTTTGGGGAGGATTTACAGCCTGCCTGTGAGTGCTGTCTGGCTGAAACGTGGCATCCAAAGTCTGGCCATAAGAGCCCTGCCATTTAATCATAAATCTGTTGGGATATTTTTAAATTAGAAGGCTAAAAAAAAAAAAAAACCACACAAACGAAGTTCACCATTTGCTGACACATCTTTGATCTCCGAAGGAATGTGAATTCCAGAGGCCAACTCTTCAGCTGATGTAAATCAGCACAACTACACTGGCATCAGTGGAGCTCCAAGTGATTTACATGCCACAAATCTGTCCCTGTATTTATTAATGGAATATTTGTAGGCAGCTTTCGGGTCAAGTCTTCACTGTTGATGTCACCCACTGGAATCAATGGGGAGTTGCTCATACAAATGCAAAATAAGCCTTGGGTTTCTTTCTTCCCACTCCTGATTATTTAATTTTTAATTAAAACAGGGTTGCAGAGCACAAGCCTAACCATGGAGCACCCAGAGTGTTTCGGGCAGCGCTTCTTGGTTGAGACCGCGAGGAGATTTACAAGGCAGCTGCAGGACAGGCATCAATTGCTGCTTCTCATCTTTATAGGTTGATCCATACAGCAATCTGTGCTATTGCTGATCTATATTTACACCACAGGCCTGTATCTGAGTCATTTTGTAGGGAGACCTGCTAAAACTTCAAATAATAATAATAAAAATAAAAAATCTGGGAATCAGAGAGGAAGGTTTGGTGTTGTATCCGGGGCTCTGCTCACGTTCCTCTTCTCTCCCGCGTTATCTCCCTCCCATTTTGTGTGTTTTATTGCAGGAAAGGGCAAAGATCTGCCCAGCTCCTCCAGCCCTGCGTGTGCAGAGTGTCAGGGGCTGCAGGGCCCAGCCAGGACCAGGGGAGGAAGGCAGAGGATGTCCAAAACCAGGCCATCCACCCCAATTCCAGCCTGCCCCGATTTCCCCCACCACTCAGGGCACGTTCCACCACTTTTTGGCCCTGGTTCCATCCCTCCCCCTGCCACCAGCCCAGCTGGGCCCAGTGACACCCCCAGAGCCGTGTGTGGAGCTGGGATTTAGGTGGAATTTACGTAGAACATGGGATCAACACACCAGATATTTGCATGTTTGTGGCTGCACAGGCCCTCACAAAGGGGCAGCTGCCCCGGGCACATTTTACAGCCATTTCTGAGCCCCCCAATCCCCTGGGTTGTTCCCCAGGTATTTTAAAAGTTGGGTTTTTTTATATTTAGGGCTGCTCTCACCACAAAGCAGTCGCTGGGAGCACAGGGCAGGCCCCTCTGCTGTGGTGTGTGCAGGAAGCAGTGCAGCATTAATTGATGCAATGCCCAAGACAGAAATGTTTGCTTGCTTCACTCACTGCATTCCTTCATTTACTGAATAATTCAGCTTCTGTACGGGCTCAGCTGACCTTTGCTTGATAAAGTCATATTTCCGAGCATTTGCTTGCATTTGGTGTTTTTAATCAGGTTCAAGTCCACTCGTTCCACATCAGAGCAGAGAATAATGATGCAGATCCGTGTTTTAGCCAAATGATGTTCCTTACAGCACACACACACACTTCCCCCAAATCACCGAGCTGTTAACTAAAGTGTAAGAGAATTTATGATGCTAAATAAAACCAGGAAGAGAAAAAAAAAAAAAAAAAAAGAAAAAAAAGAAAAAAAGATGTTTTAATAAGATGAAAATCCAAATGTTAAAATAATGAGCCATCTGTATGGGTGGCCCTCTCCTGAGAGATGCCAAGAGCTTTACCATCTGTGAAACATTTACCAGCTGTTTCCTTCCTTTTTCGTGAGAACAGAAGAAATCCTTGCAGTTGGTGTTTCTAACTGACACATCCCAGTGAAGGAAACAGGTTTGTTCCACGGCAGGGACCTCTCCCAAAGCCAGTCTGGCTGGAATAAACCGAATATTTTGGTGAGCATTGCTGCTCTGCTTCAGAAAGCTCTTCCCAAGCATGGCCCAGAGCACTCGAAAATGGAGGAGAATAAACAGCCCAAAACCCACAAACTGGTCTCAGGAATTATCTACTATTTAATCCAAACACTTATTGTTTTGCCTTTTTTTAAACCCCAATCTGTTACAGGCATTCAGGATAAAACTGAAGCTCGAAAGAACCTGCAATAAATAAGTATGATCCAAATATTAATTGTTTCAAAGAGCTGGGCCTCGTTTTCTCTCCTCTGCTGGCTGCAGTCAGCACATCCCTGCAGCTCCTCACCTGAGGGTCAGGCAGTGCTGCTGCTCTGCGGGATTTCAGGTGATGGTGACACAGATCAAAGGCTACCCAATAAATACGAGCCGGATCCATGAAGGGATATCTCACCTGGTGTTGTTTGTACCCTCCTGTGCTGCAGCCCTAATTGCACAACGTTTAATTGTCTCCTTGGTGCTCCCTCATTTCACTGGCTGCCCACGAGAACTGAATATAACTTCAGCAGGATTAGCCCTTAAATTCCAGGCTGATGAAATTTGCCCGTAGAAGTGAGAACTGAATTCTGCACAGAAACTCCCTTTATGTTTTCCAATTTCTTTTTTTTTTTTTAAAGAGACTTGTGAAGTGAGTCAGGGGAAAAAAAAATTAAAAATCAGTTTATAATCAATTTAATCACAGTGTATGGCTGTATAAGGAGCAGTCTTGGGTTATCATTTATATCTCAAACTACCTGCACTTCCCAAGCAGGAAAACTGCAACAGACTTGGAAACAAAGTCTCGGAAAAGACTTGGAAGAAACCAGGAAAACTGCAACAGTCTTGGAAACCCCAGTGCCACCCAAGACCCTCCCAGCACCCAAAAAAACCCAGAGCCCAGTCCTACAGACACCAATAATGCCAAGACAGAAACCAGAGCACGGAAGTTAAATACAAATAAAAGCAGAGGAGTCATTTATGGCCCCTTGGGCAAACCAACTCCCCCAGTGTAGCACCCACCCTGTCAGTGAAAAATCTGGGTTTTTTTCTCCTGGAAATAAGAATTGAGACCTTAAATTTCAAGTAATATCAAAGAATAGGACAATTTTTTGGCTAGGCTCTGTCCTAGTAATATATATTATAAAGATGTAATTTTACACTTCTGGTAAATGGTGGTGAAGAGTAATTGAAAGGGGAATGACAAGGTTTGGTAACTGGTACAATATTTCAGAGCATCACTTTCAAATGAAGCTACCCTTTACCAGAAAATCTAAAGCCTTCAAAAAACAGTGGGAATTAAGTTTCATGCCACTCTTGGGCAGGAAGTTCTGGAAAACTGTCAATATTTATCCCCAGAGAAACTGAGGCATGAAGGAATAATACAGGTTTCTTTTCAGGCTGATGGTCAGGCCTGAAAGCACAAACAAAGGGACAAGCAGGATGGGACCTCACAGCCTGGAGCTGGAATTGGACAATTCAACCCCAATGTGAAAATGGACCAAAACTTGTAAAAGTGTGAGGACCTTGTGACCGTTTGTCCATTTTGTGTCCGTTTTGTGACCATTTTGTGTCCATTTTGTGTCCATTTTGGGTCCACCTTGGGTGTAGCCCTGGCCAGGCTCCTGTCCTGCCTGAGGTGTATCCCCAAGGCCTTCCAATAAATTCCTATTTTATTCTCTGTCCAGTCTCTGTTCCAGCTCAGCCTTCCCAAGGCATCAGACACTCCTCAGCTCTGAGCACGGAACGTGTGCCATTAGTCAGATGTGAGGAATAAAACCCCTCAGGTTTTAGAGGTGTCTGAAATCCTGGGCATCTGCTCAGCTTTAGAGAATCACAGAATCAGGTTCAGGAAGATCTTGAGGAGCATCAAGTCCCACCATTCCCCCCCCAGCACTGCCAAGTTGGCCACTAAATCTTGGCCCTGAGAGCCACATTCACACAACTGAAATCCCTCCAGGAATGGGGACCCCACCAGTGCCCTGGACAGCTGTGCCAGGGCTGAACAACTCTTTCAGAAAAGAAATTTTCCCTAATATCCAACTTCCACCTCTCATCTCCACACACCAGCTCGTGTTCAGAGGTATAACCCCCCGGCTGAGTGTGCTAGCTGAGAACAAACAATAGCCAGGTTTCTAAATGAAGCCATCTTCACTTTTTTATTGTTGTTGTTGCTATTTTCAAACCTCTCAGGGTGATTTTTCCACGGTTTTCAATCCCTTGCATTGCCTCCAGCATGCATCTGCGTGTGCACATTAACCCATCCTGGGCTTAGTTCTCCCTCTTTAGGGCAACCGTGGCTCTGAGCAAAGCCCAGCTGGAACATTCCCACCCCCAGGGAAAACCTCACTCGGCCCTCGAGATTCCCGTGTCACCCGGGGAGGGTCACACCTTGATTTTCTGTGCTGAAAGCTGCAGCCTGAGCAGTCAGCACATGGAGATGACACCGCTCGCAGCACCCAGAACTGAAATTCTGGATGATAAAAATGGTTTGTAAGCACAGGCTGTCCTCCCCTGCTCCTGGAGCCGCTCAGTGGGTTGGGAGGAACAACGAGGTGACAGGGCCAGGCTTCCCGCTGATTCAGGGGCTGCTCAGTGCTCCTGCTCCGTGGGTGTTTGAGATGTAAACTCACAGAATCCCAGCCCTCGGCACAGCTAAAAACTCCCATTTCACTCCTTGGAAGGGTGGCTGCGCTCCCCGGAGCGTCCTGGAGGAGTTCCAGCACAGGTGACCGAGTTCTCCTTTAGCAAATTCTCCCTCCATTTCCAATTAGGAGAGGGATTCATCATTTCTGGCTTTGTGCTGCTCCCATGACAGGGGTGAACAAAGGCAGCAGTTGACACTGATCAACTTTTTGACACGTTGCTGGAAAAAACGGGCTGGCTAAGTAAGTAATGGGGAATATTAACATTTCAGCTGGAGAGCCCTGCACAGCTCACCCAGGGGTGAGAGGAGCTCTGCCAAGAGATCCAGGAGCCACAGAGAAACAGGAACAGCCCCAGGACAAAGCTCTCAGGGTATCATGGAATAAAGAATTGGGCAACATTCCCAAAAACTCCTCCTCCCTCTGGTAACACAGGAAGGGCTCAGAGGACAGGCCCAGACCCCACATTTCAGTTTGCCAGGGACAAACGGCTCTGCAAACCTTTCCAAATTAACTTCGTGTAATCAGTGACACCAAAGCGTGTCCCTGACTCCCAGTGGGGGCACAGGACACTGAGCTAATCAGTGATCAATACAAAAAACGAGGCTTCCCTCCTGCATTTCTGCCAGCCAAGATCTGGAGATGCTCTTGACCAACAGGTTTCGCCCAAAAAACGCCACGGTACAATTTACATGCTCAAACGCTTCCAAATGATCATTTCTCCTGGTTCAGAGGGTCCTTAAGAGCAACTAAAGGGCAAGAGCACAACAGCCATGCAGGCAGGCTGGCACTCCTCGGCACCACGTTGATGGGAATGGCCGAAATCCAGCAGCTGTAAGAACCCCCCGTGGGTTTCCCGGCTTTGCTGACCCCCTCCTCCTCCTATTTGTTGTAATATTTATCATCCTGTGCCTCCGAATCCCCGCGTGGAGCATCCCATGCCGACTGGGAGGCCAGGTGCTGTGTGGGTGGGTGCTGTGTGGGTTTCCCCTCTGCTCAGATGTCTGAGCCACCAGAGCTCAGCTCAGGCTCAGCCAGGCCTGAACACCCCGGGAGCCAAGAGGAACAATCTGTGCCAAGCTTCAGAGGAGCAGAACACCTTCTCTGAAAGAGCTCTGGCTAATAGCTGGGGATAGAAAGAGTGCAAAATCTCTGCACAGAAAAAAAAACAACCAAAAACCAAAACCCCAAAAAACCATCTCTCGCTCGCCCGTGCAGTCAAACTTCCACCTCGTTTGTCAGGGTGCCACTGATCCCCAATTAACCATTAGTTAATGCCACGGAGAGCCATGGAAGGCAGCAGAATTCCCATCAAGAGGACAGAAACCAAACTGTATTTTTTGGCACTTCCTCAAGGACTGATTTGTCAGCAAATTCTCTGTTTTCCTGGAGCTGCCCAGGGAGATCTGCTCTGCAGCTTTTGTTGTTGTTTATTAATCACCCAATCCCAACAGTCTGGTGGGATCTTCATCCTCAGAGGGGCACTTAGACTCAGTACCAGCATTTCCCAGGGCTCTGCAGAGCCTCCCTCAGCTCCTCGGTGGGGAAAATCACCCACATCCACCACCAGGATGGATTTCTGCAACACTCCAGGCTCCAAAGCCCTCATTTGCCTCTCCGCTGTCAATCCTCATGTGCTGTCAGTCCCTTTGGCTTTTTTACTTTGGAAAAAAAAAGAAGTACAAAACCCAATGTAAAATTCAAATAGGGCTGGGAAGTACATTTTGTATCAGATTGCCTCAAAACCTCCTGCAGCTTTTTTTTTTTTCTTTTTTTTTTTGCAAAACGAAGCCCATGTTCTCCCAAGTTCTTGGGCACATCTGGAGTTTCACAGTTTTGGATCAAACCAGATGACAGCAGTCTGTCAAAAGACAGCCAGAAGCCCATCAAACAGATATGCAAAAAAGAATTAAATGAAGAAAACTCTTTTGAACCCAAAATAGAATTTTATGTAACACAGAAATAGTTCTTTTTCCCGAACTTCCTTTCATGGGAAGGACAGAAAGTTGATTCTTTCTGAGAACAACACTTGGGCTTTGCTGATGACAGTCTTTGGAAATAGAAAGGCAGGAGCATTTTCTGGGAGCTGTGGGCTCATTTCACACACAGGAAAGGCAGGGCTCCTCTTGTGCACGACGGGGAGAAGGGGATGGGGACCATCCCCAGACCTGGGGTCACCTTTGGGAGCCCCACTCCCCACCCAAGAGCTTCACATCCCAGGCACCGAAAATTTTAAATTTTCATTCGATTCTCATTTCAATTTTAATGAAACCAAAGCGCGCAAAACGAACGCACCAAAAAGGCAGACGAGTTTGTTGGGAAAGGACTTTTTGGCTTATTTTGAGAGATGGTGGCTCGCGGCGCCGTACTTGGCCTCGGAAATTTAATTGTACCTAAATTAAGACTGAAAGCTGATCAGGTTGGATTAAAGCCTAGCGGGATTCTGAAACAGATTTCTCGCTCTGTCCTCTGCTAATATTTCTCCAAACTGCCTTTTTGGCAATCCTTTCCTTTTTGCACCCAGTTTTTTCCCTGTAAATGAGCAGTGAAATTCCAAAGGACTCTATCAGGAGTTAAAATCACTCAGTATATATTTGCCAGCGCATGCAGTATTTATTTTTAAACAGTGCCAAAAGTGTTTATAGATAGAAACAACAGGACAACCCATAATTAAATAACTGTTTCTGCTACATCTGCTATTTAGCAACTTGAAGGAAAATAATTTCCCGACAACAAATAGGAATGGTCAAGAAAGCTCTCAAGTTTGGGCCCATTATTACCAGTATAAAACAACATATTAGTTGCTTAGCTACCAATCATAAAAGAAGGCCAATTAAAAATGAAAGAATCTTAACTAGCTGCATGGAATATAAAAGTGAAAAGTTAAAAGCTGTCAGGTGGTTAGTGGAGAGAATGCTGAGCAGTGATTGACAAACTGGGCTTGCTTTGCTTCAAATTTGGCTTTGATTCAATAAATGATTGACACGCTGATGTCGTCTGAAATAGCAGATTGTGCTTTGGAGAGGCTATTTAGCAGCCCATTGATTGACAGGTTACTAAAATTGTCCCGTGGACAGAGGTAACCAAACAGAGCTATATTTTGACAGGTGGGCTCTTTTTATTTTTTTTTTCTTCTTCACCTGTATTTGCTGTACCATTTATATTAAAAGCAGAAGTAGAGAAAGGACCATGAAAGTGTCATTCAATCTCCATGAAAACGGCTCGATGGTTCCTTTTGTAATATCGCTCTGCAACCCTAAAATTCCATTCCCCCGTTAAATATCCTCTTTTTTTTAAAAAAATGGAAAACCCTAAAAGCAAACCTGAAGAGGTTAAATATCCTCTTTTTTTTTTTTAAATGGAAAGCCCTAAAGGCAAACCTGAAGAGGTTAAATATCCTCTTTTTTTAAAAAAATGGAAAACCCTAAAAGCAAACCTGAAGAGGTTAAATATCCTCTTTTTTTTTTTTTTTTNTTTTTTTTTTTTTTAATGGAAAGCCCTAAAAGCAAACCTGAAGAGGTTTCTGTCTCAGAAATCCTTTGCACTCCGAGCTCCACAAAGCAGAAAAAAGTAACGACCAAACATTTTCCCAACAGGTCCCAGAGCTCAGTTCTCTGGGAACGAGGCATCATCCCCACCCTCAGCCCTCACCCCTCCCCTGAGCTCACAGGGGTTGGATCACACCTGGATTTGGGCTCCCCAACCCTGAGGGGGTTTCTGCAGAGCCCCTCCAGCCCCTCTGAGAGCCCAGAACGATGGAAGGAGTTTCCCACCGGTGCTCCAGCAGTGCCCCGTCGCTCAGGAACAGAGGGAACAATATTCTGACCAGAGAGAGACACTTAAAAACTCCCAGAACTTTTCTGTAATCGAAGAAAGAGAACCACACAGCATCTCTTCTAAATAACCACAAATCCAGCACTGTTACTCCACACTGTTAGCCTTCACGCTCCAAAAAAAAAATAATTTCCAGGCTTTTATCACTCTCATTTTTGACACTTTTAACACAAACCCAATTATTTTTACTTAACAGTAAGTCCTGTTGTTTCTGAACACTTCGCTTTTCATTCCTAAATTTCCAGTTAGGAAACTACTTTTCCTCACAGTTTTCACTCTTAGTGCTTTAGACTTCCATGTAACTTGCACATTTCTGAGGTGCTCTTTTCATAACTTTCAGTCATTTCTACAGAAAACTCTTTGCTTTCCATCTCCAGCTTCTCAGTTGTTTGCCATTCAGTGAGAAAACTCCGATTTTTAAAGCTAAAGACACATTGGTTACAGAGAAAACGTTAAACACATCATCAGCTCAGGCATTAACACTGAAGTTCAGCACCTGAGTTTACAAATTTGAGTTTCTTTCTGCTTATGGAGAGGCAGAAAACGTTTCCTTCAGAGAAATTCCTTCACAGAACAAATCCAGAGCGGACCACAGAGGCAGCACAAGAGAAATTATAACTGAAAATCACTTACCTGAGAGAACGGCACTCAGAGCCAAGGTGGGAGGAGCAGGGGGAGGGAAAAACCCACCCCTGGAGCATCCTGAGCATCCCCAAACCTGACAGTCGCTGGTGGAACACGGAAATACTGCCCTGCCCTGCCCTGGCTGCTGCTCCTCGGGGGAATTGCAGCATCTCTGGATGGAGACTGGAGCCAGTCCCACCCAGACATGCAGGGTCAGCCTCTGCAGGTGCAAATGTTCTCATGAACACACAGAAAAAAAAAAACGTTGGGAAGTTCTTCTGTTAAAAAAAAAAAAAATCCTGTTGCTTTCCTTTAGTTTTCACATTTTGCTTTTTGAGCTTTTGCTTCCTGCTGCACAAAAGCTTCGTCCCTCACATCGATTCATCGAAATTACGTTTCAATTGAAACAGTTTGATGGCTCGAAATTAAACATTTTGTCCCTTTCAGTGGCTTTGAAATTTCAGTTAAACTTTCCCAGCGTTGTTTATTAAACAAATGTGCTTGGCATGTGTAAACTCTGTTTGTCCATTTATCTTTACTTGATGTGCAAAAAACCTCCTGGATGACTTGGGGGACACGGGACAAGTGACAATTTGGGGAATTACAGGATTTTAAAATATTTAGTGCCTCACCTTCTCCCCATTTATCAGAGACTCAGTCCTGGAGGTTTTACAAAGTCCATTTTAGAGCCGTATTATTTTACAGATATATCAATTATTCCAATTTTCGGCGTGAATTCATTCTGTAGCTATAAATAATAAAAATAATCATGCTGAGAAAAGAAAAAACAATTCACTGCTGGCATCGTGGACAGCCAAATGCAGCCCCTGTGCTCTTCATTTCCCTGTTTCAAATGAAACCATGCACAGTCATTATTTTGGATTCACTGGGAACAAAAAAACCCAAAAAAAAAACCCCTGATATAATCTTCAAACTTCTCCTTTGCAGCAGCCACACAGGCATTGCATAAAACATCCCCATTTATAATTTGAACACTCAAAGTTTATTTTTAAGACTCTATTAAAACAGATTTTTTCAATGAAACCTGGTATTTTAAGAAAAAAGGAACTGCAAGAGCACTGCCTCCTTGATGATGCCTCCCCCCCCTAAAACCGGCAGGTTTCAGTTTTTCTTTTTTGAAATCATGTCTTTTTCCAAGGACTTGTTGAAGACTACAGTCCGTTTCTGCCCAGTTCCAGCTAATTGTTATGATTTTCAAAAATCCTAACTATCTTGCTGTTTTTTAAGAAAGCAAACAAATACACTAGTCCCAGTCCCTGCTGATCAGGGACTTAATATCCACTGAAGAAAACAGGAGGTTTGTGGACTGTGGCTTGAGCAACTTTTAGATCTGACTAATTTAATCAGCTGCTTTTCCCGGTTTATTGGGAAATGCCATCACAGACAGCACACGCTGGACTTATTTCAGAAAAAGAAAAAAAAAAAAAGAGGAGTGCTTATTTTTGTTTCTTTCAAAAACTGAGACTTGTGGTGATTTCAGGAGGGAGGAATTCAGTTCTGAAACTGAAAGCTTTCCAGGCTGCTTCAGTCTTCGCAAGACTGGAAGGATAAATTCTGGAAGTGTCACGGTTAAAGAAGGAGCGGTGAGCTGGGCTGCAGCTCCGAGTGAGACCTCAGCTGGTGAACCCCAGATGTGGCTGGAGGATCTGGTGGCTGCAGCCAGAGCTCTGCAAACCCCTGCCCTGCTTGAAATTCTCCTTACTTGGCCCCAAAAGATGACTTTTTGCAGTTTTTGGGAGCTCAAACCCCGGGGCCTGTTTTGCAGCCAAAGGGTGAATCCTGTAGCGAAGTTTTGAAAGTAAAAAGCTCTGGAAATGCTGCTGTGACTCAAGGCAGAAATTGTTGGTGATAGCAGCATTTCATCCCAGGAGGGGAAATTTAACCTTCCCTACCACCCCACCAAATTTATCTGTGTACAGCAAAGGGGAAAAAGGATTTTGCCCCAGTGCTGCTGTTCCACCCTTTTTGTGGGGAAAAGGACTATTCTACAGCATGGCAAGGATATTCTTAGAAAAGAAAAACCCTAAATATACATTCTATAAACAAATGAGTCCATGTCTAAATGTGAAAAAAAAAGTGCAGCAAAAAAACTTATCTGAGCTCCTCACGGTGACCATGAACACACGGGGGAAAGAATAACAGAGAGAAAGTCGCCAAATGAGATACAAGTCAGAGGAACATAATGAGGAGCAAGTGTTTGGTAAGTGCCTTCTCTGTGCAGGGAAAGACCCGGCAAAGATTACATCTGTCACTCACAAAGGGAGAAAGCCTCTGACGGATCACCCGAAAAAAGCCTTTTTTACTTTGATCTTCCCTCCGGGAATCAGCTGTGATCAGATTGCAAAAATAATCTGGGCCGGTGTCAGAGGAGGGTGAGCTCTGGCTGCAGGAGGAGGAGAGTTTCAAGAGCTCTTAGAAAGCACTGAGAAAAGATCAGGATGTTAAAAATGTCTTGGAAGAATCCCAGGACTACCAGTGGCCATCCCTGAAATCTTGTGGAGGCCCATCAGTTTCCAGGAAAGAGCTCCAGGATCATCCAGTCCAAGCTGTGATCCACCCCCACCTTGTCACCAGCCCGGAGCACTGACACTGCCTTCCTTAGGAACCTCCAGGGATGGGGATCCAAACCTCCCTGGGCAGCTCCTTCCAAGGCCTGACCACCTTTTCCATGGACAAATTCCTCCTGATGTCCAGCCCGAGCCTCTCCTGGCACAGCCTGAGGCCATTTTGCCTTGTCCTGTCCCTGTTCCCTGGGTGACACAACCTCCGGATGACTTGCAGGGGGATTGGAAGAGGTAAGAAAATCACACTCCAGAACTACCCCCTGACGGCCCATTGCCAGGCTGGAATAATGTCTGGAGTGTGTCCTGGGCCTGGCAATATCCAATACTTTTATTAACGTCTCAGGAGGTGGAACAGCAAATATTGAGCAGCAGATCTGCAGATGGTGCCGAGCCAGGGGGGACGGCAGCAGCCTTTGAAGGCAGCACAGTAATCCAGAACGAGCCTGACAAATCGCAGCAACACTCGGGGAAAAAAAAAAAAAAATAGGATGCAATTCAAGATGAATCAGTGCAAAGTTGTCACTGATGCATAATCAACTGCTCAAATATAGGATGGGGACAAGTGATTACGAAGCAGTTCTGCGGGAAAGCAGCTGGGGCTGCGGTGAATCGGGAGCTCGCCGTGAGTCAACGGTGTCACGGTGCTGCGGAAAGGGCAAACAGCACTGTCATGTGTTAGACAGGGGAAAGGGATCCCACCCGCTGCTGGGGAGGTGGAAAAAGGCCACCCAGCAGCCAGGGTGTGGCACTGCACCTCAAATCATACCTTGTCCGGCCACGGGGCAGGGAGATGAGGGCCAGGGAATGTGATGGGCAAGGGATGGCTGAAGAAGCGGGGATGGGTTTGGGGAGTGGAGGTCACCAGCTGCAAAGATGTTAAAAACTGCCTCGAAGAGGAAGGGAAGAAATGTTCTCCATTTCATTTGAGGAAACCCCCCCAAAAAGACCAGTCTTCCAACAGCGGGATAAATTTTCCTATGGTAAAGCCACTGGAAGAGGTTGCCCAGAGGAGCTGTTGGATCTGCATCGTGTTGGCCAAATGTGTCTCGATGGAATGAGCACAGTTAAAGCTGTTCCTAGGCAGGGGCTGCAGCAGATCCACAGGGTTCTCTATTTTCCCTACAGAATCCTCAAGCTGATTCTTTCAAAACTGTTGTAACCCAAATCCTTCTCAAAATAATTTTCCTCCAATAAGTCTAAAAAGAAAAAAGTAGGCACTGAGGCTGGCAATGCCATTAACTGGCAGCACTGAAAAGAATTCTTTTTATCAAATCAAATATTTCTAACCCTTTCTTTGTTTGCTGGACTTGTCAGAATTTCCACTTTTTCGTTGTCTATAGTGGTAGGGAATGTGTGAAAGGGGTCACCAACACTGTGAATTTCATTCCAGAGGAGTTGTGCACCTACATATATACAACTTCTAGAGGGAAAAATAAAGGAAGGAAAGGGAAAAAAAAAACAAACCACGTTTAATTATCAGCAGAACAGTCACTGAAAGAAAGACAGACAACAAAAATAAGTAAGATAAAACACTGCTGAGTTTGTTGTGACTACACGATGGGAGCTGTTATCAGAGTCAGGTACACAAAGAGCGTTTGGCCCTTTATTGTGCTCAGAAGTGGCTGTAAACTTTCCCCGTAAGGCACAACAAATCGCAGGCATTAGGCTGAAAGATCGGACCCAAACCAGCCCAAAACTACAGCGAAGAGAGGATTTTCACAATCCCAGGTCACACTGTTGCTCCATGTAATCTGCACCTAACCAAGAAATTGAAAATCCTCTAAGAACATACCTACTTGATTGTATATTGCTATATTTGGGGGGAAAAAATTCCTTCTGGATCCCAGTGGGGAGCTCAGCTCATGCCCTGAAGCATGAGATTTGATTACTCTTTTTTGAACATGCATAACTGCCATTGCTATTACTGGTCATAACATTTTGTCAGGAAAGAGAAATATTATTCTGCAATGTAATAAAAATAGATAAAATTCAATATAGCTTCAGAATCATTTGCTGCATTTCCAAAGTAAACATTAAGCACCCATCGAGATTATTCCATCGGATAAGCCAAGGAAGCCTCCAGTGCTATCTGTTCATTTTATTATCTCTAATTTTCAAGAGCGCAAAAATGCTTTCAGTAAATATTATGGGTTCTTCCCGTGCTAAAAGAGATGCTAAATGACCTTCACCAACTTCGTTATAAATAACAGGAGCAGGGAGCACACGAACGCTGCGTAGCTCCAGCTCTATTCAAACCCATCAGCCACTTCTGACCCCTGGATAAAAATGGACACCACACTCTGCTTGCCTTTTTTTTTCCCCCCTTCTTCATAATCCCAGCCCAGTTCCCTCTTGAAAGGCATTCTGTTCTGTCAGCCATAATGGCATCTGCTGGTGGAGACAGGAAGCCATAAATCTGTAGGGTTCCTCTCGACCAAGCCTTGTTAATGCTCCCATTTATCACCGAGGATAGGGTGCCATCTCACTACTGCTCCACTCACAAGTCCATCTTCTCAATTCCCCTTTCCCCGAGGAGTAACCATTTCAAACAGTCACTTGCTCATCCTGCACGTGGAGCCTGCGAGCGCCGCCCGTACAAATCCCGTCCCCGGCGTGTAGGTTTGGATTGGAGCCACCACTCTGGAGAACAATAGCTGCTCCTCTGATCCCAGAGCACGCTGAGCTGCTGCCCTGCCTCAGCCAGAGCTCCCGGCTCTGCAACTCGCACGGGAGCAGCACATGGAGAGGTTAAAACAGGAGGGCACTCTGTCATCTGCCACCCCCTCGTGCCTGCGAGTGTCCCAACACACACAGCGGTGTCCCAACACACACATTGTGCCCCTACACACACATTGTGCCCCAACACACATACTGTGTCTCAAAACACACACGTTGTGCCCCAACACACACATTGTGTCCCAAGGTTCAGGAACTCTGACTAAAACATCACCGTGTTAAACAGCATTTCATACACAACCCTTCATAATAAACAATCTCTCGGAGGTGCAGCACCTTTCTGTGCAGCCAGGGAGGAGAGGAAACAGAAAACCAGCCAGAGGCATCTGCAGTTTTCCGACTTGGGAGCCAACATCCCGAAGCTGAAGGGTTTAAAATCTCAAATCGAGACACTCGAAATGTGAAAAGAAAATCCCAGTTTGCCGCCCTGTGCTGAGCTACCCGATCCGGGTCCAGGCTGTGTTTATCAAGTCAGGGAGCGTGTCATTTCTCCTCAGGGCAGGGATAATTGTCCCAGTGCTGTGGCCCCTCCTGGCCCTGTGTTTACACCTGTCTGGACTGGAGACAAAGCAGAAATCCCAGGTGAGCACCAGCAGGGTTTGACACGTGCTGCACACAGGTATCAGAGATCCCTGCAAATTCCCACCGATTCAAGCAGAGCTGTTCACTCCCGGGTGAGTTATGCCAGGCAGAAGTAGAAAAATGAGTATTTTATAGTAGTGTTATCCTATTTTATCTTTCAAACTAAGCATTTGTTTACACCAATAAATACTTTCCTATTGCATATAAAAATTGCCGGAGCTCATACAGGGAAGGCCATCAAATAATTTCAGTGAAATCAGTTTGGGGGACGCTTTGATAAACACAGCCTGGTGTTGGGCTGCTGAAGACAAAGGTCACTCAGGGGGCTGCAGGCCTGTCCCTTGCTGATGGCCCAGGGACAGCAGCTACAGCACAGCAGCTCCTGCTGGTGCTTTGTAACAGACAGACTCTATCTGAGAGGGATGAAAATTATTCCTATTAAACCCAACAGTTTCATTAGAAAGAG
>VZDJ01000175.1:10064168-10080434 GCA_008694505.1 Cyanoderma ruficeps | reverse complement strand
GAGAGAGAGAGAGAGAGAAAGAAAGAAACCTAGATCTCTAAAATAAAATAAAAACCAAACAGGTTCCTATCAGTGAAGTGGAAAGGAGGGGGGCAGGGGAGGCTTGAGGGGGGTGCTGGGGAAGCAGCTGAGAGGCAGAGGAACACGGCTCAGGAGCGTCTCAGGGCTCTCGGATCTGGGGACAGAAGTGAGATTGGAGAAAGTAGAGCGATGCCAAGGAGGAAACAGCAAGCACCCAAACGGGCTGCAGGTAAGGAGAAGCCATCCACTTACACAGCCTCTGTCTCTCCACTCCTTCCACTTCTACCCCCCATCTTTATTATTATTTAGGGTCACCCTCGCTTTTCCGGGCTGGATCTTTATTTATTTATCCCCCCTCCCCCTCCCTTTTCCCTCCGTAAGTCCGTGGAGCCAGTTTCGTTCCTTATTGCCAAGGTTTTGCTGAGGCACGGGCTGTCCCCTCGCCCTCCGCCGCTGCCCCCGGCTCGCTGCCGCCGCCGCCGCTCCCCGCTGCCGCTGCCCTGCCCAAACTTTTCCCCCCAACTTTCTTCCCTGGGCGCCCCTTCTCCCCCTGCCCCTTCCCCTGCCCCAACCGAAAGCGATCAGGCTTCCCTTTGCTTCTCGCTTTAGGATGGATTTTTAAATGATTATTATTTTTTTTTCCCCTTTTCTGGTTTTCCTCCCTCCCGGTGGCTTTCGCTTTGGATCCGTGCGTTTCGCGAAGTGGGTCGGGGTGTTTAATCTTTTATTTCGCCGTATTTCTGGTGCCAGTTCTGGCCGGGTGTGTGTGTGTATGTGAGCGCTGTGTGTGCCTGAAATAGTACAGGGACTCTCTCTGCTGATGAACCCGGTGGGGAAGTTCAGCCTTTGATCATCAGTGGTGAAAATTGCAACAGGAAATAAAATGAAACGTTCTGACTGTTAGAAGACAATCCACATTTTCAAATCAAATCCTTCTTTTGTTTCCTAGCCGAGTTTATATATTTGCACATGCCAAGTGGTTTTGCAATTTATTATTTTATTTTTTTTTTTGAACAGAAGAAAACAGTTTGCAACTTTGGAAGTGTTTTGTTTGTCGTCGTAGGGTGTTCTTTTTCTTTTGGGGGCCAAGAAAAAGAAGCAGACGAGTGGGTCTGTATAGTAAATCTTTTCAAAGAGTTTCCTTTCAGGGTCCTTAATTGCTTTTTATTTTTTTTTTTAATAGTGTGGTGGGGTTTTGTTTCTGGGAAGCGCAATATGGAAGTTCATTTTTCTTCTGCCAGACCCACCCACTGAAAAATCAGCTTTCCAGTTGATTGCCAGCTTTGATTTGACATTTGATTGATCACCTGTCATCTTGCTGCCTTTGATCTATTCATTCTTGATATATATCAATAAATCACTCACCATGGTAACCCAAGTGCCAATGACGTAAGGCTTGCCCTCTAGATTCTCTTAGCCAGACATGCACAATTATTATCTTGTTTGGCTTTTAATGTAGGCGGCTTTTTTCCCCTTCTTTTTTTCCCTTTGTGTCCTTCCTCGGGTTAGTTCCTTAAAGAAAACTCATATTTGATACCTTTACTTTCAATTTTCCCCCCCCCCGCCCTCGCGATTATCTCCCGGGTGCAGCGCAGCAAATGTGGGACAAAATGCACGGGCAAGTTTAGTGGCACACTTGAATAAACTTTGCGAAGTCGTGCTTGGGATCCACGCGGGGGGAAATGTCACCCCAGAGAAACTGGGACGCGCAGAACTTTGATCAACTCACGGCTCTGGCTGCATTTCTTTGGGTGCAGGACAATGGGCTGCAGGCAGGAGCTTTTGGGACGTGCCCAGTGAAGGCACCTATGCAGGTTGGGATTCCTGGCAGGCAGAGATCCCAGATTTACGGTTGCCGCCATAAATAACAGTTCCCCTAGAAATACAAATATTTATATAAATATCTGTGTATGTATTTAGGAGAACTCTGCCGTCAGAGTCGCTGTTATTATTTTCTACTCCAGGAGGTTTGATCTGAATAAGGCATTCCCATTTTCAACTTGCAGGGTAAATAAATAGCTGCTTTTTCGTGGATGCTGATCGGCACGGTGACAGTGCTAGAACTGCTCCTTTTTTTCCTCTCCGTCAGGAATGTGAGGCTTCATTTTATTTGGGTTTCAAAGTAGAATTTTCGCTTGGAATGTGTGTAGTATCTTTTCGTGGCAGGGGCACGGTGTTCTTTTTTAGAAACATAGGATACAGTAAGTAAATTTCAGCCAGCAAAGCCCGTGCTGTTGTTTCCTGGGGTTTCCCTGCTGAGATACAGTCAGAGATGTTTTTACCCAGGATCCGACAGCATTTTTAAGATCCTAATGACAGGGGAGAAACTCCTATGACCACAATTAGATCTCTCCTTTCTCATTCTCATTATAAAATGTGCGTTGCTCTTCAGTGGTGCATTTCTTTGATTAGATTTCTCCTCAGATCAGTGTTGTTTCAGGTGAGCAAAATCCTGCAAATGCAGTCCAGTTTCAGCCAGCAGAACTATTTGAAGTAGGTTTATACATTTGCAATAGTTCTCCTGCTTTGAAGTTGTATTTGTGTGTTTGTGGGGGGTAGGGGGGAGTTTCAAAGAGCAGACGTGCCTGTTGTACATAGTTCTTAAAACCGACTTTCATTTTCAGGGATAATATTGAGGTTCTGTTTTGTATGGTAAAAAAATACCTCAAAGTGACAGGAGACAGGCTGTGCAATAAGAAATGAATCTCTCATCAAGGCTGATAGCAAAGCTCCTTAGTCCTTTTATTTAAAGGAGTTAATACATTATATATTACTTAATTTTCACTTTTATTTATTTTTGGTTGTGCAAGTTCAAAGGTATCAGTTGCACTGCATTTTGTCTTGATGGCAGCAGAGATATTGAAGAGAAGTTTGCAACTTTTAGTTTCTTCAGATAGTTCACCTCCAAGGGAAGAAAAATGATAAGCCTTATGATTCTGGACATGCCTGCTTTTGTCATTGCTTAAAATTAAATACTATGCACAACTGTAAATAATTACTGCCATGCACTGACTTTGAAAGCAGGTTTCGAGTTTGATTAATGAATAATGTAAAGGTTAGAGAGAACCAGCGAGTGAATCAGAAGTGAAGTCCTGCTGTTAGATGAAAATCTATCTAGAGAAATATACATGGCAATTTTGTCCTTTTCTATTATTAATTTTAAGCCTTGTATTCCTAAGAAATATATTCCAGGCCATTGTAATGAAACAAGGGAGTGTAATTGGATAAATGGGGCACTATTTATGTGCGATGATGGGGATTTCTGCTCTCCGATTACACTTTTAGAGCCACTTTATTTCACATCAACACCGAAAAACGATGTCAAACGCA
This sequence comes from Cyanoderma ruficeps, assembly GCA_008694505.1. NCBI lineage: Eukaryota > Metazoa > Chordata > Aves > Passeriformes > Timaliidae > Cyanoderma > Cyanoderma ruficeps. The sequence continues at coordinate 10,077,083 of VZDJ01000175.1, read as the reverse complement.
TTTTGATCTCTGCAGGGCCGAACCTTTTCTGAATCATCCCTGCTTTTTGAGAGCGTCGTTTCCAAGTCGATAGTTCCCGAGGCAGAGAGTTGCAGCTCTTTTCCATCAGTGCCTGCTTTAGGACGGGACCTGTGCCGGCCATAAACAGCCCGTTTGTGGCGGGGCTTTCACCCAAACGCATCACAAAGGGCTTTACAAGCCGGGCCTGATCCTTCTCCCGCTCAGGTGCGAATCAAACATCGCTTCCCTGGAAGCATCCCTGAATTCCTGTGAGCAAGAGGAGGCTCAGGCCCACAGAGTCCTTCATCCCTCAGCAAACCGCAGCCCCGTCTGGGGCAAAAGTCTCCTCACGATTCCATAACAAATGGTAATATATTAACAGGAGGGTGGAAAAAGGGTGGAAGCAAAGCAGAATTGCTATTCAGATTTTATTCCTAGGGGTATGAAATAGCTTTCAAACACAATTTCACTGGATTAAACTCTCCTTTTCCCCTGCAGCTTGTTTAAATGTGCATATTTTATTTTGTGACCGTGCATTGGTAGTTTGCTTTTTTAAAGGCTGCAAAGAGGAATCTGGACTTAACGCCCTTTGCGGGTGAAATTTTATGTTTCTTCTTTTCTTTCTCTCTCAGCCCCAACAGACTAGCTGAGAACCAAAGCTGGGGAGAAGTACAGCAGAAGCAGGTCTCAGGCACATTTATTCTGGTTATTGGAGCTGTAGAATAACACAGGTTTGTTTTTGGAAGAGTCCTCATAGAGCAGAAGATGGTGAGCAGGGAGTTCTATAAAGCTGCAGCTTGCACCTTAGCAGGAGAGGTTATTTAAACCAGAATCATATTTAGAAAGTGAAATCCTGCTTGTGCAGAGAGCAGAGCAAACAACCAGCAAGGCTTGCTCTGTGTATTTCTGTGGCGAAAGGCAGCGAGATATCTCTATAAATGTAACCAAGAGCACTGGGGCTGTTCCAGGATTATTTGTATCCTTTATAACAGGGGCAATGGCAGCAGATTCCAGGGAAGCAGCGCTGAATGAAGCTGTAGAAATGGCAGCACTGTTTTGTTTCAACATCCTCCAGAAAAGCAACTGCACATCAAAACCACCTAAACAGTTCATGCCTCAGAACCCTTCAGTTACAGCGCACATCACGATGCTGACAGATGACAAAAAAGCCAAGGTGTTCACAAACAAGAGGAGCCTTTAAATCCTGGTTAATTAAATATATTCCAAAATAGGTACTTTTGCAACTAAAGAGGCACCAAAATTAGTCGCCATCTGCGTTAAATTCTGCAGTCGGCTCCTAAGCCCAAAGCTGCTCAGGAATTTTATTTTCCCGTGTCAGAACTCAGGCCTGAACGGGACAATTTGAAATCACGTTGATTTTAGTGCCTGTTTCCCTATTTCAATTTTCCCCTCATTGATCCCAGCCCAGGATATCCCCGCTGTCTGAAGAGTGGGGCGCACCCGGAGTTCAGCCCCTGTGCCTGGGAAACAAAAGACATTCCCATCAGCAAATGACACAATTTTGCAGCACTTTTGAAAGCATGTCCCTCGTCAGAAATTCTAGTGCGTGAACGCTCTCCCTCTTCTTCCATGCTCTCTCAGAAGCCCATTTTTCTCCAAACCGGCAGCATTTTGGGAATCTCCTCCCGCAGCTTTCTCCTCCTGATTTTTGCTCTTATTATCAGCACCCACCTCAAGGAGCTGTTTCCCCTGGCAGAGGTCCCTGGAGTCCCTCGGTAACACGGGGCCAGGGTGAGCTTTTCTGCCGTCATTTCCCTTCCCATCCCGATGAGGACATCACTCCCAGAGAGCAACTCCAGACTCGGCGGAGGGAAAAAAAAAAAAAAAAANNNNAAAAAAAAAAAAAAAAGCTGTCAGTTGCTGTGGCTGCAATTCCCAACTTAGCAGCAGCAGAGGGAATGGAACTGTACTCTATCAATTACAGTTGGAACCAGAGGCTAAACACTTATTGTGTTAAGCTATTGTGCAGATCTTAAGAGCTCAAATGTAAAAAAAATATCATGTCAGCTGGTGGAGGGGAGAATAAGGCCTGGTTCTTCCACTGGATGACGTATTGTTAGCAAAAGCAAAGTAAAATTATTCAAATTCTTTTTAATGCCTCTCGGGTTGAGATGTATTTAAGGCCACATTCTGCCTTAAAAAGGGGGGATCCTACAGACTTTGCTGCTAGAATAAGCCTTTGTTTTTTCCCTCTTCTCTGCAAAATGAAAATGTTTGTGAAGTCCTACCTCCAAAGCATGCTCACGCAAGCAGAGAGACATTTTCATTTGTCTCCCAATCTGATACAGGAGCCAAGTGGAACCGCATTACACTCCGAGCTGAAATCTTCCATTTCATTCATGCAAGAGCAGGGATTTTTCATTACCTGTTTAATTACAATCATTTACATGAGAGTGGGCCCAGTTAGCAGCTCTTACTCAGCACTTTGCTCCAGTGGGTGATTGGCCTGTGGAAGGATGTCTGTGTGAGACTGAGCTGTTCAGCTACAAAATTCCATATACATGTTCCTGGAGAAGCGTTCTGCCTCTGAAGAGGGACCAGATTCTTCCATTAAGCTTGAAATCCAGGGACAGTTCTGCTTGGAACTTCTGTTCCTGACGCTTGCCTGCTATTCTGAAGGCTGCACGACTGAGATATTCTGCTTGCTCGGCCAACTTCCCTCCCCAGTCACGTTCCCATGCTCTGTGTTAATTACTGAGCACTGGTTCTGGCTTCCAGGAGATGAGATGGGCTTTCAATAAAACCTTTTTTAAGGCACACTGTTCGTGTTGTGCACAGGGGCGGCAGGTCTCGAGAAAACGCCTGAAAATGGGGTTGCAAATCCAAAGCCTGAAGGTTCCATGTGCTTTTAGGGGCTAAAAGCAGTTATTTCTCATTAAGGTGGCTTCTCACTTGAGGCTGTTGGCACAGAGTAATTTTTACCGTGTTATAATCACGGCTTCTGCAACTCAGAAGTACCTTGACAGCAAACCGTGTATTTTTTAAGGTTGCAAGGAGAAAAGCACAGTGTTTCCCATTAGATTTACACATCCCTCTTTAACTGTTGCTGGCTTTTCATCCATTACCTTGTGAGCTTTCTCAGGCAAAAAAAAAAAATAAAGAAGTGGAAAAACTGGTCTTCTGATCTAAGTGTTGCATTAAGTGTTTCATTTAGAAAAATGAAGAGAATCTTTGTTTCCCTAAAAGAAATGTTTTCCCCCATTTGCCCTAGGAAAAAGAAAGGCACAATAGCTTCAAAATGACAGCAGCTGATTGTGAAAAATACAGAGTTCCTAACGTGCAGTGCCTGATGGTCCCGAGTATTGGTAAAATTCCACAGTTAAACAGAACAAACAGTCCTAAATGTCTGAGGAACGGGTCCTTTTCAGGCATGCACACATCCATACCTGCTAGGAGGGCAGAAAAGTGCCTGTCTGGGAGAGGGATGCACCTGGAGAGCTTGGGTGTTCAGAGCAGTTTTTGATTACTGCACCAATCTCTGCCCAGATATTAGAACTGTGCTCTTAGGAGTGGTGTCCCCTGAAAGTCCTTTGTCAGGGTTTATTTTCTTTAAACCTCCAGCTCCCGGAGTCTGATGATGATTATGCAAGTGTCCAATATGCATTTTAAAAGGAAATTTATTTCAAGCTGGCTCCTCTGGAGAAGAACTTGAAAACATGCCGGCTAGAAGTTCTTACCCAGAAGAAAAATGCCTTGATTCTCAAAGTGACTGTTTTTAACTTCCCATCATTTTCAGCCAGCCTCATGATTTTTGAGCTTGTGCTTCATGCTTTCTGTATAAACAAGGTTGGCAGTATTGCTTTTTGCCTGGTTCTGGTGATGAACTGGTGTGTGTGTGTCTGGGTGTATAATTATAGACGTGCACACACATAATATCAGTAAACAAAATGCTGCACATAATGACGGAGTGGAGCTGTGTGAATTGGAGCTCTGGCTTTGTATTGCCATAAACAAAGCAGTTCTGAGAGCCCAGACCATCGGTTCTTGAGGAGTGACTTTCAATTGAAGTTTCCTGGAGATTGTTTTTAGTGGCAATTAAATCTAGAAAGTTAATAGGCAGTAACTGCTCTTTATAGGATAAATACTGCAAGGAATGCACAGCCTACCTTTTTCCCAGATACAATCAGGCTGAACTTTATTGAAAAAAAATTTACAACTAGCAACATTAATGCTGTATTTTTATTATATTAATGCAAATGAGATGCTGACTTCGTTCTTTCATCTCCATGGCTTGTATCTATTAGAGCTGTATCTTATTCCTTTCTGTGTCTTTTCTCCCTGTGTTCTGTAAACTGCTTTCCTCTAATGATACTGAGGCTCATTAAAGTTACTCCCAATGCTAAAGAGACTCTGGGAAACATCCTGAGCTCTGGATGGCTGTGGAAAAGCACGACTCCCCAGCACATGGGGAAAACTAATCCGGATCAAGCCTTGCGTTCCCGTTCCGGGAAACCTTTAAAATTGATGGGTGAAACAGGAAGGAAAAGCTAACAGGAAGGACTGTGCGCTGCAAAGAACAGGTCATTTTTAACTCACAGCCCTACCTGACAAAGATAAAAACCAATAAAGTTTTAAGGAGCTTGCTGGCTCTTCCTGCATCTCTCTCCAAAGGCTCGTTTAATTGAAAAGCCTGTTGTGCTTGTTTTTATGCATGTAAAACAGAAAAGGGGCAATTTTGCACAGGGCCTAATATGCCAGCACAATATAATTGGAACTCTTCCTGCCTGCTTTTTAAGTCTCTCTGTTCATATAAAATTAAGACCCACTTATCTTAAATTGTAGTAAATCTCATTCAATATTGCTTTCATAACTTAAAAAAGGCTGTTACATATTCCCAGAGCAACTCCGCTGAAGTGATATTGGGTCTGTTTATGTGGAATCGTTGCAGAATTTCTGTTGAAAAAAAAGGAGCAGCTTACAGTTCTTGTTTTTAATGAAAATAATTAAATTCGCTAGAATACCTTGATAGCTGGGATTTTTTTTTTTCCCCCTAGTGAAACTCTGCTTAGAGGAGATCAGAATGAAAATCTGCACATTGGTGCAGTTTGGCGCGTGCAGGCAACAACCTCATTTCTATCACTCGCCCCGCACTTGGACAGAAGTAATTTCTATTTTTTTTTTTTTACTGGGAATTTTCCACATATAAATAATTTTCTGTGCGAATTGCACGGCGAATCACCAGCACGATTTATAAAGTCTGCAATTTTCTTTGTACATATAGGAAGAACTCGTTTGCTTCCCGCAGGGTAAGTGGGCTTCACAGGAAAGCGCTGGCTCTTTTTATGATTTTATGCTTTTGTATCGAAGAAACAGAACCTTGTGCCAGCTGCTGTGTTGGTCTCCCAAAATTATTTTCTTATGTGTTTTTCAGCCGTGTCGTAACACACACAAGCACAGCGCAAGTAGCATTAAATTAACACGTGAAAGGAGAAAGAAGCTAAGTAGTTATATTGATCATCTGTAGCGTTAAATGCTAAAAAAATTAAAAGCTTTGCAGCGCTTTTGATTAGCTGCGTGGATCCTGCTCGTATTCGTGTCCTTTGTTAGGCAGTGGAGCAATATTTCTTCACACTTAGCACCTTTCTTGCATGGATTTCTTGCTGCTGCTCCTCAGAATAACCCCAGTGCTGTGGAATATTTCCTGGCGAATTGAACCCGGGAGGTTTTACCTGATTTGCTCAAGGTCAAACAGCATTTGCTCCCAGTTCCCTGCTTGTGGTACTAGATCACATTTCTATCATCAGAGCATTTCCAGGAGGGAGATCTGGGCTGGAAGCTCAAGGCATCCCCTGGGCTGTGCTGGGGGAGAAGAGGGAACTGCCCAGCTGGGACCCTGGGGAAGGTGGAAATGCAGTTTCATCCCTTCCTTGCAATTCCCTGTGGTGGTGGAAGACGTGCTTTGCTCGTGGCCAGCAGCTCCCAAAAATGGGAGGTCTCGTGGTTTGAGAAAGCAGAGCTCTGTTAATTCTAACAAGCCGAGGGAGCTTGACTAGGCAAGAGTTTTAGACAGAATAATCAAGTTTTTTACGTTCCAGTTTTTGGTCAGTGCTAAGTTTCAGGGCCAGAGAATTTGGTTCCTGCTACTTTTCTTCCCATAAACTGTTCTGCATTTCTTTGGCAGAGTTGGATGTGACTGTCTATAAAGCATTGCCCTGAGAAATATGTAAAACCTGGTGCGATTGCAGCTAAACAGGCCATACACATTTTCCTCCACCCAGACTGCCAGAGGTGGTTGGAATTCTCTGGTGATAGAGCTTGAGGCTCAGCTTCCAGTCCCAGGGGTCTAAATCCTTACATGGGCAGCTAAAGAGACCTGAATTTTCAAAAGCTTTTAACACCAGATTCCCGTGGACCTCCCTCAGCTCCCTCTCTTGTGTAAAATGGAACTGGGCCTCGATCAAGGGCACTTTTATGTTGTTTCCCCAGACTGGAGATGTATGTATTGCCTATAGAAGAAATATGGTGCAGGTAATAGCCTCTGGATTCATTAAGGATTGTTTATGTTTATTTTCACACCATATTACCTTTCAGCAATGGTCGTTTCAGCCATTATATTGACAGGAACTCCAAATAAATCTTAGGTAATATAGGGCTGATCTGCCTTACCTGGGAGACCACCTGCTACCCTCTCGAGCAGAGGTGCTGAATCACCAGGTAGAGCTTTCTTCTCCAGAGCTGGGGACTTGGGAAGCTCTCCCGTGGCTCCTTTCCATGTGGAAATTAATGCTTGCCTCTATTTCTGAATAGTAGGTTATTAGAGTTCGTATGCAAATACCCGGGATGGGAATTTGTCTCTCGTTGATAATTGATATAATAATATATATTTTTAGTGGTCCAAAGTCCTTGAGCTCGAGCCTTGTGTACGTAATTTGTGTTTATTTCTTACTGTTATTAACTGTAATTTAGTTGTTGGCGCCTTTCATTGCCTTAGATTGAAGGGAGTGTCTCTCCCCATTGCCCCTCCATAAACAATGCCCTCTCAGGGTTCCTTCTCCTGTATCCTTGCCCAGACATTTCCTAGCCTGTCAAATACTGTCATTTTATTCCTTACAGATCATTCCCAGTACGTCTCCTGTTGCACACACAAATAAGGAACAAATGCAATCAGGATGCATCATCGTTTAGCATAACAAATAAAAGCCGATCTGTGCAGATTTGCCTTAAAGTGTCTCTTAATATGTATTGTCAAAATGTCTGAAGATGTCTCTTACTCATAAGCGTTTAATTATTTGTGACAATTAAACTAATATTCAGAGCAGGGGAAAAAAAAAATTAGGGGATTAAATATTTTCTCTTGTCAAAAGCTAACAAAACGTCACCTGGCAGAGCAAACTCTTTAAATTTTGTGTTTCAGGCAGGCCTTAGAAAGGAGAAAGCACCAGAACAAAATTACAGGGCCTGGATTTAGTATGGAATTTGAGGAAACTGTATTTTTAAAACCAGACCAAAATTTAAGGGCACATCATTAAAGCATATATCAGTAATGAGCAGCTGAATACTTGATGATTAAAGAAGAGTTCCTATCAATTTTTAAGTCAGTGCTGAAATTTATGGCCAAGGGCTGCTCTGACTGAATCAGGGACTCAGACCCGGGATTTTTAGCCTCACCTAGTTATTGTTTCACTCGTGCATGAGAAAAAACAGCTCAAATATGACAGCACAAGTCATCAGCCTTTCCTCTGGTTGGAATTAGAGATGTGGGTTTTTTATTTGCTTTTTGTCTGGTGAGCTCTTCCTCCATCTGGGTTGTTCAGACTGGAGAGGCAAAGGTGCCGTGGATGGGGCAGGACAATTAGCCAAGACTGGTGCTCAGGGCTCAGCATCTTCACCTGCCTGGCAGGCCTTGAATGTGGTAAAAGTTCAGGTGTGTGATAATAAAGGGGGAAAATAGGGGAAATTTTGAAAAGAACAGAAAACCAGCATGGTCCTTGAGAGCACCGTTGTGTGGATGTGGGAGCACCGGAGAGCCCAGGGCCCGGCTGCAATAACTTCTGTGTTATGGGCTCAACAGTTCTTATAGTCAGGATTGTTTGGGGTCTCTTGCTGAGAAGTTTGATTTCTACTGGTTCTAATGTTTCCAGTTCTGAGCTGCTTGAAGCAACCATTTCCATTATTAAAATCTGTGTTTTCTTTCTTAAAATGTTCTTCCTCTAATTTAGGGTAGGACGTTATTTGGCAAAAAATTAGAAGACATTCATCAGGGTTTATTTCAAAGCTGTGGGACCACTGAGCTTTCTGGCAGTGACGTGAACATTTTTCAGAGATATCTTCTGCTTTCCCTGAGAAAATCCACCCAAATTTGTCTGACTTATAAAGCCTAAAAGTTGCTGTTGCCAAAGAATTTTTAGAAGGTGACACAGCATTCTCCAACGTGCCATCCCCACCACACATGCTCTGTTCTTGGTTTCTCTTTTTCAATTGCATTCCCTTAAAAAACGTTTGAGCTGAGGATAAGTAGGACAATGGCTGCAGGGGCAGCGATGGGTCTGAGCAGTCAAAGCAGAATGAAGAAAAGGTTTTGTTTGTGTTCAGCTGGAGCCCAGGCCTCAAGGGAGGAAGCAGAGAAATTTAGGGAGCAGAACGTGGACAAGCAAGGGCAGAGAGCATAAAATTATCAGATATCCACAGAAAACTGAGGTAAACTCGTGTGCAGGACTTTATTGCCTGGTCAGTGAAGAGCACCATAGTGACCATGAGCTTGTGCCGGGCAGCTCCTGCCCGGATCAGTCCTGGATGGGAACCAGAGTTGGCTCCACATGTGTGGCTCCCAGTTGGCTTTCCCAAAGCCTGAACTCATCCACACCTCACAGAGAGAAGGGATGTGTGTGGGAGATCCATCCAGCCCAGCTGGGGAACAAATCCTGCCAGGCTGTGCTGGGCTGGCAGCGCCAGGCCTGAGGGGCCGCCATGGCTCGGTAGGCCCGATGTTCCTGAGGCAGGACTTTCTTCTGTGGGGAAAAAGTCAAAAAATCCCCTTAAAATTGGCCAGAGCTGTGCCTCCCATGTCAGTTGAATGGCAAAGATGAGATCCCCTCCACAGGCACGGTGCAGGCAGCTCAGGAAAGGCACAAAACCCAGTGGAAAGGAGGAAAATTCCAATTCCTGGTGCGGGAACCAGGAGAAGATGATGCCGGGCAGGCGCAGGGCTGGATTAGATGGCAGAGCCAACAGGAGAGTGGAAGAGCTCAGGCAGCACATGGAGAGGTTGGTGACCCCATGCAGAATGTGTGGCAATGGTCTGTTTGGTATATGGGATGTATTTGGAGTATTTGGGAGCTGTTGGTGTGTGGGACAGGGGGTCGGTCAATGGCGGGGACAGGCCTGGCGTGGCCGGGGTGGGTCAGGCCCAACAGGGCGTGGGCACTCCGGGCACTGAGAGAGCTGTGGTACAAAAGAACCTGGGAGACAGCACAAAGAATCCTGCCAGCAGTTTCAACCACAGATATCTGTTCAGATAAAAGGCTTGTGAGTCTGGGAGCTCCTCTCTTGCCTCAACATGCCCATGGTGGAGGGCTGGTCCCTGGGTCGCTCTGTGGGTATCTGCCCTGGGCCCCTGCGGCTCTCACCTCAGTTTTACTCAGAGCCAGGGCTTTATTTTATTTTATTTTANNTTTATTGTATTTTATTTTATTTCATTTTGTTTGTTGCCCCGTGGGAGTTTTTTCCTATAAATCTGATCTTTCTATCTGAAAGTCAGCGACAAAACTCAGCAGAGCAGGTTGCCTTCGGGTTATTGCACTGGTTTGTGTCACCTCCAGCATTTATGTATGAAATAACTAAAATCTTGAGAATGTTAATCTAGAAAACAGTCATTCCTGCGTTTCTCTTTTGCTGTTTCGGTGAACTTATTAAAGATTTTACAAACTTGTGATTTGGGTTAAACAAATGTAAATCATGTGGAGAAAGAGTTGCGAGAAGGCAGAGGAATGTTATGATGCCATCAACATCTGGGTTTCCATTTGTTTGGATTAGGGACATTTTACCTTAATCATTCCCAAACATGTCTGCTAAAATCCCTTCTTTCATTTTTTATCACCTATGAGGTACAGCCAGGCAGAGTTTCAATTTGTGTGTGTGTGTGTTAGGGTAAAAGTGCTGAAATTTGTTGTTGCACTGAGTATACGAACAGTCCCATTTTTATATTAGTCCTCCCTCTTTATAATTGTTTGGAAACATTTTGATTCAGTTAAAATGCACTATTTCCAAGGTACAAAGTATGAGCAGGGGAGCAAGGGAGCGATTACGAGTTTCTCCAAGGAAATAAGCATCTCTTAGCCATCATCCTGCAACTGGGAAAGTTCTAATGCATGACATCTCTGTAATGTAACCTAATAATATTTTTTTTTTAACAGTGATGTAATGGGGAGAGTGACCTGGACTTTGTAAAAGTTCCCCTACTTACTTCAGATTCCCAAGGGCAATGTAACATTCTAGACAGTGTTTTATATGCCCTGATTAAAATGTAACATATTTTTGCATTTCCTGTGCAGTGACCTGTTAGTGCTCATAGACAGAACACTTAAAGAACAGTTACAAGGAGACATTTCCAAATGTGCGTAATATGGACGAGTTTTTATAACATTCTTATTTCATTTGAAATTGCAGCTACAGCAGGAACCATTCAGACGGTGCATTGATTTAACTTTTTAATCCACTGTTTTGCTACGTCAAGTAAAATAAATGTTTGTTTTTAGCTCCCTTTTTTTGCATTGCTAAAACTCCTAACTACTTGCTTTAAGCTTGGGATTCTAAAGGGAGCTACATTATCTGAGATTTAAAGCTTGCTTTTTGTAGCTGCTTTCTCACAACTCCCCCAAGAAAAAAAAAATACAAAAGTACAACTTTAGCAAAAAGGGCTTTTATATCTCTATCAATTATAGAAACACCAGCTGCAGTAGATTACAAATGTGTTTGGCTGATTGTGATGTTGTGTGGGGAAAACTGTCACAAGGAGCTGGATGCTGTTTCTCCCCGGCAGCTCCGGGATGTCGCTCATCTCCTTGGGCTCATCTCCCCGGGCTCAGCTCCCTGTGCTCATCTCCCCTTCTCAGCTCCCCGGGCTCATCTCCCTGTGCTAATCTCCCCTTCTCACCTCCCCGGGTTCAGCTCCCCTTCTCCTCTCCCCTTCTCATCTCCCTTTCTCAGCTCCCCGGGCTCATCTCCCCTTCTCATCTCCCCGGGCTCGGTGGTGCTGCTGTCAGAGCTGGGGTGGGCAGGAGCAGGAGCCTGCCAGGCTGCCACAGCCAGCTCTGCATGGAGCACACAGATCCTGGCACTGGGAGAAAGGATGGGATGTGGGCACAAGTGTGAACCGTGTGTCACTGTGTGCATGTGCTGCTCGGAGAGCTGGGGCAAATCCACACACACACACAGACTTGGGCCAGCACAGTCACTCCACTCGGTGTTCTTTATTTTTTATATCCAAGACATTTACTTTTGTTTTCTTGAAGAAGAAAGTGGGGGAAAAAGCACCACAGAACCAAAAATTGTTTGACCAGCCCCTAAAGGTAAAGTAGTTGGAAGTCATGGATGAAAGAATTACAATATCAAGACAGCGATGCAAGATGGGCAGTTTAAGATATTTGGGGCTGTTGAGATCAGGAGAAAATGAATGTCTCAACATGTGTGCAGGTCATTATCACTCCACTAAAACCTGGCTACAAGGGTAGCAGCCCAAGGGCTTTCAGTTGGTTGTGGGTTGGTTACTGTGTCATTTATCTTACTGTGCTTTGGGTCACTCTGGGAGGACGTGGTTGGGCCCTGGTTTATTTTAACAAAGAGAATCTGACATAGGAAAGTTCTGTGTATACTTTACAGTGAAAATGCAATTTTCTATTTTCATTTAATCCCAGGAATGTTGGCATTTTCCAGGCTGTCAAACAAATGAGTGCACTGGAGGACAGTTAGATGTGTCTGTCTAGTTCATCTATCTAATCTACCTCATTTCTAATGTGCCCATCACCATGGTGTCTAGGCAGAAAGTATCTGCCTTGCTTTTGCTTTTTGTCTATATTGGCTGTGGTAACCTAATTGAGCCCTAAGAGCTTTCGGATTCATCTGCAAAAATAATAACAAAAACATTATCAGAATAATGATTCATATTTGTACTCTTACTCAGAATTTCCCTTTCTCTTCTGAGTGTATTTGGTTAGTGGATTACTGTTGTTTTATCTAGAAGAGGTTATGCTTTAGAAGTGTATTAAATCGGAATTTTACTTGAGTCAGCAGTGAGTCAAAACTTCATTTGGCTACTAAAGTGAATTCACTCATATCTTCTAACTTCCTTCTGCTTTTCTCTGCAGAAGTTGACTTCATTTACTCAGCCACCCAGTTTAGCATCTGCATCTGTTCTCTGACCCCTTGTCACATAAACCATAGGTAAAGGTAATAAAAAGCAACAGAAATCGTGGCTTCAAAAATGTTATCTTCCTTTGGAAGCCCTGGTTTCTGTTACATTTAACTACTCCTCTCTGTGCCAATTAGCTAGAGAGGCATGGTAAGAGTGAAGCAGAGTGGTTTTTCAGGAGCAGAGGCCTTGCTGAGGGGAGATAAAGTGCTGCTGCTGCTGCTTTGCTGTGTCTGTGCACGTGGGGAGAAGGTGCTGCAAGGCCCGTGGTGTGTGTCACTGTGTGTCACTCACTGGTCACACTTCCTTTAGGAACGTGGCTGCAGTGCCATCAGCGTGGCTGTGTGCCACCTTGTGCTTTTAAAAATGTGTCCCATGGGGTGACCAGGCCACAGCAGTCAGTAAACTGGTGTTGGAGAGGCCGAATAACCAGCGTGGTGCTCACTGAGGGAAAGAGTTCCCTGAAAACGCTGCAAACTCTCAGCTCTAATTGAATTTGATCTCAGCTGTACAGTTACATACAGCCCCTTTCCTACTCCTCTCCTACT
>VZDJ01000175.1:9936668-10059168 GCA_008694505.1 Cyanoderma ruficeps | reverse complement strand
AACCAGTTTCAGGTGGGCTCAGAATTTGCTGTTTGATCGTGCACCAAATGTCGTACCTAAATACAGAAGTCAGTCCTATACTTTTAGTCTTTGGCACAGGTTACTGTTTAGGTAAACATATGTGATACCTTATCTGACTGTGTCGGAGTGTATCTCTCTGTAAATTTCCAGAGTGCTGTGGGAAAACGAGGCAATTTAATGGGGGATGTATTTCAGCCATGTGTCTTTTAGCCACAGCACTTTACATTTAAATAAGTCCCATTCGCAACACCTTGAAAATACGCCTCATGCTTATTTATACTGAATTCTTTTCCTTCCTCATCTGAAGAAAACTCCATTTTATGGAGAGCAGATGTTTTTTAGCTTAATGCCTTTTTATTCACATGTTTTAGCTTTGTTCAATAATTCTCCAGCACACTTGGGAATTCCAGAGCGTGTAATTGTCCTGCAAATTCGCTCAGAGCCCTGCCATGGCTCCGAGCTTGTCTGTCACTCAGCTGCTGGACACAGCAGTGGCCAAGAGTCTCTCTGGTGACCCTTTACTTACGTATTTCTAAAACAATACTCGGGCAGCTTTGCTAAAGATTTATTTTACAGATAGGGATATTCAGCCCCTGAATAAACGAGCAAGCCCAGGTCAGGGTGACACTAAGCAGGCAAAGAGCTGGCCCAGAAGCTGAGGAGGGGAAATTTGCACTGGGGGAGATTGATATGAAGGATTTCTTACTCATAAAGTATCCTGAGATCTCCTGTAGTCTTTGCTTTTTTCCCTGGAACTATGAATTTTACTATCCCTTTGGAAAATGGGGTTTCATCTCAAAGACATACTGAGTATCTCACAAAGAAATGCAAGAAAAGCCTTTTGTTGGAAAGAAATTTTAGAATTTCAACTTCAAAACTTTGGAAAACATGAAAGAATATGGGAGTTATTTGTTCTCTAGTGGTCCATTAACTGAATTTTCAAAGGGTTAATGTGGGAAAAGGTGTGATAAATCAGTGCATTTGTGTCCAGTGCTGCTCTGAAGGAGGAGAGGAACAGGCTCTACTGTAGAAGTTCAAATGGAAAATTATTGCCTGTGCAAGAGGGGTCTGTAATTACCAGGAAAGTAAAATGAAATCTTGTGAAAATAAATTGCAATAGATACATACATAGATCACAGCATTTTTCTGCAGCATCAGCCACTGAAGTTCACATCTCCCAGTTTCATTTTGAATTTGAAGTTTGAATCATTCCAAAACTGCAAGGCCTAACTCTTTTGAAATTTCCAAGTTTCATCTGCTTTTGATACAAAATTCTCAGCCATAAATTGACTTCACACTTCGTAATGAAACTCCAGACTCAGTGAATATTTGTGCTTTTTGTTTTGTTGTAAAAGTTTGCCTTCCTGTATGAAAGTACTGCTTTTGCCCCTAAGGCTGAACTTGCATGAACCCAATTTAACAAATTTGCTTTAAATAACATTTCAGTATTCTCTGAGTGCTGCTACAAAGGAAATTGTGTGGTGAGTAGTAGGCTCTGAATGCCCTAAAAGAGAAGAATGCGCATAAGCAGGCGGGCACAGACATTTCTGTTATTGTAGTTGGCATTTTCAGCGAGAATCTGAGCCCATGCATCTCTTTTCCACCAGAAAATTGCCTGTTTGGCAGTGGTTTGAATGGTAGAGCTCCACTGGAACATGAAGATGAAACAAGCTGCCAGTCAACCACTTCTTAATGTCTCTGCTGCCCCAGTTCCCTTCACGTTAAAAATTCGTTTATTTTCCATTGAAACTGACCATCAGTTCCAATACTGCATCTTCGGAGTCGTTTCCCCAAATTGTTCTTTTGGGCAAGAAATCTAATAACAAATGTGGAAAATCAAGTGTGAACGGCCTCCTTCCCTAGGCTGTCTTATTGAAATAACATTTCATGCAAATAATCTCATTAGTGTAAAGATTTTGTTCCCTAGTTCCTACCGGTAACTTAAGTTCACATGATTGAGCTGTTGAGCCGCTGTGGAAGACAGGGGGATTTGCAAGGATGGCCATCACAAGACCCTGCATTAAACAGGCACAAAGCTGCAAACCCACACCCTTGGAGACTGCCCCTGGCTGCCGGGGTGGTGTGGGGAATCACAGCCCTGCTTTGGAGCCAGCCTGGCATTTGTCAAACCTTTCACAAGGTGGGGAGGGGGAGAAAAAAAAAAAAAAAGGTGGATTTAATGATAAATAATAATGCACTGTCTCCGACATTAAAGGACATCATTGGCTCTCTTCTCCATGGTGTAAATCAAGGTAATGTGTGAATCCTTTAAAAGTAACATGGAATTTAAAATGGAAAATATGAGAAGCAAGTAGAATTACTGCTAAAATCATCCGTTTATTATCTAGGTGTGCTTAATAGCCTGCTAGCTGATGAAAAATCATTTGCTAACCCCAAGGAATGGTTCATTTTCCAACTCAATCATTCAGCCATGCATTGGCCAGAGCTTTTAAAAAATATACCTTGTATTACTTCTTTTGTCAATGTCTGGAGATAATTTATAATAGCAATAACTTCCATTAACACACCTACTAAGCAGTTTCCTTAGAGCAGGTAAGATTTGCGGTGGACTCGAGATGTTTTAATGGCAAACCAATTACCCACCAGTGATTCCAATGGTTTAAAGTGGGTTTTGGTTGGAATCCATTGATAGAGTAATTAATAGATTCAGTTGTTCCGTGGTAATCGAGATCCTGGATATGGATTGGCAGGTTTGTTTCTGGTGTAGGTTAAGGTAAACCTGCATTGCTCTGACAGGGCACTCACAGCCCTGAACGGAACAGCACAAGAAGGGGTTTAACATAATGAGACTGTTTCCCACTTGCCTCATTAGTAGGAATTTGGTGTTTCTGCAATAGATTTTTTCCCAGGCTCTTCCAAACTCATATCAGAGCAGCCCCTTCCAGTTGTTCACACAGCACCTGAGCCCTGGAGCAGGCCCTGCTGCTGCCCCACACTCAGGGTGTTCTAACCCACTTACACGTCAGCCTCTCTCACCTCTTGTGGCAGAGTGTAACTGGCACTCTCCTGGAAAAAGAAACCCGGGGTTTATTTTCTCCCTGTACCTGGGGGGAGGTGTTTAGGGCAAGGGGGTGACAATACACCTGGTTACAGCAAACCTGCTGCCAATGGGAGCACTCCAGTGCCCGGGCATGTGTCCTCTGCTCTTCCTCCTTGGGCACAACACCCACACTCCGTGCTCCCAGCAACCAGGCAGTTTGGGGTTAGTACAAAAGATAAATTCAGTTTAACTCCCCGGTCTGGTTTACCATTTCGTCAGGTGAGCAGCAGCACCAAGCAGAGGAAGGGACAGGAACACGTGTGGAGCAGATCAGAGGACATGGAAAACTTCTTTTGGTGTCAATTAGCCATTGGGTTTGCTCAGCTGGGTACTAAACAAATGAACCCTCTGTAGCTTAGTTAAAGAGGGGAGGCACTCCAAAATGCCCTTAGCAAAGAAACTGCCTTTTGTAGATGTAAGGGTTCCTACATGGTGCTTTTACAGGATATTACAGCTTGAAGTTTAACAAGATAGTTTTAATTTCTGAATATTTTCTTTTGTTCCTTTCATACCAGAAGTGTTATTTGTGGGGGGGAAAAAAAGAGACAAGAAAAATAAAAGCTAAACCTTGAGCATCCAAAATCAGCTCCAAGAAGGTATTTTTCTTACTCCTTTGGACAAGTTCACATGTTTTATCGCTTGAATCCAAGTCAAAGATGCTTTTGGAAATCTGTGGGGTTTGTGCAGAGCAGGGAATGTGTGCTCTGGCCATTGATGCTGCTGTCCCACAGGTTTGTTGTGCTCAGCTGGGAAAGCCCTACATCAACTCGTGTGCTCTGAGGGGTTCAGGGATCATAGAGGGGTTTTTTTCAGTTTCTTGAACATGATTAGATTTTTTGTAATTTGCATTTTTAGCCACTAAACAGTGATGCATTATATTTAGAAAATGAGATGCTCTGAGTGTTAGCAGGATGTGACAGTGACAAATCTTACGAACGCTAATACTGAAACCCATCATAGTTCAAGTCCCACTTGCTGTATTGTAGCTTAGTTTATGGCTTGGGAGGGGGAATGTTCTGGTTATCAAGTCATCACTGTTCAAATGGCAGGTTTTTTCTCAATTTAAAATAAATATGCAATTGTGAGAGCTGTGTTTAGCGGTTATGGTACCTTTAAAAATAAAGTACAAAGAAAAAGTAGCTTCCCCAAAGGCCACAAATAAGTCACGGTTTTGCAGTGTGTCCTACATACATTTTGTGCTTATGGAGTCTGTACAAATGTACAGCCAACACCTAATCAGGGAAAAAATATATCCTGAACTCCCTGAGTTGGCACCAGCAGTGTTAAGTGTCTGTCAGAGTTTCTATTGTGATCAACCTTTCAGGGATTTATCACTCAGCTCTAATACCTGGCTCCAGGCTAAAAATTGGCATGCAAGAAAGCAGATTTGGTTTAAAGATATATTGAAGCTGCAGGAGTGGGGAAAGTCACTCTCTGGCTTCCCAGGTCTGTTTTCAGCCGTGTGTCTGAGGGAGAGCCTGGGGATTTGAGGCTCTCTGCAATACCTGGGGGAAGGGCTCGGGATTGCAGCTCCTGGGATCCCTCCTGCTGCAGGAGATGCTGATTTCCAGTGCCAGCCCTGGGGCTGCCCTGTCCTGCTGGAGGATTTAGGGACAAACATCACCTTCACATGCTTAGAAAGCACTGCTGCTGTTGTACAATTGTTCATTTTGGGTTGGAAATCCCAGAGACACCAGGCCTTCAACCTGATCAGGGGTCCAGGACTATACCTCTAATATTCGATATGTTTCTCTGGGTTCTGAAATGAAAAAAAGCCCCTAATATAAAATATAATAACATCTGCAGTGGAGGTAAAATAGGATATGTTCTACAAAGCAGAAACTGCTTACTGATGTCTTCTGGGATAGCACAGCCACTGCTTGTCCCTCATTCAAGAAGACTCACAAGATAACAGCCGAGGCACTTGGTATCTGGTCATCTGAAACTGCATTTCCTCTTGTTCCTTCCTTTACACCGAGCTTTTGGCCTGACACTTTTGCTCTGCAATTCCCTTCTGGTGAGTGCCTCACCACCCTTTTTTTCATTCCTATTTTATTCTGCCCAAAGTACAGTAAGAGTTTTGGAGACAACCAAGAAAAAAATATTTGCATTAAAGACTTCATAATCTTTAGGTTAAACCCTGTGGAGCTCCCACTCTGGCTGACATTTGAGATCACAATGAGTGTAGGAGCAGGAGCTCCTTGTTTCCAGTTCTTCAGTCAATATTCTGTGGGCTGAAGGCTCATAAAAATATACATTAATACATTAAGAGACTGTATTGTACTAATAGATCATCCATAAATTTTAAGAGGACTAGAAGCATCATTTAAAAAAAAAAAATCAACAAGAAACCAGGAGGCAACAAACGTTTCCATGTTCAAAGTCTGGGCTTTGCTGCTGCCAGCTGAACAAACGTGGAGTTAAAGCTGTGATGTCCCAGCCTACCTCTGTAATCCTCCCAGGCACGGGAGAACAGATTGAGAGCGGGGTGGGAGCACGTGAGCTCAGCATGCTTTGGATTTTAAGGAGGGATGGGGTTGCAAGACCTTTCACATTGTTCTGACCTCCCTGTTTTTGTGTGAGCTGTGCTTCCATGTGGTTACCCCATGCTCCGGTGTGTGATAATCAGGGAACAGCCTGGCGGTGCAGTCAGTGCTCCGAGCCTCTCATCGTGGGTGTGCTATCTGCAGGCACTCAGAATTCACTCACAACTATTCCAGCACATTCTATACCAAACTCATTGATCTTTTGTTTGGAAAATAAAAAAAAAGATTACGTATTTGTTTCGTGCTGTTTGTTTCATCGTTGTTTTTTTTTTTATAAAAAACAGAGTAAAAGATGGTAAATTTGTATATTGTAACTGCTGGCAAGGTTTTGGAGTCTTTACTGCGGATATTTTGGTGTTAGTTGACATTACTGGATAGAAGCAGCACAGACATATCTGCTTTGTTAAAGCTGGGATTTCTACCAACCAGGGTTTCTACCTTTTGTCTCCAGCGATCTCTCAAGGCTGTATTTCAGACTACACATTTTTCTAAGAGGAAACAAAGCAGATAGCATCCTTTAGCAGGCGTAAGTCCAACAAATGTCAAATTCTGAACAACATTACTTTGTGTCTCTATTTAACATTAAAGCTGATGGCTTTTTGACAGGTTTATAGCTGACAAGTTCCATAGCCAGTCATGCAGTTTGAGCTAATTTGATGAATCAACTTGATGTTCTATAGTCCCAGTTGGCTTCAATAGCGTATGTGCTCAATTTTCTGCTGGAGGTCAAAAATAAGCTTTGAAATTTGGCTAATCCCATCACATCCGCAGAACATGTCTGGTGGAATAATCTTTGGACATGAAGCCTTGACTAATGCCAGAAATAGAAAGGAAAACTCAGTAATTTCATTAGAGCCATCAATCCTGAGTCGTGTAGGCACAGCAATCAGGGGTCTCATGTCCAGCAATTTACTTGGGAGCTTTCAAATGCTTTCGTGGTCAGGGTAGGAGGAGGAACATTCCTCAAGCCTGGGCCTTGTTCTGGAGGAAAATGGGCCTTATTGTTAAAGTTCATTTAGAACAAATGTTAACTGAATGAGAGAATGCCAGGATTTTCTAATTATGGCTTTCCTGAAAAGATAGGCTCTGCCATGGCAGTGGTAGATGCTAAAATGCCCTGGACTGGGTTTAAGACGGGAATCTTTATGATAAAGTCATTACCAGTCATGAGATTTAAGGTGTCTCAGGTAACCAAGGACCAGTAAATGCACTGAAAACTCAAACATGAGATTTGACAGATTTCCCCAACCAAGGTATTTGGTCCTTATCCATTTTTAACGGGTTTTAGGCATAGTAATTTCAGACTAACTTGATGCTTGCACTTTTGGGCATTAACATTGCTCCAAAGTGGAAACTAAAAGCTTCAGCTTTCACAGTGGCTTGGCATTGAACAGGCACAGAAATAACTGCTGCCATGTTCTGTCATGCTTTGGTAAAACAACTGTGGTCCAGGAAGGTTCCAGTGCCACCCTCCATGATTGCACAAAGTTCTCTTAAATACAAAGATTTTCTTAAATGCAATGACAGTTTGTTGTCTTTTCCTGCCTGGAAGGCTCCTACAAGCCATTCCCTCAATGTGAATTACCTGATGTGTGTTTTGGGACTTTGGGTCATGTAAAGGTTCTGGTGTGCCCTCCAGAATTCAGTTGGCAGCAGCTGGAGCAGAGAGCAGAGCTGAGGATGGAGGCCTGCAGGGCTGTTCTGATACAAAGACTCTGTCTCTGCCAGAGACACCCACTCTGCACCTCTGCTTTTGGTTGAATGTGTCTTGTTGTGATGAGAAGGAGCAAAGTTTGGGCACCCGTTCCTGTTCCAGTCCTTCCCTGGGAGGCAGAACACACGAGGCTTTGTGAGGGGACATTCTTGTGCAGAGAAAACTGGCCTTGTCACTCGGATGCACATACACACACACACACACACACACACACACACACACACATGTGTCTTTGTGTGTATTTGTTGAATGCAGGAGCCACTAGCACAGGAAAAATCCATTTTCCTGGCTGGAGAGCTGATTCCATTCCTGCCCTGCTCCGTGCCCTGTCCGCAGCAGCACATTCCCATCACTGAGTCCCTTCACCTCCCTCCTTCACTCGCTGCCTGACACACACAAGATCCAGCTGAGATGAGTCATGGTCATGGAGCTGTGTTTATTAGCAGGATGTACTGAATCACCAGATTGGATGCGAGAGAAGTCTCAAACACATCTATAGATACACTGCATATGTGTGTGTGTGTGTGTATGTACTTTTGTATTCTATTTCCAGGGATTAGAGCTGAACTATTACTGGCACTAAATTAGGCAGCAAACAGATCTAGGTCTGCTTCTCTTTTTCTTTCTTTTTTTTTTTTCTCTGAGTAGTAATTCACATTACATCAAAGGAGTGGATTTTTAAGGAACACTTTTGATTCTTAACTTGAATTTGTAACAATTTAGATGATTTACAATGGGAGAGTCATTTGATAAGGAATGACACAGAGTCTGAGCATTTATATGAATAACAAACAATTGTAATGAAACCTGGAGATTGGACTTTTCCCTACCGACATTTCAGAACATTTAATTCCCTTTTTTCAAACTGCCTTCTTCTTGGTGTACATAAATATGTAATATTAACCTGGGTTCACCTTTGCCTGGTAGTAACAAATTGTTCTCTGTGTATCCACAACCGATGTTCCTGCGGTCAGCACGCTTTCCTGAAGTTTACCAGTGTGCTATTTCCACTGGCTTTTTTCGATTTGGGCATTTAATGAGAAGAAACTCAGCTAAAATAGGCTGCACTAGATTTGTCTGGAGGAGCAGCCCGGTGGCTGACTGCGGGGCCGGGGCTGGATTGCGTCAGCACGGCTCTGTGGGGCCAGCTCAGCATCCTTCCTTTGCCTCTCCAATCTGACGCTGTGCTGATGGGCACGGTGCCAGCCCATAGCAAACTGAGCTCTCCTCCTCCTTCTTACGGGATCAGCAGCTGGTTGTGTCATCAGTCAGGGAACTTCAGTCCCTGTCTTGGCTGGTCCTGGAGCCTTCAGGAATACTGGCACAAAAGCCTTAAAAACTAAAGAAAAACAAGAGGGGTGGTCTCATGTCCCTGCCTGCATTAGGTGATGTGTTTAGCAGTGCTTTAACACCTTATTTATGATAAGAGAAGGAAATGACATTCTGGCACAAAAATCCCCTGGACTTTAACTGGCCCAGTCTCAAGGGGCTTTTGTAGTTTTGCCTCCATTTTAAACTTTTCTATGTATTAGTTTGTGGGAAGTTTGAGACCTGCTTACCAGGTAATCTGATCAACGCTATGACTCACCCCACACTTCAACAAAAAGAAAACCAAAATGAGACAGGGAGGTGGGAAAGGGCTTTCAATGTTAATATATTTATATTAGTTATGACATTTCCTTCTAGAAAACAGCTATTTGTTTTCTATGTGTTACAGAAAAATCTGCATGTCTGCATGATCACTTTGATGTGTTTCTCCTGGCGTTTCTGGGCGTCCAGGGGCCTGAGGAGCTGAGAATGCTCTGGGATTATCCCAGGGATGTTGGGTTGAGGGTCTGAAGTTTGCTCTGGAGAGCTCAGACGTACCTGCATTGTGGGGTGTGTGTACAGAGAGGCAGGGAAAGCACCGAGGAGAAGGACACACAGCTGAGAAGAGAATGAGGTACAACTGTGTGTCCAAAGTCTACTACAGGGCTGGACATGTGATGAAAGGAGAAAGAAATTTGCTGTAGCAGAAGGTCCCTTCCTCGCCTGTGTTTTGATGTATCTACAGTGCTTTGTCTGCTTACATGTTCATAAAACATTATGCATTTGAAAATAGCAGCTTTCCCAGTGCCATATGCTGAGAAATCTTAAGTACAGTCTTAAAAATCATGAGTGGCTTAGGGACTTAATATTTTTTTTAATAACACATATCGGATTCTTACAGTTTGCTTTCTACTTTTAGAGCTGGTATGTTCTTGATTTCAGGCTTTTCCCTGTGACCATAAAAGCTGCATGTTTTCTTTTGGTTGTTTTTGTTTTAAATGAAATATGAGAGGCTCACAAAGCTACGGGACTGGAAGAAACAGGCTTTAAAGACAAGTACTAACTATCCTGAGACCAGCGATAAAAGAAGGAGAATTGGCTCCACTGAAAAATGGTCCTGATTTCACACCCAGCCCCGTCCCAGTTCCACAGCTGATTTATGTGCAGCTACCAGGGCTGTGCACACCGAGACCAGGAGAATTCCATGGGCAAATGGCCGAGCAGGAATACCTGGGGACAGTTATCCATCTTCCCCAGGCACACTTGGGATGTGAATGTTTTGCATGGACAATTGCAAATTCCATGTATTTGCACATTTGTCCCATAATAGTTGGCCAAATATTTGTTCTTAGCAGCTCCTGTTGCTATATTGTCAAATTCCTTGCTAGGCTGCTTTGGCATTTATATTCCATACACTTATCATTTGAAGGGAACCATAATGCAAATATTTTATGAACACATATCCTATCCACACATCCTATTTTTCAGTTCTCAGTTGCAAATGCTCAAAAGGAGAAGTCAGTGGTTGTCCAGGAATTTGGGATCGACAGATCCTGTACAGTAATCTTCTGGTAAGTGCTCAGAAATGAAGGATTCAAGGATTACTGGGTTTTTATCCACTAATTCACTTCTCCAACTCAGAAATGTAGGCAGGAATCTTTGGTGACCTAAATGTGCCTAGAATACAACCTAAAGATTTGGGTTTACAGCAGAGTTTTCCTACCTGACTAACCTCAAACATCCCATAGAGTTACAATGTAGGGACTCAAATCTGTGATAAAACAAACATCATTTTTCTGTTCACACCATCATATGAATGTGTTCTTCTTTTTTCAACCAAAAAGGATTTTAAAACCTTTCTGACTTAGGTAAGCTTAAGGTGTAATGGAGAGTTGCCCTCAGGCGTTGAAGGACAAAAGTTAAGCTCAAGTCCTTCAAACCCCCATATGGTAATTCTTAAGTTTCCTTTTTTGCATACGTAACTAACAGATGCTGCAGTGCCTTCAGATTCCTGCCATACCTTCCAAAATACGCACAATATATGCAGCCATCGGAGGCCTGGAGATTGTATCTGTCAGGGCTGGCTGCACGTGCAAGAAACATGATGGTAAAATATGTGGCAAGCATGGGAACTGCATGGACAAGGAGCTCTGTGCTCAAACCCTTCAAAGAGCCTGACAGTGGCCAGCTGAAGGGTGATGCGTTCAGGAAACTCGGTCTTGCCCCAAGAAAATCAACTGACACCAGAGTATCATATACCATTCTTCCTGCATTTTGTCTGAACTGCTTCTGATTGGATCTCCGAGTATCTCCTATGGTACAAAGATAACAAAATGACCTCAAGGCCACAGAGCAGATCAGGGTCTCCTTGGGATGCATTTGACTCAAGTGTGTTTCGGTATGGTGGCACTGATACCTTCTACACACAAAATATTCACAGATAAATAAGAGGGGAAAGAGTGTTTTTTGTTCCTTTTAGTGAGGTTGTGGTGGTAAGAAGGGAAATGGTGGCATTGTCTGAGCCCCTGATCTTCCCAGGATATCTACTTTGGCCACACAATATGACTGGGTTGCCAGTTTGATTAAGAATTTGTCCTGTGGCCCCACCCCAGCTGGATCACAAATGTCTCTGTGGCAAATATGTGACAGTTGGTTATGTGTTGAGGGAGTGTTTGAAGCGTTAACACCAGTCTTCTGTACTTGGTTGGCTTTAACTTTTTAAATCACAGAAAAGTTCTTATCCACATCCTATTGTTCCTCTGTGGATCTCTACCTGCTGTGTCTACCTTGCCATGCCAGAGGAGGGGCATTGTCTGCTCT
Source organism: Cyanoderma ruficeps (assembly GCA_008694505.1). NCBI lineage: Eukaryota > Metazoa > Chordata > Aves > Passeriformes > Timaliidae > Cyanoderma > Cyanoderma ruficeps. The sequence continues at coordinate 10,047,698 of VZDJ01000175.1, read as the reverse complement.
CACAGCTCTGAGCTGCTTCACACTGAGCAGGAATTCACAGCCTTTCCAACTTTTGCAGAGTTTCCGAGGTGCAAAACTTTGTCCTTTTATCCCTCTCTCTCTCACTCTTGGGAGGCTGCAGAGCCTCTCCCCACACATCCTGCAGCCCCGAACCCAGGTTTGGGTCCCAGGGACCAGACACCCAGAGTGGCTTCCTTGTGTCACACCTTCCTTGTGTCACACCTATCCATGACTGCTGCCAGGCCAGACAGATCCAGGTTTCCGAAGACTAAATTAAACTCAATTTCCTGAGTCAGAAAAACATGTTTGTTTCTTAGTTACTGTATGATGTGCTTCTCTGTTGACTTGAAATGTATTCTGTAATCCCATGCATATGTGATTTCTTTCTTGGTACTCCAGAGTGCACTCTATAGATAACACTTTCATGGTATTTTAAATTCCTATATCTTGACTGTTTTCAGAGAAATGAATATGATTTAACCTTCTTTAGAGCAAGGATAAACTTTGAAATGAAAACTAACATATGGTCTGCATGCTATTTTTATAACTTTATTTTATAATTTCTGAGCTGATTCGGAGAGCTGATTATTATTTAACCAGTGAAGCAGGCTGTCAGTGCGACGGGCTGCGGCGCTGCCGTGGATTAGCCCTCAGCTCTCCCGAATGCAGCTGCAGGGGAGCCCTGCAGGACATGGGCTGCAGGGAGGTCCCTGCAGTGGCCACAGGCAGAGCTGCTCGGGGACAGCTCCCTGCTCACCCCTGGAATAGCTGGCTGCAGCCAGGGCCTGTTAGGCTGTCACTTCTCCTCACACCCCATTCGCTCACACGGGTTTTTTGTTAAATATACTGCCTGTCACACTGCGTTATATTTCTTCATGGTCCACTACATTCACTGTGGGTTTCCTTGAGGAGATCCTCCATACTCCACCAAAGAAGACCTTTGCTCCTTCGCTCCCCTCTTCCCAGCCATGCCTTTTCTGCTTTCCCCCAGATGCCAACCTGGCACTGTCCAGGAGGTCCCCAAACCACAGATGGATTTCCTGGGCTAAGGGACCCATGAAATCCGCTCCTGAATCAACCTGAGGCTATTCTGGTAGGAATTCAGCTGCCTTCCTGGGATTCTGCTAAGTATCAGGAGCAAGAATCCAGAAATAAAAAGCCAGAAAGGAGCCTTCCACCTTGGAGAAGGCAGTGGGTACTGTGCAGCTATTGGCCTGGCTAATCTGTCGGGGGAAGCAGGGCTGGATAAATGTGGATGTGCTGTCAAAACATGTGAGGAATCCATTTGCACATTACTATGGAAATTTTTGCTCAAACAAAAACTTCAAGTACAGATGTCTAAGTGTTGCAGGCCCTGCTACTTCATCTTTTGTGTGATGTTGTCTCTATTCCCAGTAGACTCCAAGACTACACCTCAACTTCACTGCTCCCGCATACAAATATTTGCCTGAAATATATAGTACATTGTAAGGTCACCTGCAAGTACGCCTGGAAAAATCAGACAGAAAAACTGAACAAGTTTTCACAGTTGAAATTAAGTAGGTCAAGAATCCATCCAGCTTGTCTGGTAATGTGCTCCTCACGCTAATGAGATCTGGAGAGAAGAACCCCATGTGTGAGGTTGCCAAGGTGAGCAAACCTCCTCATTACAAACCCAGCAACAGCAGCAGCAGTGCCTGAGTTTTGTTTTATCTTTCCCCAACAAGGCGCTCTAAAGATGCCTTACCCTGCCTACGAAACTTTCTGCAATAGATAGAAGTATTAACTTCTGTAATTAACTTCTCTGATGATTATAGAATGTATTCCTTCATCTTAATGGGTGGGATGACCAGGCAAATAAACTCAGGTATTTACCTTTCGTTTGTATCTTCACATAGATAAGAAAGATGTATGAAGTGATTAGAGAATGCAGGATATGATGTTTATCCCATTGCTGATTATTCCATAGGTGAGTTAAGACCTCATTAAGACTTTGGTGTCAGGTCTAGTGCTGACTTGCATGTTGGATAAAATCATTTCCCATGGAATATAGGTTTTATGAATCATTAAGATATAAACCCTGCCATGGAATAGGTATTATAGAAAAACAGTAATACATAGTCATAAGGATATATAATTATATGTATGTGTGGGTATATATATAATGTTTAGTCTAGACATCAGTATAATTATGCACAATAAGATGTGACATCTGAGATTCATGTGTGTTATAAATCTTTTTGAAAAGGGAAATGGTTAAGTCTGGGAAAATATTAATTTTTCCCAGCATTGCTCTGCCTCAATGCCTTTTTATATCTGAGTTCTGAAAAGAAGACAAGGCAAGTCATTTATTCTTGAGCCATTTTCTTTTAGTGTCCATCTTCTCATGTGGTCCAAAGGCCACCAGTTTGTTCTGTAATGTGAGATGAAGCCAACTCCTTTGTTGTGCTCCATCAGAAGGCAGAGAGCTTGAGGCTGCATGGTCTGAAAATAGAGCTGGCCACTACAGGCAGTATCTGTTTCCTAATGGAACTTGTTGGCTTGCTTGGAGAGGCAGGACAGGACATGACAAGAACGGAGACGTTAAAGAAGTTATCTCTCAAATATTCACATTTGGCTGGGAAATGAAGGGCCAGATTTCAAAACCTGGCCAGCATCTTTATGCCTGTAATTTGCAGGAGAATGTGAGTGGAATTAATTGGGGGTGGAATTAAAGCTATTTATTTGTCTTAAGAATTTAATTTTGGGGAAAGAAAACAGACATTTTAGTATTTAATATGTGCTCTCAGTACAGTTCCAGAACTGAACCTGCAGGGCTGCAAAAGCTGGGAAGGCCCAGATAAGGGCAGCACGAAAACGTTGCTCCAAATAAAAGCGTTCAAGGTTAACAAATTGCAAGACATCTTGAACAATTTAGCCAGCAGATTGCTTCTTCACAACTGTATTTTCTGCTTTGCTGCATTTAACTTGGTTTGACTGGTGTTGAAGGTTCAAACCAGTTGGGGACCACACACAGCTTTATATAATTAAACATTAAACTGGTTAGTGGGGTTAAAACCGTTAAATATCCCAAACTTCCCGGGCATTCATCGAGCAGCGTGTTTATCTCATTTGGCATGTTGTTTTAAATATACCTAAGAAAACAGCAAATGCAAAATGCCACGGGTGACAGAAGCACTGCAGAGAATAAGCAGAGGACACAAAGCTGGGGCACTGCAAGTTTGCATCTCTGCAAACAGGGCAGGGAGATTCACAGGCCACGTCAAGCCTCAGATGCATTCAGCAAATTCTTCTGACAACAGTGCAGGAGGAGGCGAGTGCTTTGTTGTGCATCCTCCTAGAAATATTACAGACTGCAGAGCAAAGAAAACACACAGGGGCGGTCAATATTTTTCTTGAATTTACTCCGAGTGGTGTGGAAGCTCTGCCCGGAGTATTCCATTTATGTTTGGAGCTCTGCACTCTATCACTGTGCTGCTCTGTAAAGTAAATTTATTCCTGAAAAAGAATAAAAGGCTTTCCTTGTAGCATATAGTGATGCCAGGAAGGTCTGAGGGACTCGCTGGTCTTTTCCCTTTTTTTGATTTGATGTGCAACCTATAAATACAAATAATCAGTTAATTTCCAAGCTTTATTACACTTTTAAAAGTTGATGGGGTTTTTGTGTGTGTGTGTGTTTTTGTTTTGCTTGTTTGCTTTTTATTTACTGGATTTCGAAGTGCTCTGTCACTTGCAGATGAAAAATTTCATTATGAAAATAGAGAAATAGAGTTTTCACTAGATAGGACTTGAGGGCCTTTCAGTTGTTTTTCCCCCTCATAAAAACATTTACAAATCTCACCCCTCATCTGTGAATAATTATGACCTTGAATACCATTTTTGCTCAGCAAGTTCTGTGCATGAAAAATTCCTTGTGGCCCAGCACCTGTAGAATGTGATTAAAACTCTCCTCCGTGTTTGAGCCGAGCGGGAGGGTGGATTTATCTCTGCAATAATTCAGTGTTGCTGTGTGAGTGTGTCTGGGGCAACCCAGAGAAGGGGAAATCTCAGAACACCCGAGTGCCCCACAGCTCAGGGAGCTCCTGGCTGCACAGTCTGTGGCTGACCACTGGCCATGGAAAGCCAAGGAAGGGGAGTGAAACTCCTGCCCAATTCCTCACTGCAGCTCAGCTCCATGCCTGGGAATGGGGATGAGCCAAGGGAGAGCAGAAGCCAATGAAAATAATCTGCCATTATTTTCATTATTTTCCTGGTGGTCTCCTGTCACTCTGTATATCATTTCATTAAACATCTTTGTCATGCAATACAGAATTTGGCTCCAGCTGCTTGGGTTTGACTGAGGAGTAGAACCAGACCATAGACTCAATTTAGATTTTCTGGTTGCACATTTCTGGCTTCTCCTGTGCTCTAACAAAAACATTTTTCTGTTGACTTTAAAAAAAAAACCCCTACACACACATATTTCAGGTGAGGTTTTCTTGCTGCCTTAAAAGTGGTTTGCTACCAAGTTATCCACTGCTGGCTGCCGTGCCTTTGTCTGGAAGGTTGTTAGGAAACTACAACTTCCAACAAAGTATTGCCCAGAGAGGTCATTTCCCTCTCTCCTCTTTCCACACATCAACAGGCAGGGCTAAATTTCACTGCTCGCCTTTCCATCCCTGCTTCCTTTGTACCAACAAGGTGAAAAGTCTGTTATTACCCAGAGGCAAAAAGGTCCTTTTCAGTGCAGGGGACATCTACCAGTCGATTATTAGGAATAAGAGCGCTGGATGACACTACAGATGAAAAAAGATTGATTAAAATAGCTGATATTTTGAAAACTCTGGTATTCAATCCCATGGACATGAAATTTAGAGTAGGAAAAAGTAATCTTTTCTAATGACCACTTGGTACATATTGTCAGCGGGGAGCCCTGAGCTGGGAGCACACACAATCTTTTCCCGGGAAAAGTGATATACACTTAGAGCACTAAGTGTGCCTACCAGTCACACACAAATACTTTCAACTTTTAAACCTATTTGGCTCCATTCACGAGATCAACAGCGGTGGTTCAGCTCATTAGCATTTGAGCAAATTTGTTACACTTTTAAGGAGTGTTTTCGGAATGGCCTGACTCGGATGCAGTGAATTCCAGATGCTAATGGCACCATTTATCAGGGCAGAGCTTTTTAACATAATGCATAAACCTTTCCTACATGGGAGTTTCACCCTGCATTCAATTGCAGTGCAATTCACTGCTGCGGGCAGAGGAAATGAAGAACTTCAGCAATGTAAACACGCGAGGAAAAGGCTCTTAGATCCGTGTGGCTCCTGGAGATGAAATACTTATTTCCACAAAATTTGTCTTCCATTGTAACAGAGCAGGGTAACTGTGGGTGCTCTGGAATTAAATTATCTGTCTAGGGCTTTTTGTGTTTCTCCTCTCTGAAACATCTGAGCATCTTGTATCCTATCAAAGCCTCTAAAAAAATCAAAGGATCTTATTTTTTGAGGAGAGCTTAAATTGCTTTTGTGAGGGACATGTTTCTGTTTACTGTTTGTTGGGTCGTGCTGCACAACAAAGCTCCTGTTAAGTAATATTTTAGTGTTATTTAGCCCATTTGCTCTCTGTAGCTTTCTGTTCAGATACCAGAATTCTTTCTTCTCTGTGATGTTTGGAATGGTATTAAAAACCTGACCAAGCAAAGGATTGAACCTCATTATTTTGAGATTGATTATGTTGAAGCCAATATTAAATGAGAAACAAAAATAAGGAAAGAATCAAATGATCTAAAATAGTCCCTATCTCCCAGTTTACATTCCCATATTCTAATATCTGAAAATTTTCCAGGCTCCTTGACATTTGGAAATGATCCCTGTGAAACCAGCTCGATGTCCGCCTCTCTGCTGAAGCAAACAGCAATGACCACATTGCTCCCATTCCCTGGACCCAAAACTTTTCATCTTTCCAGACTCTTGTGTCTTGTCAGACTGAGCTGACACTTCAAAATGGAACAAATGCACTCCAAAAGAAAAAAAAAAAAAGAAAAAAAAGAAGTGCTGCACATTCCAGTCCTGGAAAGCAATTAAGTATAGACTGAATTTTACCTTTACTCACTGTTTCAGTGGAGGGAGCAGCTCCACTCTGCAGTGACTCCCAGCCTGACCAGAGCTCTGTAGCTGTTGCCCCAGTTGCTGTGAGATCATGGGATTCTTTTCCTTTTCTTTGCCTTTTGCTGGCTTCAGGTTCCCACCTCCTGTTATTTACAAGGCAAAGATTTTGGGCCCTAATGCTACAAATGTTCCTGCCTGTTTTAACTACAAGCATATGAGTGCTCCCAAATTGAGGCCCTGGAACTCTTCACGTCTTAAGCACATCATCTCTGATGCTGGAAATTCCTGTGCATATGCTTTTCCTTACCCCTTGGAGCAGTCTCATTAATTTCAGCAGGACCCACAGTAGTAAAGTTAAAACACATCCATAAGTATTTGCAGGTTCAGGTCCGTAGTGACATTTCTTGTCCTCCAATGTTATTTTATCCCTAAGCCTGTTCATTGTCAAAAAACGAATCTTTGAGTAATCAGGTCTCACAACTCCCCTCAAACCCCTTCCTGGAACTTATTTTGTGTTCTTTTCTCTGGCAAGGCCTGTGGACAGCAGCAGTGCTGTCCTAAATCAAATAACATTAAGAATCTGACACGAATTGACAAGAGCCAAGTATGGCTGAGCTGGAGTTTAAACCCAGCTGAAGTGAAGAGTTCTCTCAGCTGTAGTTCAGCTTTAGCCACGCTCTTTGCAGTTGCTTTCTACTTCATCAGATTTTTTTTTCTAATGATAGAAAATAGACTGGAAGGGAATTATAAATGAGTGAGACTTGAACGCCAAAATGCTGGAATTTGTGCTCTTAAATGACCTGGAAGATTGACCTTTATTGCACTTCTTATCTCCTTGTGGTTTTCAACATTTTACTCCAAATGGGTCCTCGAGGTTTGAAGGGGACAATTAAACATTTTCCCAGCTTTGGTACAAACCAAAACTGTGTTATTGACAGTTGTGCTGTGTAGATGTGAGGAGCAGAGACGTTCCCAGTCCTGATCTAATCACTGGGAATTCCCTTTCCAGCCCCTCACCAGGTCCCTCTGGGCAGTTACCTCTGCCCCAGGACATGCAGACACCAAGCTTGGTGACCATCATCCCCCAGAGCTCGCACAATTCCATCTGTTTCCTTCCCAAAGCAGCTGGAGGCAGGCTTGGGAACAGCACGAGGGGCAGCAGAGCCCCATGGGCTGAAAGGCAGGAAATCCTGGCTGCTATTCCTGGCTCCTGCTCTGCCTGGTCAGGCTTTGGGCAGGAGCTCAGCATCCCCAGCAGTGTCTGTGACATCCACAGTGCACCTGAACACCAACAGCACCTCCCAGGACCTCATTCCTGCTGCAGAAGTGCCTTTGTGGAGATCTAGTCCCAGTGTATTCCTTGTGTAGGAAACAGGGGAAAAAAGCAGATGAAAAAACCAGTTGTAACTTCTGTAAACACAGAGCTCGGATGTTTGAACAGCTTCCATCCATCACTCATGGAGCTCTCCTCTGGAATTGTGTCCAGAACTGCAGGTGCAAAGAAAACGTAATTTTTCTGCAAAAATATGGAGTTACCCATCAACACATCCAGCACCCTGACATAGATGTGGAATCGGGTGGCTGTGCATTCAAAGCCCTGCCTAACTGGCCTAAAAATCAACCTCCAGCAACCCCATAACTTCACAATCCTCAGAGATAAACAACTGACATGGATTTTGTGTTCCTGTGTATTAGAAGTGGGAAGCATCAGTTGTGTTAACTGGAAACACAGCAAATTATCTGAAACTCTGTCACTTGCTCCAAGCAGAGCTCAAACAAATTCTGCCTTATCTGAATGATTTCAGATAAAATTTCAGATGGGATTAACTGTGGTCTTCTTTGTTCTCTAAACTTTAGAGCACTTAAGGAGAGGAGCTGGCAACATGGACAGTGTTTGATGATAAAAAATGTAATAACAACTTTAGGAGAGGAAAGACAGATGCACATAAGGAAAGTTCGAATAAACTTGGAATTTCTGGAAATTTTATTAGTGAATATAGAGCCTTCTTGCCCATTTATACATAAGGATCTTGGTTTTTTAAAGGAAGAGGGAAATATATTTATTATGCATGGAAAATAAGAAAAATCTAAAACTTACTTTTTTCTTCTGAGAAAACACAATTGCTCATGTTTTCAGAAACAGAATTTTTAAAATTTTAGTATCATTTTTTCCCCCACGCATAAAGCTGGTTATCAGATTCCCTGACCAAAACATGTTTTCCCAAGTATTACATTTCTGAAAGTTATTTACTAAGATTGCTTCAGTGTTTTAAAATAGCCAGGCTGAGATTCCAGCTTTGGCTTACATCAAATTTGAATTCTTTGTGTTTGCCTTATTTTCAACTTCTGAAAGCAAGGGAGGAAGGAAAAGCAAACAGCAAGCACAAAAGAAAAAAAAAGAGAAAAAAAAAGAAGTAAAATAAATGTTTCTTAAAATTTGTTTTCAGCTATAAATGAATGAAGCTTCATTGAATTCAGGGGAGCTAGACCCACTTACATTAGCAGAAAATAGGGTCCTTTTTGCTCTCTTCTTTTCAATAATTTTTCCAATGCTATTTTTAACAGTCCTAGGGGGAGGCGGAAAGTAGGGTGGAAAACAGTCACAGCCATTTTATCACATTTTACTCCTAACAATGCAGTCCAAATGAAAAGAAACCCTAACGCTCTGCAGAATAATACATTAATCATCATCAGGCGTCATTCAGTGCAGGCCCTTCTTTCCACACCACGGCAAACACCAGCAGAGCCCTGAGCAGAGGCAGAAATTCCTTATCTGATCTCACCTGGGCCGGAGCACAGCACGGCTTTGTGGTGTTTGTCAGCTCAGGGATGGGGCAAACCCCACTGCAGGAGCTGCTTTGGAACCCCGAGACATTTAGCAAAGGTTTCTCCCCTCAAGGGTTGGGAATTAAAGGGGTTACAGGCACGTCCACACAGAATATTTCTGCTCACTGACAAATTGGTTTTCCTTGAGAAAACATCATTCATTTCACTGGAAAAAGGAAAAGCTCAACCAAACCAAACCTTCTTTAAACTATTTTGCATGAGGAGCTAAGTAGTTAAACTCGGTACATTTTCCTCAGCTCTGGAGGATTTGTTGTCCAGCTCCATGTGAGTGTGCAGCACCCAGCTCTCCTCCAGCCTTTCTCCCTTGGGACTGTCCAAAGCCTGATCCTGCCTTGGCAATCATTTTACATCTCCTGTGCCGAGCTGTTCCGGATTGTTCACATGGCTTTCTGCACAGCTCAGGGGAGGGATGCTTTCACAGCCTTTCCTCTTCCTTTGTGGAGTGTCTGGAGGCTGCAGTTCCATCTCCACATTTTCCTTCTCCATTAGGCTTCTTCTGTAACTCAAACCCATGAGAGGAAAGCAGTCCCAAATTATTCTAAATATACCGGTGCAATCAAGGCTCAAAGTCAAAATGGAGAGTTTATTTTGTACCCTGTGATCTCCAGCAGCTCCCCTTCCCCCAGCATTTTCATTTGCTTGTAGGTCCCACTCCTAAAAACACAAAATTATTGCAGTTGGGAGCCAGTGGTAGAAACATTAACAGAAGGATGGTCGGGAGATTGCCTAGAGATAATATAGAGAAGAATAAAATTAGGAGGCAGCTTCCAACTTGCTGGGATACTTGTGAAAATTTCAAGCAAAAATCCTCGATGAAACTTTCCCCCTAATATTTCTTTCCTGTGTCCCTCCCATTCTCTCTTGTTCTTACAGAGTGTATATGAATATATTTCTACTCTGGCCTTGCATCTGTCTCATAAATACATCTCCTAAATGTGTGCATGCTTAGGTTTGAAAACCCTCTTTGTAGAGCCCAGTAGTGTTTGTACTGTTTCCAATCTCCTCCATCTCTGCAAGATAAGTAGGTGCTACACTTATGTCATTTATTGCTATTTGTTTCTTTATGTTGGTTCCTCTTAAAGTGCTCTTCTCGTATCGTAGCTCCAGGGCATCCTTGCATACAGTTATGATACATAAAAACTGAAAAGCACAATTTAAACTGCAGCACCTCATCTGCTCTCCCTGTTTGTCTGTATTTTTCCCTCTGCCAAACATCATATTCCTTTCATCCGGCAATATAATATGATCCACCAGAAAGAAATGGAGCACAATGGAGGGTGAGTCATTCTGGCTGAAAGGTTAGGGCCAGATCCTGCCTTCCCTCCTCCCAAAAAGCTCCTATACGCTTGAATGAAGAGCATTTCCCAAGCTGGGAAGCTCAGGCCTCAATCTTATAAGACGTATGCTGGCATGGACAAGCATTTTTAGGTACGGGAGGCTTCAGTTTGAGAAGTCATTGCCATATCCTTTTCCTTGTGCCAGTTCTTAAAGCTCTTCCTTATTATTTGTTCCTGGAGTGCCAGATTTATTCCCAGAAGAAAGACCCAGATTGTTTGACTAACCCTTATCTGTGAAACGGTCACCAGGAAATGTCAGGGGGATCTCAGCCTGTGCCTTACAAAGTCCAGCTCAGAGGGCTGACTGGGGTTTTGTTTTGCACGTGAAGGATTCCCTCGGCAACTCAGCAAAACTCCCCAAGGTCTCAGTGAAGGGTTTGGCTCAATCAGTCTGCAGCCCAACCAGGTTAATATTTGGGAATGCAGAGGTCTCAAAGCAAGCTGAAAATTCCAGGAGTCTCAACCAGGCCTGCAAAGCAGCCAGCAGAGAGAGACCCAAGCCCTCTGGCCTGCTCAAGCACACCTGGCTGGGGTTCCCATCCAGGTATCCCTGCCTGGAGCCACCCACCCTATCCTGCCAGCAGCTTTGCTCTGCTCTGCATGGAACCATCCTCTGCCTGACTGGATTTGAAGCCAGTTCTCCCACCTCCCAGGAGAGCAGAGTAACCACCAAACCATTCTGCTTTGCATAGAGAGATATTAAAGAGGGGGTGAGGGCAGATAGACAGACAGATTAGGGCTGCTGGCTGGGCTGCTGCCCCACAGTGTGGGAGCGTCCCCTTCCAGCCTCTCTCCTAACGAATATTCAAATGTGGAGACAGAGTGGAACAGTTTCAGTGGGAAAGGCTGGAGCATCCTCCCCTTGGCAGGGAGGGAGGGCAGCATCTGGGAGCTTTGCTGTGGGTGGAGAGTCAAAATTCCCCAAATCCCCACCCGGAATCAGGCCATGGAGGGCTCTGAACTCGAGTCTCCTGCACTGAAAGCATATACAACACACTAAGTGGGGACCTCCTGCCAAAGGCAGAGGTGGTGGCAGCCCTGAATCCATAAGGTCCTCTCCACACACCCCTGTGGAATGAGGCCACGTGGACACCTTTACTCAGAAGGACATTTAACACTCACCTTGTGCATCTTGTCACAAGATGAACCAAAGCTGCAATAGAAGGGCAAGGCAGAAGAAGTCCTGGTGCTCAGCACAATTTATTGGTGGAAACTTAGACACTCAAGGCTTTTCCAGAACAGCTGAGTGAGGGCTTTGAGTGCCTTATTTCAGAGGCAGTGACTCTGAGTGTGCCAGCCAGGTGAACGTGTCACTTCATGACCTTAAGCTTTCCAGGTTTTACCTTGTTTGGTCTTTTTAAATTCTCCCTGTAGCTGTTCTTCAGCGATTTTTTTTTTGTTCCTTATGCTGCATCAGTCATACATCAGGTTGTGGCTACTCCCCAGTGGCTTGCAGAGAACAATAACATAGGGGAGAAAATATGCCCACTCATATATTTTGATTGTTTGACTTTCCCCTATATCTCCCTGGAATATACCTCAACCTGAGTGCTTATTTACATATTAATGTGCAAGTATTTTCAGACCCACGTATTTAGCAGAACTCAGAAACTGGGGAATAATCTGTAGATAGCACAAGTATATCATTTTGATTTACAGTCTAACATTTAAATGTTTTGAGGTCAGACCTCTGCGAGCAAATAATTCACAACTGGATCTACAGCCTCCACTGGCTGTGCATTTATTGCCAACGAGCACAACACAGATTGTTTTTTACGTGCCTGCTTTTTATTGCCTTAGATGCTGTTGTAGGATAGTTCACATAAACATTTATATAGGGTTTAGAAAACAGTTGTTAGCGAGGAGGAAGCTCTTTCTGTTTACACAGCCTCGAACAAAGCCACCGCGCGCTGCTCCCTCTAATTGACATGTGGGCGGGTTCTTTTCAAGTCACTGACTGGAAGAAGTGAGTGTCTGAGATTTATTCCTGACAGGACTTAAATTACTGGTAGCCTGACACATTTGTGAACAATTACTAGACACTGAGGTGTTTAAAGTAATGGGTACTGTTTGCTCGAGGGATGGGGAAGTTTCAAAACCATTAAAACAAAACAATTTTCCATTTGATTAGCAAAAAGCAAATGCATACGTTTATTTTTTCCGAAAAGGCACATAGATATTTGATTTCTTGAATTATTTTTCTGTCCACATGCACGTGCTTAATAAGTTTCCTTTAATTTCCTAACCAGTAAGTTACCATCTCTTGGTACAAGCTCACAGTCAGCCCTGAACACGAGACCTGAGAGCTTGCAGCCCCCAAAAGGTGAATTCACAGCAATGTCTTGGTTAGAAAAGGATCTCATTGTTTAGTTGTCTCAAATGATAATGACACCTACTTTTTTAGTTTTGAATTTGAAAGAAAAAGGTGAGAAACTCTAAAATGTATTGCTTTACTCGTTTGACCATTAACCGCTGCCAATATTTATGGACAATAAACTCTGTTTAATCCTCTCCTTAATCTACATTACCTTTATTAATTTATTCGTAACTTCTCAAGGTAAAAGTTCTATATATTCCCACTTTTGCTTTCAGTGTTCATGTACAGTGACCACTTCCATTCTTCCTTGCAAAACCTGGGGCTATGCAGCCCCCAAATTTCTAGTAGCCATTTGAGAGACTCCTGTCCCAACAGGAATATTTCTCTGGATTATCACATGTTTTTTAGGAATCATCCTGCATGTGTGTACACACTTCCATCCCTCTTCCTTCATTAACCATGAACTGTTGAACAGGTGCTGTCTCTGCAACTTGTGTTATTCTGATGTGCTATGGAAGTGAATAAATTAAAACCCCATCCATCTGCTAATAACCAAAATACAAGATTTCGATGGTGAACATAAATCAGGATTTTTGGAGGAGGCTGGTTAATCCTGCTTCACTGTTGGTCTCGGAGCCAGATTGTTCTTCCTGGCTGAGTCAATAAAAATGTTTATACATTTCTTAGTGCAACAGGGGCCACACAGAGAGCTGCAAGAGATGTTTGCAGTAATGGTCAGCTGGGATGGGAGCTGGGAGCATTCCTGCCCTGCTGGCCATCCAAGCACTCGGATTCACCCAGCCAGACAGCCCAGACCCGTGACACTGATTTAACAAGTTAATCTTTCACCAAAATAAATGGAAATCCTGCCCTATTTCTCGGTTATTCTTCCATCCATAAGGAAAAGATGCTACTTCAAGGGAACGAAAAGGCAAAATGCTTGTGAAATCCCATTGTCCCTGTCACACATTTCCCCACTGTTTTATTGGGACTCCCAGCAATGTAAACGATGTAAATGCGATGGCTCTTCCCATGGGCAGTTCACTACCTCACAAAATAGGCTTTTTCCTTATAGTTTAGTCAATATTCCTCAGGAATGGAAATGCAGCTGTGAGTTTTGCTGGCCTTCCTGGAAGTGCAGGCTTCCAGATTTCAGCATGCTCAGGAGTCATCAGAGCACCTTAATTTGCTGCAAAAGGATTGGTCTTCCCATTGATGACTGAGAACTAAAATCCCTTTCTTGCCACAGCTTCCTCTTGGACGATTAGGAGGTGATCTGGGAACTGGGAATTATCTGAGTTCTTTCGCTTTTGCCATAGTTTTGGAAAAATAGGAAGACAGTTAGTAGGCACAGCTTCAGCCTTTGTAAATTCCCGCCTGCCCGCTGTTCGGTGTAGCACAGAGGTAACTCAGTGGAGCACTTGGGATGTGTAGGAATTGTTGGAAGTTGTTTCCTGAGGCACAAGTCAAGGGCTCCCAGTCTTACACTCTGTCCCCAGGGCTGCATTCAGCCCTCAGTGGCCTAAAATTTTCTCTGAATGCCCAACACCACCTACTTGTCTTTACATCCATGGAAAATAAAGACACTCCGTGTCTTTTTCAGGTGATTTCCAAAGTGATTTGTGCTGGCTTTGTTATGCTGAGAGCTCCTGAAAATCGATCCCCCGTGCAGGACACTCTGTTTAACATCCCTCAGCTAAACCACTGCTCTTCATTTGAACCCTTGTAGAAGAGTCTCTAAACCCTACAAAGAGGGAGGTTTTATTCCCTAGTTCTTGTTTTCTGTGTCAGTTCTTGATGCATTGAGTAGTAAAACAATTTGTAACATGCTGTTAGCACAAAAGAATGAAAAATAATACCAAAAATAAAACAAGAAACTGCAATGAATGCAGCTATTTTTACACATTGTGTTCTGGCTCGAGGAAATTTCAGAAGCTTCAGCAGAAGAACCCAAAAACACTTTCAGGGTCTCAATTCACCATAAGGGATGGTTTTCTCTTGGTTTTGTAGATTTTCTTCTTCTTCTTCTTGAGTATTTTGGGGAAAGGGAAAAAAGAGCTGCAGATGTTCCAAACTTTCTACAGTCATTTACAATTATTCAGGGTGGTGCCTCCTCTGTAGACTGCGCTGTTTTGCTCGCATATTCATAAATTTTTCTCATTTGTGAGAGTCGCTGAATAGAGCATGTGAATTGTTTTACCCAGTAGGTGGTGGAGCAATAATGAAGCTTTGTGATTAAGTAGTGTTGGAACATCTTATCTGAGTGGGAGGCACCATTAGTAGTAAAAGTAATTACCTGTGTAGAACGTGCTGATTGCGCTGAGCGTGTACTCCATGACACAAAGGATGTCTTCTCAACTTTAGGGACTTTAAGAGATCTCCATTTGCTGCTAATTTCACGTTTTAAGTCATCGCACATAATTCCTTGAGGTTTTTTCTTTTGGGGGGNGGGGGGAGGTGGGGGTTTTTTTGGTGTCAAAATTACAAATAAACTTTCGCGAGAGCTCCTTCTCCTCATCAAAATTCTGCCCTCGTCATTGGGAGGATGAGGGAAATATCACTTGAAAGAAGCGGAGCTGTAAAGGCAGGGTTTGTTCCCAGCGTGGCACCTGGAGCCGTTCACAGCTCACAGGGCTGTCCTGAGGAAGGAGCTGCGGTGCCCTGGTGTCCCCAGGGAATGATCCCCAAACAGGACATGGAGGCTGAGCTGTGGGAAAAGGGCTCAGCTCAGCAATCCCTGCTGGAGCAGGGGATCTGTGGGAGGCTGCTGCCACCGATGGCATCAGCCACTCGCAGGGTTATTCTCACAGAAGCCAATCTGTGGTAGAATACACGGTGTCCTGAGGTCTGATTTCGTAAGCGTTCATCCATCTGCCTGACAGTTTCCAGCAACTTGGGGAATATAATATTAAGATATGATGGAAATAAGCAGCTCTTTCCATCATAGAAAAGTGGGGTTTTTGTTTTTTTTTTTTTGTATTTCATCTGTAGATTGTACCTCTGGTAGTTTTCGTGCCTCGTGTAGATGTGAAATTAAACCTTTCTGCTCATCTCTACAATTTTAAACCCTTCTGGCTCCTTTGGAAAGCTGATAAAAAGTCCTGGGATTCAAAGAGGCCCATGACTTTCAGGATAAAAAGGAAAATGAAGAGCATTTCTGGTTTGTTTTAGATCTGATGCAAAGCCTGTTGGAATCACAACAAAGAGACTCTCACTGGTTTTTCAGCTTAATATCCGGAGTTTTTACAATGTCTGATATAAATGTGATGTTGCCACGCTCCCAAATTGGAATTTGGAATCGTGCAGGGTCAGGGCATCCCTGGCACACAGGTACAGGGAGAGAAGGGAATTGAGAGCAGAGAAAAAGCCCTGGGAAAGGGCTGCAGTCCCTCTGCTCTCTGCATTTCCCTGTGGAGGCATTTCCTGCGGCTCTTGGGGGAGGATGTGAGCTCACAGGGACTGGGACGGGCAGAAGCCTTAATGAGGGTGACAAAATGGCATTGCAGTGATTGCTTATTGCTCTACAACGTTCGATCTCTTCCACCAAGAATGCCAACATTGGTTTAAGGAATGGTGTAGGTTCACTCAACTTTTATCTTCAACTTCAGATTTTTTCAGGAGGTTTTTTTTTTGCCAGTTTTTCTGCAGTTTCTAAAGTATGTTTCTCATTTTTTTTCTTTTTAAGTCTCCTGAGAGAACTGCCTCTGTCTTTGACCAACCTGCTTTTTTCTTCTTAAATACTTCCTTTTTTCTTGTATTTTTCGGTTAATCTGTGATACAATTTACTCACCTTATAAATCAATAGGATAAACTCTGTGACCATGTTTGAAAGTACGAGGAGAAAGTTTAGAAAGTTTACGAGTGTAAATACTAAATAGTATTAGTATTTACGAGTGTAAATACTAAATAGTAAGATTTCTGGAGCCACAACCGTGGAAATACATTTAAATAATCAGACAAAAAAGTTAACTAGTGATTTAATGACTAAAGTCAGCCCATATATGAAATTTGTCATTTTTTCTTTGCAGAACTGAATGCAACATTTTTTTCTTTCCTATTATTTCCATGGGCCTGGGCTTTTGATGAAAAATACATGAAAAATCCAAAAGAATATAATTCTAAATGAATAAGATCGACCCAGCTTTGTGCAGAGCTGTGGAACTGCATGTTTTGGGTGAGGGGATCAGTTTTGCAGACACAAGGTTGGCTTCAAATTGGGCCTGAGCTTGTTTTATTCTTCCTCCTGTTGAGTTAAGCAAAAGAGCTGGAAAATATTTCATCAAAGCAGCCTGAAATTTAACTGAGACCAAAATAAGGCACATTTTGCATGGAGATTATATTGCTGTAATTGCAGACAGCAATTTAATGATTAAAAAAAAATTATTGTGAGTATCTGTTGTTTGTTGCTGGTGTTTACAGGAACCAACTGCCTTCAAGGACATCCAACAGACAATTCCCATCCCTTAGTGGAAACAATGAACTGAGATTTTACTCACACTGAGACTAGAAGGAGATAAAATCTGCAGAGTTTAGCATTCTTTTAATGAATCCTACTAAAATTCAGGAATGTTCCTCTCCTGCTTGCTACCTTTCAGTATCCCTCAGGGATGTGTTTGATAACCCAGTGTACATTCTTATGCTTTAAAGCATGATCATATTAAAATAGCAAATTCACTCCTTAAAAGTAAGATTCCAGACATACAAATTATGTCTAGCTACTAAATGTAAATAAGAACACCTTTATCTTGCAATCAGGTAGAGGATAAAGAATTACTAATGGCAAAATTTCATAATGTGCTGAGATTCCATGGAAAAAGGCAATTGCTGACCTGGCTTCCTGATGAATCCACTAAACTACAGATGTGCATTAGACACATTGGAATTTTGGCTTTTCTGAAATGTCTTCCATTATTTGTTCACTATCTCGTAATTAGTTCAGCAAAATACATTAACATTTTCAGAAATGCACTGGCAGATCTTCGATTTAAATTTGCTTTTAAGCATCGTCTAAACTGCTGATAGTGAAATTCAAGTGCAGGAGAAGGTGGTGCAATCCTGTGCCCTAAATGTGCCCAAATACACAGGTAGATGTTGGTCTGGGCAGATTATTCCTGTAAGGACCATGTGCAGATGCAATTGGCCAGTTTTGGTCAGGAATTGTTTAAATCCAAGGAATCTAAAACCTGAGGGAAGTTCTGGGTCACTGCAGACCCACACGAGCCCCATTAGCCCCAACAAAAACATCACCTTTTGTGTTGTAGGAACAGAATCCAAATTGGGAATTTTGAGTCACATCCCTTGCTCAGACACACAGAAATGTAACTCCGAGCAAGAGCTTACACAGGAGGGAGAGAAAAATGAAATGTGATGTTTTGATCCAAGTGAGTTTGTTTAAGAAAGAAAAATTGAAAAAGCATTTTTGGCAGTTAAAGTGTTATGTGGGTTTACAGCCCTTTTTGGAATATGCGAGGTTGTCACAATCAATATTGTTCTTGATCAAACTGAACCACAGACAACCTTCTGAAAAAAGAAGCAGACCCTGATCTCTGGACCAAGTAATGAAATTTGTGATGGAAAAAAGACACATCCACCTGATGTTCGTTAGTGGGGGAAATATTGACAGAAATTGTTAGCATGATGGGAAATTCAATTACTTTAAGCAGTGTTTGAACATGAAGGGAACAGAAACTTGATTAGGGAAATCATTTCAGATATTCTTCTAATTCTTTCTAAATCCAAAGGGCCCTGCCCAAAATCCCAAGGATCATCCACCCTCAGACTGCTGCAGCTATAGGAGAGACACTGTGGTCAGGGGAGTGGGGCACAGATGGGGTCGTCGGAACTCGTGGCTTTTCCAGGGCTTTCAGCACCTCATGCCGGGCCAGCCTTTTGTTCACACTGCAGAGCATCTCTTGAGTAATCCAGTAATCTAATTGCAGCCTAATGAACTCTGCCATGTGACCAGTGACCCCTGGACCAGATGAACACCCTTCCCGTGCACTGAACCCGGGAAGAGGATGCCCACCCTGGGCTCCTCTGAACCTGTTGGGGACACAGGCATGAAGTTGTGTTTGAAGAGCATTTTAGAGGATGTGGAGGGAAGGAGGAGAGGCCAGCTGAGCCTCTTTGAACTAGTCTTTGTCCAAAGAACAGGCAATTTCTCCTCCCTTTAACTTTGGTGTCTCACATTCCTCCGGGAAGGCAGTGAGACAGAGGAGAGGCACCTTCTGGGCAGGGACCTGCAGCCTCCCACAGGGGTTTGGGCAGTGAGGGGAGAATTCAGCACAGCAGGGACAGGACCTGCAGCCTCCCACAGGGGTTTGGGCAGTGAGGGGAGAATTGAGCACAACAGGGACAGGACCTGCAGCTGCCCAAAGTCAGAAGAAACCTTTAAGTCTCCTCTAGTCCCAACCATCCCCTGGCTGCTGCCTCAGCTCTGGGTTTCCATGGGAGCTGCCCCTGTTACTCCAGTCTCCTGTGAAAACCTGGGGGTGTTCTGGCAGAAAGGAGGGAACTACCTGGGCAGAACTGTGGCCAGCTTGCTGAATTTAGCACCCCAGCCCTTCCCCGGTGTTAATATGGAGATCAGAGTCAATAAAACACATGGAGGCAAAATGTATGACTCCAATTTACATTAAGGAACTTAAAAGTTGTGAAATATGTGAAGAACAAACTGTTGTGAGAAAATAAGTGCCAGCCTTCCTGCAAATTTTATATCTGATTCTGCAAGCATGGGAAGTCTTCAGCGCTGTTCCTGACTTGGCTGCCAGTTTATGTGGGAGGGGAAACAGCCATTTTGCTCGAGGGAAATATTTTTTAAAAGTTCCATGATGAGAAGGGGATTTGTTTGTTTGTTTGTTTTTGCTTTCCTGCATGAAATGAGTTTTGCAGTTGAAATTGCTGGTCCAAAGGCTGGATTGTGCCTCCATCAGCTTCAGCTGCCGTGGGACGTGTGTGCTTCTGTGTGGAGATTTTGGCAAGTTCGCTTTGCCTGCACGGAGATGTGTAGACACACACACACAGACATTGTCTCTGTGTTTGGAGAAATGTACACAAATTTCAGCTTTCATCTGCACTGCATTTTTGAAGAAAGTGTGTTTCAGACAATGCATTGTTTCAGTTTCATGGATTGCAAAGATAAAGCACAAAACCCCACAAATTTATGGAGAAACACAAATCTTCCAGCCCCTGCCTCGCACAAAGGGGATTTTTTGTGTCTTAAATGGGGACAGGTTTTTTAAAAAACAACTGCCCATACAGCATTTCCCACATTGGAGCCTCGGGAGCGAGTGGATTTCAGCACTGAGGGAACAAAATGAAGTGGGAAGTTTTTCAGATGTGCTTTACTGGGGTTCCATCTCCTGGGAACAGGAGGAGTTTGGGAGTTTCTGCTGAAAATCTGCCTTTTTCACGTAGGTGTTGGATTGGAAGCTGAAGCTCTGAAAATCTGGCCTCGGAGGCCTATTTTTAAAATATGGTTTCTGCTTTTTCAGACACAATTTTGTGATCCCAGCTAATTAGGAGAACAGCCATGTGGTTAGACATCTGAGTGCTAGTCTTATTGCTTGGAACAATGACCATGGGAGAAAAGCTGCTCCGATGTGGTTTTGTTGTTATTTTGGTTTTTTGCTTGCAGAATAGACTGGAATCTGCTTTTCAGGCTGCATTGGGCTCCGTTTGTGCTGTTATAACAAATAAAGGAAGACTTGCTGATGGGCTCAAATAAACCTTCAATTGAAGTGACATCTCTTTTTTTCAAATGTCACTTGCTCCCTCCACATCCCCGGTGTGTTTTCAGACCTCTGTTACAGGAGAGCTGCTGCGTGATCTTCTTCAATTTACCGTTCACTCATCCAAAAATCAGGAACACAAAAAGCTTTTAAAATTAAAATTCAGGTTTTGAAAGCAGTGTTAGTCAACTCTCCGGATTCACAGCTTACTTGAGGTTGACTCTATCACGCCAATAAAATTTGAGGTTTATATTACAAAGTGACTCCAGGAGACCCCAAGTAGCAGAGCGAAATTAAGGATGTTAAGAAATTGTATCCTCAGCTGACCTCTGTGGAATAGGAAGAAAGAAATCAAGGGCAAAATTTATTCTGTTTTGTCGAGTTTGACTGGAAATTTGAAGGAGAAATATTCCATCCAAGCAGTGACATTGCACCAAGTACTGCAATTGATTGGCAAACGCTGATCTATCTGATGTGTGTGTGGGTTTCGTGGTAGTTGTTCAGGGAATTAGAGCCCATGCCCATGCAGGGAAGAGAGTACAGGCAAAAAATATCGCAAAATAGAGCTGCAAACTCTCATGCTAAAATTAAAAAGGAAATATTGCAATTTTCTGTGGTGCTGGTTTCTCCCAGAAAGGCACTCGTTATGAGCACAGAGCAGCTCTGAGCTTTCTTACTAATTGCTGATGATCTCCCAGGTTGTTAGAACCTGAAGCTGTTTGTGTCACCAGCCTGGCTGTCCCCAGGTACAGCCATAAAACCAAAACACAACCCAAGAGATTTGTGTCAGGATTACAGAAAAGTGAGAATCATTCCCTAGCAGGAGGCAGGTCCTCTCCAGCAACAGCTGCTTTTCTGTCACCCTGTTCTTATTTCTAAACTACACCCTGGTTAAAAATGTCCCCAGCAGTTCCTCTGTCCCACCACTGCGCTGTAATTTCCTTCCTATCCGAGTTATTCCTGGGATGGAACAGCACCCAGTGGGGATTGAGACCTCCTGGTGCAAGGCACAGAATAAAAAACACAACAAGACACAGCCTCTGTCACCGGGAGGTCACAGATTGTCACCCGCACTGAGCAGGAGCAGGTTCCTCGCTGGAGTCTGTGTGGGCACAGCAGCCTGTCTGCAGTTTAAATAATGCAGCAGAGAGAGGAAAAGGCAAGGAGCAGCAATGGGCAGATGTGTGGTGGTTTCAGGGGTCACCCCAGCCAGTGCTGAAGGTGCAGTCCCTGATGATTTCAGCCAAGAGAAGCCTAAACTCGAGAATCTCCCGTGCCTCCCTGCATGTGGTTGGTGTGAGGTGTTCAAGTGAATCCAGCGTAGCACAAGAGCTCCACAAGGGCTGGTGTTGGCTCCTTTTGTGTGGCAATTCCTCCTGGAAATCATTGTTAGATGGGCTTGGGGGGTTTGGGAGGGATTGTGTGGATGTGTCTGTGGGGAGCATGGAGAAGGGAAAGAAATCCTTGTGGTGACTGCTGGGATCTGGATGTGGAGTTACAGTTAATGCTGGTTTTTACTGGAGGTAATTTCCATTTAGGATATTGCTAATATCCTGCTAACTGGGGAGAACTGGGTCACTAAAGCCAGCAGAAAGTGAAGATATAATGGTGGGCAAAATGAATTTTCACTTGACTGCATGTGCTCTTGTTGTGCCACACTTAGCAGTGTTCCATCTCCACTGAAATCAGTAAAAGCTTTCCCTTCATCATTCCCTTCATTCTGTGCCAGAGAGCCAAGGGTCCGACTCAGACCACTTGAAAGTAAATGGGAAATTCAAGTTATATTCTGGGCCTCATTTAAGGTTAATGACAAATGAAGCCCATGACACTGAGCTGCCTTCCTTGTGCCCCCTCTCCCTGAACAGACAAAAGTCATTCTCCCCCTTTTCCATGCTCACTTCCTCTGTGAGGTGTGTAATTCCAGTTGGGTTTATCAAAGAAACTACCAAAAAGTGAAGCCAGCCGATGTTTTCCAAGCCTTCCATCCCACATCTGGAGTCCCTGTGATGATCCTTGCCATGTTCCCCTGGCTGGACCCGTCCATCTCCATCCTCCTGTCACTCCAGCTTTGCCAGCATCCACGCTGACTGCCCAGCTGTATTGAGCATGGCAGCAAAACAGGCACCAAAATTCCTTCAAAAAACAAAAATCCAGCCCTCTGTGGCTTCTCTAGATTTCCTTGAGTAGAGCAGACCTCTGGTGCTTTGCATCTTTGCTTTCAGTAACTCAGTGCTGGAAATCTGTGGGTATGAAGCAGTAAAAGAGAGCGAGAGAGGGACAGGCCAGATGTGCTTCCTGTGCTTTCCACAGGAGACTCTTTGGGGTGGGGGTGTCTAAAGGGTGTTTGATTATTTTCTTCCTTTTCCTTTTGCTGTGGTGGCACTGACCCGTGTTAAATCAGACACTGAAGTAGGCACAGGGAAGTCCCAATCAGAAAGGAGGGCATGGTCTAGAAAAACTACAAAATAATTAAGGATGGCGCCTATTTTACAGATGGGGATTGAAAGTTGAGATTGAGAAACTTGCTTGAAGTTTCACAGAGCATAAATACAGTGTACCAGGACAGAGATAGGAATTAAAGTGTCTCTGCCCTGAGTATTACAGCTCTGCTCTGCATTTCCCCCAGCATGTTGCCTTATCCCAAAACCTCCCTCTTTTCCTACTACCAGCGTCCTATCTGGGATTCCAGTATGTTGGAGACGTCTTCTCTCACAACTCACAGTCATGTCTAAAATAAAAAATGAATCCTTCAAGATTAAATCCAGCACAGGATTTAGGTACTTAAAGGATTTAAGCAGTATTTTGATACTTAAATGCAAAGTTGAGACCAGTGAGATGCTGCCAAGATACTGCATTATCCTGGGAAGTGCCTGCATTCGTTTGGTTGCTCAGTTTGTGATCTGAAAATGTCTTAGAAAGCTGAAATTTTACTTCAAAACATTTAGTGACTGGTTTTTGCTTGACAGGATTGAATATTTCTGTCCCAACTATCTCCATGAGCACGAGCAGGGTTCACAAACTGACCTCTGGGTCTTCACTGCTGCTGAATTTTAGGAACTCCCTAAAAATGGACGAAGAGGCAGGGTTATAAAGGTTAAAAAGACAGTGTTTATTCTGCAAGGTGGAAGTTTTTCCACAAATCAAGAACATTGGTCTTTATCTTAGTGATGGGACTTTAGCAGACAAAGTCTAATTCCCTTGGTGGGGAAGAGGATCTCCTCACCCCTGCATTACCTCCTCCTCTTCCAGCTCTCATAGCCATCAACTAAACTTATCATCCCTTTTCTGATCTCTTTTCTCCATCTTTTTTATTTTCTCTTCACCTCTTCCTTCTCATTACACTTCCTTTTCTTTTCTCTGGAAGCATCGGTGTCCTCTGTCAGAATGAACAGATCCCTGAGGGATCTGCCACCTGAAACTCCATGTTCCTGTCCCACCCTGCGACTTCCACAGAATCCCAGGATATGCTGAGTGGGAAGGGACCCACAAGGGTCAGGCAGCCCAACTCCTGGAATTACAGATCCTTTCCTCTGACAGGGACAAAAGTTCCTCCTTCCAGGAGCAGTTCCCAGACTGGGTGAAGCACCCAGCTGTGGGAAACACCACCCAAAGTGAAGTGCCGGGAACACGAGGCTGAAGGGCCAGTGCTGGCCTGGAGCCTTTCCCAGGGGTGTCCTGAGCTTGACCTGCTGCGGACAGCGTGTCCCCCCCTAAATCACAGGTGCCACATCCCCAGACACCATCCCTGGGCCAGGAGAAGCTGCAGAGCCGCGTCAGGGGTGTAAACCAGAGGTTTTTGTGACTCTTCCTGCCTCGTTCGCAGCTCTTTGACGTAAAGCGAAGCGCTGTGCCAGTTGCGGTTTTGTGAGAACAGATTGGTAAACTCTGACTTGTTGCATCAGCCTGACAGCTGACTTCCCACACAGCCCGGCGTGTGCAGCTCCGCTGGGGCCGCGGCCGAGCCGTGATTCATCCGCTCCGGCAGGGCCGGCACCCCAAACCACGGCCCCGGAGCTGTGGGACCGTGCTCAGCCTGCCGGGGAGCTCCTCCAGCGCCCTTTGCGCTCGCTCTCAAACATCTCTTTGTCCTCTCTGTTGCTGGGAAGTCAAAAAGAATATGCTTTGTTTGAGACTTTCCAGGGGAAAAAAAAAAAAAAGGTTTCAGAGTACCAAAGCTTCAAATGGGAGCTGATGGCTCCAGTCTGGGCCCAGACAATTGAGTTTGAGGGAATTTATAGCGAGCCTATCCTTAATGTGTCCCAGGAATGACTTGATTTGCTTCTTCTATTCCCTTGCAGAAGAAACTGTGGGGATACAAATTTAATACAGTCTAGGAGCTTGTGTTACAGTTTACTGTGTCCTTGGACAGCTGTAAATCCTCCTCTGATGTATTTGCTTAATATTTAGGCTTAACATGTTTTAACCACAAATCAGGCTACAGTAATGAACTTGGAACCCGTCCAAGACTTATCCCAGAGTCCCCACAAACAGCTCCAGTCCCAGAGGTGAAATGATGGTGATCTACCTGTGAATTTCCCAATCCCCCCTCATTTTGTTACATGTGCTGAGAATAACAAGACCCACTAAATCAGGAGCCTGATCCTCAGCTAAAACAGGGATTTACATTCTCCTCTGCTGATTTACACCAGTGGAGGAGCCGATTCCACCATGAACAAATATAGTGTTTTAATCTACCCATCGATCCACAGCTCAGCTAATGAAACTTTGCAGCCCTTAAAATGTCCTGGCTCCAACTCGAATGTCTCCTGCATCTGGATTTTCTCTCATCAGCATTTCAGGGCTGGTACTGCATTAAAAACTGCACACACGACTACAGTTAAGCTTTTCAATAATGAAGTCACTTTATTTATTGAGAAATGTCATCACAGGATACATGATTCTTGGCAGGGCAGCTCCTGAGCAGGAAGCCTGCAGTTCCAAAGGTATGCAGGAACGTGGAGAAGGGCATATTGTTTGCCTTCTTTTTATGACAGGAAGGATATGGTTTGGTTGTGTTTTTGATGAGTTTTATTTCATTGTACACGGAGATTTTCCTAGACTCTGAGTTCAAACTTGACAAATGCTTTTGCCCCTCCTGTTACGTGGGTGTGGGGAGTGACTGTCTCTGTTTTGCACTGATGCTTTGCAGACCCTACACAAAGCTTTTCGTCCCTTGGGCCTCCTGGGCCAGCAGAGCTGGCACAGACATGGCCATGGAGACTTCAAATAATTCCTGGGGTTAATAGACCCTGCTCTGAGATGTGTATGAGAAGCATTCTGGTGGATTGATATCATTCCTTTTTAAACTTTAGTCTATAATCTTAGGGTTTTATTTGAAACAAAAAAAACCCAACATACAAATAAATCCACAGACAAAATGAACTAGCTAAAGACATTGATGATTTCTGCTTCCTATGGCTATTTGATTGCCTAATTACAGTCATTTTGAACTGATTGCATGCTCTTTTAATTTATTTCCCAGCATTTGTCTGTATGGAAAGACCTAATGCAGGGTGTGTTTTACAGAGTAAGTCAGTAAGTCTTCCTGAAAGCAAATGTTCACTCCTTTCTAATTGAGGAACTCTTGTTTAGAAAACAGGAATGAACTTAGAGCAGAAGCCTGGTTTATCTGTCAGGTAGAAAATGGGAAGTTTTGAATAAAAGAGAGTTTGGAAGGCTCTGTGGTTGGGCTGAGGCCTGGCTGGGCAGCCCAGGCTCTGTTATCTCTGGCTGCCTCCCAGGGCCTGGCTCAGGAGCCACGATGGGATCTCGCTCTGGAGAGCACCCGCCTGCCCATGCCAGCTCTCTGCTTCTGCTCCAGCCTCTGGGCAAGCCCAGAAATACAGAAAGGGCATTAAAAAGGAGAAGGCTGCCTTGTTTTGAACCTGCAGAGACATTTCTTCCAGCTCCAGGTTGAGCTGGGGCCCAGGGGAGCTCCTCGCTGGTTCTGGTGCAGTCGTTTCTCTGGGGCACAGTTAGAGCAGACTTCTCCTCCCCAGGCATGTCTGACTTCCCCAGTGCCTTTCTTAATTGCTTTCTACTGAATCATCTTCATTAATCCACCGTTGCATGATGCAAAAAAAGGGACCCAAATATTTGCCATCGGTTTTCTTTTAGGACCTATTTTTTCTGATAATTTTATAATTGACTATTTTTAAGTTGGTGAGGCAAAGCACTTGTTCTGTACTGAAGAACCACAACTGCTTTCAGAAGCATTGTGTATTCTGAGAAAAATGCAGTTATCAATCCAAAATACAATTAGAATTACTTTACCAGGTTATGTCAGGTTGTGAAAACAGTATCAGGAGAGGAAAAGAAAAATAAAGAAGTCTGTTGTGTTTTGTTAACTCCGCGGTGCTGGGCGTTTATTCCGGCTGGATGGATGGGGGAGGCTGGGCTTTCTTATCAGTGGGTTCAGTGCTGCCTTTGAGTGGGGCCTGGAATTGCTGGACAAAAATTTAGGGTGATCTCAGAGGGAGTAAATTATACAAAATAACAGCGACAAACAATCAGCCAGTAACCAAGAGTTCCATTTAGAAAGTTGACCATAACTTTCAAGGTGGTTAAATGTTTATTTTCTCTTCGTGGCTGCCACGAACTTTTCAGACAAATCCTTGCAAAGTCTCTCAGGTGCACAAGGAGAGCTGGGGTTAGATAAGGAGTCATTATTGCAGAATTTGGGGCAGATAATCTTTGTCCATAATCTTGTTTGTAAGATCCACTGGGACTCCTGGGCTCCAGTTGTGGTGAGGGATGTGCTGGGCTGGGTGTTACATAAACACCAACAAAAGCAGTGCCTGTGACCCCTCAACTTTACAACCAAAGAGGCAGGAATTACTGAACTCTGGGAATTCCAGTCCAGCTTTAATTTCACTTACAGATGGTCCAGCTGGTGATGTCACACCAATGCTCACTTAGGCCTTTCTTTTAGGGCGTTTTACCTGAAATGGTTTTGTTAAAAAGAGCACAAAAGTCTTTTAGCTCTGATATTCTTGCTGTAATGGGGGCTGACCCTGAAGAGCCTTGGCTTTGCTGGAGGAAGAACTTCATTAAGGATCTATTTTCCCTCCAAGAAATCTCTGCAGAATTAGGTCTGATGATAGCAATAAAAATTGTTTCTGCAAAATGGTTTTGAGAGCATTTCTATTGTTTACTCTAACAAAGAGCCTCTGGAGACAGTGACCTTTGATTTCAGAAGTTTTGTGACTAATCCCTTTTTACAGACAACTTTTTTTAATCACAAACTTCAAGGAAATGCTTGACTAAGACAGGATTTGAGCCTAAACTTCCCAAAGTTTCAGTTTTGACCTTGTACCAGTAATCATAGGACTGTGAATTGCTTTCATGAGCTTAAGCTGTTGTGTTGGTACAAACTTAGGGCAAAGAACTTCCATTTGCTTGGGTCTCCCCAGCAGAGACGCAGCTCACCTTGCTCAGAGACTGAAATGCTGAAAGTTAATTCAAAAAAACCCCAAAATCAACAACAGCAACAAAATCCTGAAACTTTATTTACCTGACAGGGACATTCTGAAGTGCAAAAGACCAAATTCTACTTCGGAACCCATCTGGATTCCTCTGTAGTGCTGCATTTACCAGCCTAAAGCACGTGTTGTTAATTCAGTGTGTCTTAAGTCCCAGCCTCACATCTATTAAGTTTAAGCTCAGCAGGAAAACATGAAAAAGGACTCTCATGTTAATCAGCAGTGCCAGAAATAAACCTGGATATCAGGAATTTAAACCTCACACTGTTCAGATGAATGCTGCAGCCTACAACATACAGCAGGGCTGAGTGTTTCTGCCCTGTGAAGGATGGATGTCAGGAAAAGGGGAAAAACTAAAGAAATGCTTCTACTTAAAACACTTATCCTTGTAAGAGTGCTCCACAAAATGTACATAAAAAGGTATTTTTCTCCCACAATTTAGGCAAACAGAATTTTTAGTTAGATATTATCACCTGGAGAGAGCCCAATAATAAGTAATTTAGTCTGGAGAGGGGTTTTTGTACATTTCTGATTAATATTTACAAAAGGCTTTGTGTATTTTTGCTCGAGCGCTAATGAGGCAGCAGCTCAAGTTTAACAAAAAGGACACTGTAGATTGAAATATGGTATTGTGCCCATCAAAGTCTGCCTCCTCTCTACTTGGCTTATGATGAATGCTGTTCTTTAATAGCGGGCTGGGGTTCCTGAAAAACTTATTACAGAGACTAAGAGAGAAGCCAAGAATGAAGGAATGCCTGACTGGCAGCAATCAATCACTCCCTTTTAAAGACGAACTGATCCTTCTTTTTTTAAAGTAACACTTCATAAAAAGGGCTCAAACATAAATATGCAAAGCATTAGAGCAATTACATCCTGCATGATCCCTGCAGTATTTCTGGTGCATGGCTTCACTTTGCTCTGGCGAGATAATGAATGCAGGAAAATGGCAAATCTCTCTAAAAGAAGACTGATATTTAGAGAAAAGTTCTTGCTGAAGAGTGTTAATTATCTGGAGCAGGGAAGTGAGATTATTTAGATTCCTTTTAACAACATGTCTCTACATAGGCTCTGTTTTAATGAAGCCTTCTTTTCTTCTTTTTAAATAAATATTTTGATAAATATATTTAATATATTTTAAGAAAAGGCAAATATACATAACATATATACAGAAGTGGACAAGGGGCTGATCTGTTTAGTGCTCATCATATGTAAATATGTTCATTTTAAGTGCCTAATTTGCATATGCACTTTCTGCAACTGTCTGCAGTCCCGACGTTTGACATGCAAATTCAGCATGCAAACATGCACGGCTTTAGAGAAGTTGGTTCCCTGTCTGTAGTGCAGAAATTTTGCTCTTCCTTTAACACAAACTCCTCAACCAGCAAGTTCCAGACCTTTATTCAGTGTTTAACAACCCAGTCCCCAGAACACAACGTACTTTTAATGCAACATGGGAGGGTTGGAAACACAAACTGATGGAGAGGAAAATATTTTTTTTTCCAATCGCCACAAAAACTTTGCTCTGCATAGCAAAAGCAGGGAGTTAATTTAAGAGGTGCAGCCCAGATATTGCATCCAGGTACCAGGAATTTTTAATGACCTGTTATTTTTACCTTGTTCAGAGAATCAACTTTCTGTTCCTAAGAGTCTTTTTTTAAAACTCCTTTTTAAAAGAGTGCTAAGAATGGCTGGACAGTCGTTGTCAGGTGTAACGGAAGGTAAATTATAAAATGTTAATGAACTAGTAACTATAAAATCTAATATTAGCTGCAAACAGGGTTGTTTAACATGGCGCAGTTGAAAAGCACGAGCCTGGAAACGGCAAAATGTCAGCAGTGAAATACCTGGTGGGTATTTGAGACCTCCAGTGGGCTCAGGCTCTGTGTAAACACTGTCAGGAGAGGAGAATCAGCTCAGGTTGGTGGAGTTCAGTGAAAGTCAGAAATATTTTCTTCCTTTCAGAATAGGAAAATGACATTTGGTGCAAACGGAGGTTCTTTCCCCGAGCAGAGACAGTGTGGGTTACTCATAAAAGCATAATGGCTTTCATTCAGAGGTGCCATATGGCTGCTTATAAGATTTCTGCACAGCACTTGCTGTAGCAGTAACTAAACAAATGGCACTATAGTACAATATAATACCTGTCAAGAGCAGTGATAAAGAATGTTTTATTTCTCTGCTCTCTGTCCTCTTTTCTCCCTTCCTCCTTGGGAGCAGCTGCCTGTGCGAGGCAGCACCCACTAGATGGTACTGCCAGGCTTCTCCGAGCTGTCGCTTCTGCTCAGCCTCCCTGGCCTGTGCCTGGGGCTGCCGTCCCTTCAGCCATCCCTCCCTTCATCCCTCCCTTCATCCCTCCCTTCATCCATCCTTTTATCCATCCCAACATCCGCCCCTTCATCCCTCCCTTCATCCATCCCAACATCCATCCCAGCATCCACCCCTTTATCTGTCCCTACACCCATCCCCATCACCTTCCCAAAGGAGGGGTTGTAAGGAGCACAGCTGGGCAGATGTGGCAGGAATCTCTGTCTGGAAGTCTGGGGGACAAAGTGCTCGACATTTCCTCTCTCTTTAACCTTAAAATAGGGGCCAGGTCTCCACCTGGGGCTCGACACCGTGGTGACATTTATGGAGAGACACCAGCAATGGCCCTGGGCCTCGACTGTGGGAGAAGGGCCTTTAGCCCACCCCAGATGAGCTACTGGGAGCCCAATATCCCTGTGTCCCTGTCCCTGGGAGCCCAGCATCCCTGTGTCCCTGTCACTGGGAACCCGATATCCCTGTGTCCCTGTCCCTGGGAACCCGATATCCCTGTGTCCCTGTCCCTGGAAGCTCAGCATCCCTGTGTCCCTGTCCCTGGCAGCAGAGGGAATCCAGCACCTGTGAAAAGCAGGCACGGACATCTCAGTGCCTCTCCTCTCCTCCCTGGAAAACGCTCATTGTGTTTGAGGTGAAATGAGCAGATGTGTGCGAGATGCCGAGTTCCTCACTCAGATGCAGCTGGAAACTCACAGTAACAACCAGAATTTTTAACTTGCATCAAGTGCTGCCTCCTCGAGCTCTCTGGGCTGGTTAAACACGGGCCTTGTTTGAATGCCTTTTAGTTTTGGTAAAAGATGGCTCCACCTGCTCCACACGAGCAGAGGGATGGAAAATACTGCAATCTCTGATCACCAGATAGCCTTCATATGTTGTTTACAAAATAACACATCTTCCCTCTGCCTGTGTTTTTCCCTGTGGGATAAATGCAGGCTTATACCAGCTCTGAAATATATTGGCTCCCCGATCAGCACCCTAACACATCCGCTCTATCATCTTCTCCTTTGGAATCACACTCCAGGGAAATTTGGTTTAAACCTTTCCTGATTAAAAGCCAGCGATGACCACATACACAGTAAATGTGGGATTTTTTTTTTTGGATGTGCTTGTCTCATTTCTGAAAGCACTTCCTTCACGCAGCCGAAATTCAAGATTTTGCATGATGTATTCCTCAGTCCTTCCGTCCATCTGTCCAGACAGGCAGCTTGTTTGATGAGTTAACCATTCTGAACACTTTAATATTTATGTGACTCTTGTGCAGCTCAGCAGTTGCTTTATGTGGGATTGCATATTTGATAAGATCACAGATTCACTCTGTGCCAAAGCTGAAGTCCTACCGAGGTCTGACTGTACTTCAAATGTCAAAAAAATATGAATAGGTGGTCTTAATGTTCTCCTCTGGTGTTATATCTGTCTATGGAGAATATAGCTTACAACAGATTAGAAGCAATAGAGGACTTGACATATAGTGAGAGAGCAGTAAGAATGATGCTTGTTGACATTATCGGCTAAACCTGTAGGGGAATTTTCTTTTTTTTCCTTTATTCTTTCTTCCCCTCTTGCTTTCCTTCTGTGAAATTTGCTTATTTGTTCCTGTGAGCCTTGCTCTTTCTGCATCGAGTTCCAGTTTCTCTATCTAAAATAGTGTTGTCAATCCAGGTGTTTTCAACCCTTCCCCATCCACACGAGTCTTTGCTTGGCTCTCCTGGCTGTTCTCCCCCCGTGGCTCAGGGGCTGCCTCTGCCTGCTGTTTACAGAATATTTATTTGCAGAAAGCCTCTGGAACTCCAATTCATGTGCATATTTCTGTGGTCCCTCTGCACTTCGGGTTTTGTGTGCACAAAGGTTTGCAGAAAATGCAATTCTGGTGCTGATGTGCTCTGCCCCTGCCCTGGGGATGCACCCAGAGTCTAAAGGGATGCTTCACAAATGCATTTGGCTCTAAATGAGGAATTCACCTCTTAAGCAAAACGAACAAAACAAAAGAAAAAATCCTGATTTTCAGTCTTTTGTAGCAGTGTCACAAATAAAGCAAAGAAAGATGGATTGCTGGGGAATGAGTCATGGAAATTCCTACCCAAGTTTTGTGAAATCTGAATATGCCGAGGACCGGGGGAGAAGGAGAGGATATTTCTGCTGACATGTAATGTCTTGATTCTCTCTCATTCCTGTTGTTAGGAACAATTTCTGTGGTTAGATGCCCAAAACACTGCTTGCAGGTGTGGCTTTCCTGACTTTCTTTGGGAAATTGCATCCTGACACCAGGATCTGGCTCTGCACAGCACACACTGACCTGAGCACTGAGCACAGCACCTGGGCCCTGTTAACAGCAGTTTATAAATGCTGCTTTCAGAGCCTGGCTCCAGACATGACACTGGAAATGTGCAGCAGAAGGAATATTGCTTCAACTTCAGATTTAAAAAATGCAGCTCGAGACACGCTGCAAGCCCTGGGTGAAGCCAGTGCAGTGTCCATCAGCAGGGTCAGCAACCTGTGCCAGGCACTGCTTCCATCCTGCCCCTAATCCAGGCATGCTAAAAGCAGAATAAATTCATTATTTGGCCTGCAGGCACAGATAAGCCCTGAGGTTCCCTCCCTTCCTGTGGTTCTGTGTCTGCTTCTCACCTGGGGCTCTGTGTCCTGCCTGAGCCTCTGCTCTGGGGGTTGTTGGAATTCACGGGCAGCACCCCAGGAGAGCCCAGGAGGTGAATTTGCTCTCACAGGACACAGACACAGCTCTGTGTTGGGACAGAATGCATCATCCCCGGAGCTGTTAGCACACGGCAGCCAGCAAAAAGCTGATTTTCCAGCTTTAACTAGATTTGAAAAGAACAACTGTAATACAGGATACGATCCATAGATCAGTGGAGAAGAAAATTTGGGCCAGATTCAAAGGTGGCCCTGTGAATGGCAGATGTGGTGTATTGTGCTGCTTCAGCTTGTGCACAATATGGCACAGGCTGGGAAACAGGAGACAGAAATATGAAGGCATATTTGATGTGCCATCATCTCAAAGGATTGTTCCTTTATCTGAGGAGGGAACTGTGATCATGGGGAATTGTGAAGAGTTATTGGCATTCTGTAAAGTAGGAGTATGCCTAACATGCCATAACAAAAAAGGTAATGCAGAACTGTAATTAACACGATGTTATTTTTAATTCACAAAAATACTGTTTATGGAGCTGCACTGAAAGAATCTGACTCTTAATGAAGATTGATTGCAAGTCAGACTTTGCCTTTCATTCTGCTGATTTTTGTTCGCTGCAAGAAGAAAGTGAGCTGGCGGTGAGATCATTTGTTTGTGGCACCGAGTCCCTTGAGTGTCCTCTCTGTCATCACAGCCAGGGGACTTGTGCTTCCCCCAGCTCAGGTGGTGCTGCACAAAGGGACTGGGAGGCTTTGTCCCTTTCCTGGCCGTGTGTGACCTGCTCCTGCCACCTCCCAGCAGTTTGTGCTCCAGGGCACGGCAGCACAGAGGGAACAGCATTTCCCTCACTCTGCTGTGCCCGCTCGGCTGCAGGCAGCTCCAGTTTGGAGGTTCCAGCACAGAACAGCTCAGCTCAGCAGAGCTCAGCAGCTGAGGCTGAACAGAGCACAGCTTTGGGCACAGGACACTTGCAAAGATCTACACAAGTGAAGATGCTCCCAAAATTCTGCCAGGTCCCAGCAGCCCCATCGGTGCTGGGCTCTGTACCAGGCAGCACCACTTTGTGCAGGAGCATTTCTTGCTCCAGGTTCCACAGAGGTACTTTGGAGAGAGGAGAGCAGGGAAAAGTCAGCCTGCAGAGCATTTTATGTCAGCAAATGGCCAGAGCTCCTCAAAGGTCCCCTTTGTCCCTTGTCAGATGGGTCTGGGTGCAATGAGCATCCCTTTTTCACAGCCTTAAATCCTTCCTCCCATGGGCAGCACCTTCAGTGAGCACCACAGTGATACCAGGTGGTCTCACGCAGCCTCTCCTCATCTGCTCCAGGCCCACCTTGCTTCCCCAGCCTGCTTTGGCTACAAGCAAACAAGGAATATGAAATACAACGTGAAATTGAATATGAAATACAATATGAAGGGTGTCCTTGCAGGAATAACTTAGGGAAGAAACCCGTTTGAGAAGCAGGAAGTCTTGCTCAGTTAAGCAGTAAGAAAAAACCTCACATTTTACCACAAAAGTTAAGTTACCCTTCATGTGACAGACAAAGAAACTGAATCTATTCCTGTCAATTCTTTGAAGTTTTTCCTACAAATTCCCAACACCCTTGTAGTGAAATAAATAAATGTAGAAATCCCATCCATTATATGAAGTACCAGGCAAGAGTCCCATCCCACGTTTGTAAAGCCGTGTTCTAATCACATGGCAGCAGAGTTTTCATTTCACTTTACTGCTAATTAAAACTGCAATATTGTGGAGCAGTAAATTTTCCTGATGATCAAAACTGTTTGTATGCCTTGTCACATAACCTATGCATTCCCAGGAAACGAGGGAGCTTGATTCTGCCTTCAGACGAGAGGAAATTTGAAGGAAACTTGAATATCAAATGACACGAGTTAAAAAAAGTGAGACGAGGTTTTTCAGATCAGCAGTTGAAAGTGAAGCTGGATGAAACTATTGTATCAAACCTTTCTTCAAATCTAGGCAAAGTTGTGACTGAAGCTTGTCCGTACAAAAAGTAAATTGGAGCAGAATTGTGGGAAGGGAATCTGGGCTGGAGGGACGCTGGAGCCCCAGAATTGCCCTGCACTGGGAGCAGGACTGGGCTGAGCAGTTGGTCCCAGCCCTGCCAGGGCCACCTCGCAGCTCTGGCCTGCCCTGAACTCTCAGGGTGTTTGAGGGCAGCTTTGAAAAACACCTCAGGGGAAATGCAAGAAGGGTGCAAAACCCAAGAGGATGGAAACAGTCAAACAACAGCATTTATTTGTTTTTTTTTCCCACGAAGCCCCATAAAGTGAAACTGCTGAAGTCTGCACGGAGTCATTAAAATGTTCTATGCCGTGTGTCTCACAGCCTGGCTGTACTTTCCACTCTGCTGCTGGTATCTGCTAAAATCAATCCCTAAATGCTGACTACCACTCAATTTTGAGGCGGAGAAGCTTCAAATTCACATCCTGATTTGATTTTTGGGTTGTGTGGGGAGTTAGACCTGGGCCGTTTTTGGCTGTGCGGGTCTGTTGTCCCTGATTGGGTTCTCAGTGCTCCCTTTCTTCTCCCTCAGGGTTTAGGCAGTTTATACATATTTGTACACATCCCACTTTCAGCAGCTCTCTCAGTTTTCTCTCCAGAAGTTGTGTGCTCTCATGCTGCGTTTTTTTTTTCACTCTGTATATTTAAGAAAAAGAAAAAAAAAAAGAAGAAGTGCCATTTTGGCAGGGTTGTAAACTACCCTCTTAAAAGCAAGGGGGAAATTTTGAATTAAGAGGAACTCAGTATGGTGTGACACTGTCCTCAATTCACCCCATTATTCCTGTGTGTTGTGGCACATATGGCATTAGTACAGTGTGTGAGATTCCCTGCAAAGCTAAGGAGAGGTAGGTTGATTTAAGGACATGGTTTCCAGCCAGATTTTCAGCTTTAACTTTAAATTTCCTTTGTGTTTGGGGAGAAGAATTTTCAAGTGCATCTTAAATGTTATTTCAAAGAGGTGGGTTTGTTTCTCGTGGTTTTTCTTTCTTTTCTCCTAAAAGCTTTCCTAAAAGTCACACTTCTGCTGGACTTTTTAGCTGCAATAATTTTAGGAAAGAAGCATCTAATAGAAGTGAAAGTGTGAGATGTCTTTTTAGGAAACTCAAGATATTTGTCTTGGTGACAGTGGCAAGCTTCTAAATGCTCTCCGTTCCTGACAGGAGCAGAATTCCTGTGAATAGAACTATTAGCAGGCCATAAGATCTGTTTACAACCCCCTGCTAGTATTCTTGAAGACAGTTTTGACCGAAAAACCCATCAGTTACTCTCATCTTCAGGAGCTTTCTGTTGGATTGTCAGTAATGTCCTCTTTTACAATTAACATTTACAAGAAAATGTGGACGCAGAATCAGAGGTCCTGACACTTGGAATGAAGTTGAAAGTTTGCCCTGGTCTGAGAGACAGAAAAAATCCAAATATAAAGATCTGCTTTTGAAATATTGAAGACGTGCAACAAACTGCTCAAAAGCAAAGGATCCGTTGTAATCATCTAGTGAATAAGTTCAACATATTATTTATTTATAAATAGGCGAATCTTTAAGAGAATGAAGCATTTTCAGACTGAATAAACAAGACCCTTTTCAAGCAATAAATTGATTCCGACTGCTCCTCCCAGCTGGAACCCAAAGGGACTGTATATTCTTGTAAGAGTCTTCCATTTCAAATCAATCTTGAGGCAGGTAAGAGTTTTATGCCATGAAATACCACCTAATGATGTGTTTAGGATACAAAAGCTAATGGAAGAGTAGCAATAGCAGCTTTAATTTGTCAACAGCTTCCCCAGGAGAGTTCCATGGGGCTTGCAGATCCCCGAGTCATTTAAATGCCTTATTTACAACTGCATTAGGCGTTTGTGCACACACTCCCATCACAACGCTGCTCTTTTCACTCACAATTGTTCCTCGGCATTGCAGGGGTGTTTTTTTAGGAATTTTGATGCCTGGTTCCACGGAGCTTTTGTTAATCCCAATAATTACCCGTCAGTTTTTCAGGCTTCTTTAAGTTGCCGCTCGGTTTTCTGGTATCTTTTGGTCCGAGTTTACAGTTACACCACAAGGAAATTGGGACAGGAGAGGAGAATTCGTGTCTTTCTGCCTCGTGTGGCACCGTGCCAGCCCCACAAAGCTCCCAGGAAGCTGCCATTCGATCCCGGTGAGATAAGAACAACAGATATGGAAAACTGAAAGCTCCCCCTGGACTCCAGACAAAGTTATGCAAAGCAATAAAAGAGGCGGGTGATGGTTTTTAGGACCTGACAAAAACATTGTCCATTATTGCTGAAAAGCCCTGGATAGAGTGAAAAAGGCAAGTGCTCAGCAGAGCACAGCAACCTTACACGAAAGGCAATGCCAAAAGGGATAAAATGTGTGTCAGATTGGAGTTTTTAGGGGGATGTGGGGAATTACTGCCATTAAACCCGGGCTGTGAGCACTGAGGGTGACACCTCTGCTCATGTGCAATCTGAATCCAGCCTTTTAACAGCTGCACATGGCCAGAGCCTGCATTTCACTCCTCCGAGCCTGGCTTTTCTCTATTTATTGCAATTAATTCTTTTTCTGTAGGGTTGTTTTTTTTTCCACAGAAGAGGTACCTTGAGTGCCCCTCCAAGTTGTTGTATCCCCAAGCACTGCATTCCCTCCATCCCAGCTCCAGGATCTGCACTGGCCCCTCGTTCTGCTCCAGCAGCAGCACCCAGGGGCTGGGACAGCCCAGGTCCCCCAAATTCAGCTCATTCCCATGGGATTTGGGGTACTGGGAGGGAAACAGATGCAGGGTGGGCTGCAGGAGGAGCTTCTTGCTCATGGAGGAGGAGGAGGACGCAGGAATTTGCCAAGCATCACCTCAATTTGAGGAGGTCCCCTCCCTCCAGCAAGAATGGGAGAAGAAAAGAGAAGAGGGGGATGGAGAGCACTGAGAGGGAGAAACCCTCTCCCCCTCTCGGGATTCCCAAAAAAATTCCTTTGTCCAAAAGGTATCCCAGCGAGGAGCTGGCGTTTGAGAATTCCCTGTTGTGTTTTGGTGTTGTGGTCGTGAAGGACTCCAGCAGTGCTGGAAATGCTCAGGAAGGAGCAGAGAGGCACAGAAAATACAATCTCGATTTTGTGGATTCGACTTTCCTGGGGTGGCGTGTTGAAACATCGTTTATTTGAGTGAAAAGGGTTGGTTGGAGAAATATCATTTTGTGAGTTTTAAAGAGGCATCCTGTCAAAATAGTCTGTTTTCACATTGCTTAAGTAGAAACAGCTCCTGGTTTCAAAATCCCGACTAATTGGAAGAAAAGCTCCTACAAAACAAATAAATGAACGTGTAAAAATATCAGCGCTGGGAAAAAGTGATTCGAAATGATCAAAACGAAACGCTTCATTTTAAATGATCTTATTTTAATTAGCCAATGGCCTCAACTTTTCTTCATGATTTGAGAGAAGGCAAATTTTGAAATGCTGAAAGTTCTCACAGTTTCATTTGCCATCCTGAGCTAAGGCATAGCTGCAGAGCACATTCCTATATTTATCTCCCTATCCTTCCATGCAGGAGAAGAAGGAATATAAATCTATAAGTGAAGAGACAGGTTAATATAAATGGTTTGAGTGAATCTCTTCTC
Source organism: Cyanoderma ruficeps (assembly GCA_008694505.1). NCBI lineage: Eukaryota > Metazoa > Chordata > Aves > Passeriformes > Timaliidae > Cyanoderma > Cyanoderma ruficeps. Next base: position 10,009,324 of record VZDJ01000175.1, on the reverse strand, counting down.
TGATCATTTTTCCCTTGCCTTGCCTGATGTCACTTCGTGAAAAATCTCACTCCAGCACCAAAATGTATGGTAATAGTTCAAAACAAAATTGAAAAATTTCTGAAAGTTGAACTGGAAGCATTTTTGTCAGAGTTTATTGGGAGTATTTCGTATTTTTGAAAGTCTAGAAAACTTTTATGACAAGTAGATAAATTATAAAACTCTACGAGCATGGAATTAAATGGAATCTGAGAAGTGACAAACAGGGGAAAGAGAGAGCACATAATTTTAGAACACAAAAAGGTAACTAAATTTGAAAAATTGCATTAGTATATCATTTTCAGTCTGTAAGCCATTAGAGAAAAAGTGTAAATTACACCCTGTAACAAAGTAAAAATGTTTTCAATGTTTAAAGGTAATTTTGTATTACTGCTACTATTACTTAAACTCTTAGCTCTTATAAATATCTGAAGACAGGACCCCTGGTGATATTACCTGTGTCTTAGGCAGAGAGCAACAATTTCAATTCCATTCAACTACATTTGTATTTTGCCAAGTGCTATCAAGCACTGAGTTGCATAATTTGCTATCTAAGTGAAATAGATATTTTTCGTGCCTCACATTTATCACTCTCCTGTGGGCCTAGTTACTGACAATCAAATCATAAAAGATGTTCAAAATTGTCATGATGCACTTATTTTCTCATGATATTTGATACAAATAGTTTCTTCTACAAAAATGGCCCTTTTTTAACCGTCGGATTTGAGAGGAGTTTTTAAAGGAACAGGATGCAGTTGGGGTTTAGCAGATTCCACATAGGCATTTCAAAAAAAACCCCAAGCTTTTGAGAGCTGATTCTATTTCTAAATATATCATCGGAGTCTCATTTCAAGGAAAGGAGGAATTTATACAGAGTGGAAGCTGATAACGTAGCAAAATAAAAATACAGAGGAAATTCTATTTGTAGCTGGAAGACTTGCATTTTTCTTTTTTTTTTTTTCCCTTTTCTGTCTTTTAATGTGAACTCAGAACATTGTAAAAGGTGATTTTCAATTTAGACGACTCTAACAGTGCAGGAGGGTGTAACAGCCTTATCAAACACGCTACCCCAAAATATCCCTTCGGATTTTGGGGACAACCATTGCAAGGTTGGTCACCGCTGGTGCTTCAGGCCCAGTGAATCCAACACAGAGAATTTGAGGAGGAGGAGGAGGAGGATCGAGAGCATTAAACCCATTCCACAGGGAGCCACCACGCCAGGAATGCTGGCCGTGTCCAGGGAGGGGACACTGGGGATGTGGCACATTAAATTACCCCCGCACCCCCAGAATTCAGAGCCAGCTGAGGTTTTCCAGGAGCATCCCCAGATCAAGGTAACCGTTCCCCCAAATAACTCGTGGAGCAGCATTTCCTCATCCTGAGCAGCAGACCCAACAGATCCCTCCCCGAGCAGGCAGCTCTGAGAAAAGCAGCCAGGGAAGCAGGATGGCAGGAGGCTGCTGCCTCTCGGGGAGTTTGCGCTGCATTTTAAACAAGAGACATCTTGAGGGTTGTGCTTACCCAAACCCTTCTGCTTGCAAAAGCAAAGCCCATAAACATTTGTTTAAGGCTGCCCTGACATACAGAGTATTTAAACTTTTCACTGCTGCTGCTTGTGAGACACAGCAAAATGTACAGATTTTTTTTTTTTATTTTTTTTCCCCGAGATTTTATTCCCTCCACCCTCGCCTGGGATTTGATGTGCCATTTAAAAGCTGAGAGTGTCTCTGGCTACGATGGGGAAAGGTGATTTGGGGCAGAAATATGGCCCTGCTGACCTCATGCAAGGCAACAGCTGATGTTACAGGCAGAAGATGCTGGATATTTATTTGGAGGGGTAGGGGAGAAATATATTTGTTAGTGAAATGGAGCTTGCTGCAGAGTGCATAAAGGTGAATTATTTGGCAGAAGACTGAAGGAGGTTTATGCAATATGGTATTATTGAGCCGGGCTATTAGCAGAGTGAATTGCTATTGTGACATGCCATTAAATTGTTTTTAGTGTCCACAAAGGTATCATTCTGGAGCAGGCTTGGTTCCTAACAAAGTTATATATTTACTGGACTGCAGCAGATCTCAGAATAAAAATAGTCTGTCTGACCATAAAGTGAAATAAGAGAGAGGAGGGTCTTGTGCTGGGAAGTTTGACCTCTCAGTCTGCTCCCAAGCCCCACTGACCACGAGCAGATGAAACCACAGGTAGGAAATAAGGTTAAAAAAGCTTAGGCACAAAAAAACCCCCATTAGGATTGATCAAAATATTCCATCTTCAACTCTGGAAAACATATAAAACATATAAATTGCAGCATTCAGTCAAATGCCTTTAATTTAATCCTATTTAGACTCTGATTGAAAAAGAAAGGGAGAAAAATTTGCCAGGATTAACACGTTAATTTAACAGTGCAAAAAAAAAAAAAAAAAAAAAAAANCTTGCGATTTCTTTGGGAAAAAAAAAAGACAATTAAATATATATATGTGTGTGTATATATATAACGTTATGCATATTAGATTTAATGTTTTAGAACATCAATCAGTGAAAGAAAAGTAATAAATAATGCATGGTGAAAATGTGATAATGTTTATTAAGAAGCAACAGCCTTGTCATCTTCATTTTCTTCTTCAGTGATTCTCTTCTCAAAGGGTTCACTCATTTGGGACTCCCTGCAATTTAGCCTGAGGCCACTCTCTCTAATTCTTGGATGGAAATATACCTGCTTTGCAAAAATAAGTTAAAAGCAGAACAACTGTGCGCACTGAAGGTCTCCCCATTAAGCTCCTAAAGGCCAGGGAGTGAATTCTGTGCCCTTGTCGCTGTGGAAATGTGCAGACAGACAATGGAAATCTGGAGAGAGGGAAGGAGAAGGGCAGGAAAAGGTGGGAGAGAGGAGATTGAGCTGAGGCTGCTGGAAAGCTCAGCAGCCCGTGTCCTTCTGGGCTGGGACACGAGATGTTCCTCAGTCCACCTTCCTCTGCTGAGCTGCAGGAAAAGCTGCCTGGAGAGCCGGCAGCGAGCTCAGCCCTGCATCCCCACCCAGCTCAAAGGACCAAACCCCTCCTGCCCCAGAGCTGCGCTCATCTCCTGCTCCTCAGGCTGGGAATGGCACCCAGGCAGGCTCAGGGTTCAGGAACAGCACGGGATGCTGAATATTCGCATCCCTTAAAGCATTGTTTGGAATCAGGCACCTTTGCCCTTCTGCTTTCTTTGTCTAATCTTTGGTCCCTGGGTGGAATAATGAGGAAATTCAGAGTACCCGTTAAAGAAGTGTATCACTGCTAATTTGCAGTACCTAAACCAAGATGTTGGCGTTAGTGTGCTGTGACATACAAGCTGCTTAATTAGAGTTGCCATTTAATCTGTTTCTGTTCATTTATTTACACTTGACTAAAAGAGCAGAGAAGTTTTACCCGCCGAGCTTTACCAAGCAGAGTGAACTCTCGTGGTGTGGCGGCTGGAGAGGACAAGGATGTGTGCAGAGAGCAGGTTGTGAGTGTGTCCCTTCCCTCACATGTGAATGCAGAGAAAGATGCAGCCCTGAGTCTGTGTCATTGTGCACAGATGCAGCTTCTCATTTCCAAATGTCTCCCGCAGTGGATAACAGTAGCTTGCTGGTATATTTATGCTTTTATTATTTACTGGAGCTTTCCGTGGGACATAATTCTAAATTATCCTTCTGTGGTTTATTAGAGTCTACGGGATTTTATTCATCAGCCCAGCAAGGCATTAGAAAATATAAAAAATGTTCCTTGTGTTTGTTGTGGTGTAAATAGATCACGTTGGACTGGAGATAGAGAGTAGGTGTGTTCCAGAGGTAAAACCCCACCAGGAAAGCCCTTTATACTCTGGAGCAATGGGAAGAGGCACAGGAAGGGTGAAACTCTGGTTGCACCCCTCCACTCCCTCCAAGGCCCTTTTATTGCCCGGGCAGAATTCACATCTCTTCTTCCCAATAAATGAGATAAAATTCATGGCAAAACTGCCTGTGCTTCCTACCGTAGTGGATGGCTGTGATAAGGGAAATGCTGAGAGCCCAGAGTCAGGGCAGAGCTGGGGTTTGTGCCACATCCGTGCCCTGCTCCCCTCCCACAGCACCAACAGAACCAATTCCCTGTGAACCCTGGGATCCCTGGGAATGGAGGCAGAGCCAAAGGGGCCTGGGTTTGATCCAGTCCATGTGAAACCAGAGAGGAGTTAACCTCGCTGTGCTACAGAAGGAGCTGGAAGTGCATCAGGAGCAGAGAGATCAGCACAGGAGCGATTTCCAAGATGAAATTCTGCCTGTGGCCTTGGGCCCAGCGCAGGGAGAACGTCCCTGCCCTGCCTCGGACACAACCGTGTCCATTCCCAGCGAGACAATCCCAGCACTGACATTCTGACTCAGGGAAGATAACACAGAACTGTTTTCACTGCTGTGATAACACAGAATTGTTTTCACTTCTGGGCCTGAGCTAATGACAGAAGCAGAAGTGCCTCGAGTGCTGCAGAAGATCTTGTTCTCAGCCTAATCAGGAGTGGGAGGGCTTGAAATCCCCAACTTGTAATTTTAGCCCGACTTGCAGAATCAGGGAGATATTTTAGACGAACACGTGAACTCCAGGCTTTGCAGTTTGGAAGTTTCATCCACCACAAACAACAAAAGGCACCTCAGAAACACAGGGGAAGCAAAAGTGGATGGTCTGAGATTCATCACCCAGCACTAAAGCCTTCCAAGGCCAAAAATTGCAGCTAGCATGAGAGGAGGACTCAGAGCAAGAAATGCAGGATAAAGAATAGTGCAGCACTCTCCAAATGATGGATTAATTTTTCAGCATAGCTAAAATTACTATCACCTCAGTTTCATGAGTCAGCAAGTCTGATAACATTAATATATAGTAAAAGAAGGTAAGGCAACACCTGGGGATTTTTATTCAACTCAGCTAAATTTGGATATGAAACCTGCTTTTCATAATTAGAAATTTGGTTCACTTACCACGAACCAGGTGTGTGTTTAAATAAAAGAATCTGATCCTTAAAGGGATTAAGGGCACCTTTATCCCACCATAATAGTAGAAGTGAGCTCAGAATAAAAAAACCCTATATTTAATTCCCTTTAATAATAGCAGTACAGTACAAAGCATAAATGCAAATCAATATAAGCATCTTTTTCCTTTCTGTACTTGAGATAAAGTTAATATTAAAGTTTACTTTCCTTCCATATTTATGCAAATAACCTTACCTAAAAACAGCATCAATTTTACTTCATGAAAAAGGCCAAAAAAAAAAAAAAGTTCCTTTTATTTTCCATTCAGGACTCATTGCTTGAGATCTTGATTAAACAAACGAATCCGTTTTGTTAATTATTGATACTGAAATTGTCGAATCGGTATCTGAAACAAAGGATTGAGGTCTGCAGTTCACAGAGGAATCAGTGACAGGAAATTTCTCTCCCATTATGTATATTAGCAGCCACAGCTGGGTCAGCAGATGGATGTGTCCTTGTAGGCGTTTTTCCCCATAAAACATTTGTTGAACAAAAAAAAAAAAAAAGTTTGAAGCAGGGTGGGCTTTACTGGAAGAGATCAAAATAGACACTTTTCCTTATTGCTTTTTAAAATATGGCCCTACCTGAGTGCCAGCAGCTCCCACAGCGAGGGCAGCTCCTCTGCCTCCTGCCATTCCCAAGCCTGGGCACTTTTTCAGGAGTTCCTGAAATCCTTGGGCACATCACTGACACCAAGGGTTCTCCCCTGCAGTAGGAAATTTTTTTTGTATCAGAGTTCAGGAATTTCTGCTGAAGTGCCAACTTTGCCTTCTGTTCAAGGATGGTTGGTTGTTGGTGTGGATTCTTGCTGATGGGACTCAGTCCAAAGGTTCAAACCTCTGCACCTGGGCTGAACTGGGGCACTTCATGTGGCACTTGGCCACCAGAAAGCCAAAGCACAGCTGTCCCTACACACAGTCCTGTTCAGGGAGCACATGGAATTGTCAAAAAATACGTGGAAACACGAATCCACTGCGTTCTGCCAAAATTCAGGCTCCTCACACTGGCAGAGCAGCATCCACACAACTGCAGGGCTCTCGCTGGTGCTGGCCCAGAGCCTTTCCCACAGTATCAGACCAAAAGGATTGTTTGCCCCAGGAACCTCCAGTCCATGGCTGGGGAGTTCCCTTCCATCCCCACACGGGGCAGGCAGTTCATGGGATTAACCAGGGGGATGCTCCTGAGAGGGGCCTGGCTTTGGAGAAGCTGACAGCATAATTAGCAGGGAAGAGCAAACAGGTTTTGCCTAATTTTGAACCTGGTCAAGTGACCCGATTTTGAAATTTAGCCTTGAATTTGCAACTTGCTGCATTTACGGTGCCTGTGTAATTACACTGTAATTATACATTTCCACACTTGCCATAACATCACAAGGACTAATTAGATTGGGGGAAGTTTTATCCTGACTTGCACTGACTGGTAAAATCCTCACAAATAATTGATTCTATTGGTTGAGTCAGTCTAAAAAGTATTAGAAGTTAGCCCATGTGAATATAACCTGAGTTGCAGAGGATAAGAGATGAAAAAGGAATTCACTGCATAGAGTTTATAACATTTGCCAATTAGTTATTTCAGGCATTTGTTGCTTTAATGGAAGTCTCAGTCCTGAACCCTTTGAACACATTATTTGTTATTGACTTCCCTGGATTGCATCAAATTTCCAGTACTGGGAGGAAATTGGTCCGGAGTGTGATGTTCATGAAATTGCTGAATGCACGGAGCTGCATTTGTCTTTACTGTCCTTTACTGGAAAAGTTTATCTTTTTATGAGTTAATTTTGTTGTAGGCAACTGTCTATTAAATACAAGTTATTAACAATTGCTGTTTATGGACAGACTCATTTGGAAAGCTGCATGTTGAAAGGTTTTAACTACAATATTCCTTCAGAATGAGGTTTTTAACTGATGAGTGACTTGTTGCTACGTGCTGCTGCTCAGTAATATAATGTCTTTCTCCTAATGTGCACTTTTGTTATGTTCATTTGATTTCTTCTGGAGACAAAAGTCTCAGAAAGAGGCATACATCCACAGCATCAATCCAGTGTGTTAAACATCTATTACAGAAAAAAAAATGTAACTACATTATAGTCTAAGTGCCAATATAATGCAGACCCAAAGAAATAATTTTTATTGGTAGAAATAGGTTTTTTATGTTGCAGTAATCATTTTGGTCCTTATGCTAGGGGACATAAGCAAAGGGAAGATTCCTGTCTTGGTAGAAAACAGAATCATCTGAAAAGATTTTGTTTCTTCTCCATCAGCAAACAGATTTGTTGACAGTAAGGCTCAAAAATGTGTCATTTCTGACCAAGGTGTCATCAGGAAAATTGTGTCAGCTTCTGGCCACCAGCACACAGAAAGGAAGGGGAGGGGGGTACAGAAGAGTCAGAAATGTGGTGGAGGCAGCAGGAATGGGACAGGATCACCATCAGGTTCAAGTTCTGAACGGGACGTCCCACATCCCTGATGAGTTCTGTAACATTCCAGGCAGGATAAACTCCATCAAACTCACATGGAGATAAGAGGAGGAGAGAAGGGGATCATGTGAATGCCTCACCCTCTGAAGAGAGAGATGGAACAGCCGCTCCCTCCACTTTCAAAGGAGTTCTGTGACAACTGGGCCACCTCCTTCCCAGTGCAGTTTGCCATGGAGGCTGTGAGGGATCTGCTAAAATTCTGGAGAACCAGAGCCACTCACAATCCTCCATCGGATTGGAAACCTTGGTCCCTCTCCCTGGCAAGGCTGAGAGCTGAGGGGCAGCCCCCAGACCTTGTCATTGCTCAGACAGGCGCAGTCACAGAAATCTTCCAACCTCGCTTTTCATTTGAGAAGCTCAAAATCACTTACAAGTTGTTTTCCATCTGAAAATTCCTATTTCACCTCCAGGGCACTGCAGATGTACCTGGTGGCACCCACAGAGGTCGTGCTAGCCCACAGCAGTGTCTGGGATTTGTCCTTTTGTTTGTCACCATGAGCTTGGTGTGATGCGGAGGACAGAGCTGTGGCAATGCCTCTGCTGGTCCCTCAGTGAGCACCCAGGGTCCCTGTGGCCTTGCAGGGACAGAGGTTGGGAGGTTCTCTGAAGCCCTTCAGTTGTGGCAAACTCAAATTGTATCACAGGCACGGCTGAATGAAAGGAGCCTGAGGCATCATTAGTATCCTTCCATCACTTCCTCATTAGTTCTTAGATAGTGTTTTAATGACAGCTTGAGAGGCTCAGCATCCTGCCCTCTTACTATTTATGATCCCCACAGTGCTAATGTGCACTTAATGAGAAATTCTTGTCTTGCTTGTAAATCCTGTAGCCGGCATTCAATTTATTGACAGATGTTTGCTTGGGCCTCTTTAAAATTACTTCATAAATCTTCCAGGATAAAAGGCCTCAAGTTTGGTTATTAAGACAGGCCCTTGTTGACAGTTTCATATTTAACTGTTTGGAACTGGACTGTCAGGGCTGTAATGGAGTGCACGGCGGAGGGTTTGCATTCTTCGGGCTCATTTACCATGTTTTCCGCACCTATCAGGTTTTTTCTTTTTGAAGTGTGTTGACTGTCCCTTATAATCCCTTTAGTTAACTTCCCTGTGACCTCTTAGTGCACGGCACTTACTCATTTAGCATATCAGCGTGTCAGCTGTGATGAAGTGTTTATGCTGATATGAGCTGAGGGCTGAGCAAGCGCTGCGTGCCAGAACCTCCTGGCTGTAATGCTGATAGGAGCTGAGGGCTGAGCTTGCACTTCATGCTGGAGCCCACTGGACATGTCACAGACAGCCACAAGTTTGCTGCCTCCTTCTCCCACCCTCCTGTTTTATTCTTTTCTCCTCTAGGTCTGGGGTTACATGGTGTAAAACCTGAGGGAGGGCTTTTCCCAGCAGGTCGGGGCCACTGGGATTTGGGAAGAAAACTCGGTAGCCCTTGAAATGCGTCCTGAGTTGATTCCTTTCTCCCTGTGATCTCCAGAGCTGTGATCACATCTGTAGGAATCAGGATCTTTAATCCCTCAGCCCTGCTTTGCTAAGGAGCTGCTGTTGCATCTGTGTAACTCTGCTCTGAGGAACAAGGGCCAGGCAAGAGTTTTCCGCTTCTCTCGGAGTCTCCTCAAGCTTTTCCAAATGCACCTTTGAGTGACATATATTAGAGAGGTCTGGTCCAAATGCTGCATTTAGAGTGTGCAATGACAGCTTTTCAGGCCATTATTTTAGAAGAGACTTTTTTTGTCCTCATAGTGAACAGAAAAGATTAAAAATTTAGAGAGCTGCTAGAAGATTGGGATAATTCAAATAGCTATTAAACCCATGACATCAGCCAAATTCACTCCACTTAAGTCCGTCAAAAACCATTCAGATCAGACATTGGACGGTAATGAGCATCTCAGCTAAAAATAAAATGTTTGGGCTTTTTTTTGCTTACTTGGTGGTGCCATGTTCTATTACATTGCTTGAGGAGTGTCACATCACATCGTGTGGCTTCTGTGGGATCCTCTGCTGACATGACATAACGCTTTTTATACTTACAAAATATTTTTGATGGGATCCTTGCCATTCAGTTCCTTTTGTTTAGTCATTAAGTTTGGTAAAATTCACAAATCTAAGCATTAATTCCACGGGGAGAGAAATTAGTTATCTGCAAGCGGATCCAGATAATTCCCTGTGTATTTATGAACATGAGGAGACTGGACTTCAGCAGGCTTTAAAGTCTGCTAAGGCCCAGCCAGTGTTCACCTGAGGGACTCATCAAGGCGTGAATGATCCTGTTAGATCCGTGTTAGGGTGAAGGGAATCCATCTCTGTGCTTGTCCCTGAGCAGGAGGCAGAAAAGCCTCTCCAAGGGAAGTCAGACCCCACAGAGTGTTCTGCATTCTCATCTCACAGCTCAGAGGAATTCAAAGCCATATTCAGCAGGAAAGGACACCAAGGGCAGGAAGCACTGAGATAAGGCATTAAAGTTATTTTTTAGCAATTTTGCTGGTACTTCTGACACCAGGGAATGCTAAAGGCCGGGCAGGCACTGGCTAGACCGACTACAGACAGTGTAGAGGCAGCATGCTGCTTCAAATTTCAACCAGCGCCATTTGTGTGAGCTGCTCTGTCCTCCTGGAAGTTCAAGGAGGCTCAGAAATGTAAGGCCCTAAAGTCAGCAGTGATGTACGGGCATTTATGGGTTCTGGAATGGCTGAAAACAGGATGACACTGACTGGGATAGAGTGGAGCCTGACAATCCCGTGCACCTGCCAGCATCCTCTTCATTCTGATGGAGCTTAGAGTTCTCACCGTCACATCCCACAGCAGCTGGAAGGGCTGAGATTGAAGGGGAACAAAGAGCAGGGAAGCACAATTACTGGGGATAAGGAGGTCTGGGAAGCAGAGAAGGAGCAAGCAGTCCCCCCATGTTCCTGCCATTTGTCATCTATTCTGATGGCTCATGTCAGGTGCTGGCACTGTAGTGGATGACAGCAAACACGTCTCACTAAATGTCTTTGTCCCAACATGCTGCAAGGGACATGTGAAGAAATGACTATTTTGCAAAATTTTGATGTGTGTGAAGCGTCCTTATTAATAGCTTGGTTCTGCTCCCAGCTGGATTGTGGTCTCATCCCTGTTGGGCTGGGGAGGAACAGGATTGCACCCCAAAGGATTTGTGCTTAGCTGTTACTTCAAGAGCAGATTTGCCAAAGAAATGCTCAGAGGAGAGAACAGAGTGTTCCAGCACACACAGGTAGAAGATGGTATTTCAAACTGAGCACACTGGGCAATCTTTGCTCATGATTCATCAGTCAAAACACGTCAATTTTATCCCAGAACAGCTAAAAAAAAATCTGCAACTACTTGACAAGTACATTTTTGGTGCAGGTCCCAGTTCTTTCCCAGTTGGCCCATTGGCTTGTCTGTCAGCATCTCTTGCACATTGTGGAGAATTAACCCTGTGGCGTGTTCCGTTTGCTGTTGTCCTGTTTTTCTCCAGTGGCTCCATTACTTGAGATTCTCAAAGGTAAAAAAGAGCAATCTGGCACCAAAGCCTCACCAAAAGGCCACGGCAAGTGGGCATTTAAATTCCCCAAGTGCTTTTAGAAACCTTCATTCCAAAACCAAGTTTGCCTTTTGGGTTTGTTTCACTTTCTGTTGTAAGGCTCCAGCATCTTCTCTCTCACTTGCTTGGTTTGGTAAATTTTATCTGCTGGCTCAGGATCTCTGTTTCATTTTTGGTCTCTTCGGAACATAATATTTTTTTAATTGTCATTACAAATTTCAGACTTTTTCTACATGGGGTTATAATTCTGCCTCAACAGATTCACAGTTTTGATCAAAGCTTAAAATATCCTTGGCTAGAACTATCCTGATGCAACAATATTGACATTACAGAATGTTTTTTTCTTGGCATTATCCTAGTTATTCTTTTTTTCTAATGTACACTGTTCTGTAGCGTGTTTTCAGGATATTCTTCAGTGCTAGCAGAAACCCCTTGTTAAATTTACAAAGTGTTATGTATTCCCTCCTGAAGGATATTTTAATTTTCTCTCCTAATGGAGAAGGATAGCAGCGGAAATTCTACATGTGAGTTATCTTTCTTAGTGAAAAACTGCATCTGTTTCGAGCTGAGCAGTGCCTGTGCAAGCCAGAAAGCCTCACTCAGCTGTATCCTCAGGAAATAGAATAAGAAAAGAAACTCTGCCCCAGGTGCTTTTGTTCAGGCCAAGCCTGCTGTGGTTCTTGTGTGAGGTGGGGTGAGCAGAGCACGGAGCTCACACGGGTGGATCCGTGCAGGGATTGCTCTGGACACCTCACACTCCCTCCAGTTCTCTGGCCTTCATCTCTGCTTCCAGGGACTTTGTCCCCATGCTCCAAAGTGTCCCCAAACTCCAAAGTTTGCAGCTTGCTGGTGGAGTTTCAGACCAAGGCACACAAGTGTTCCCTGGTTCGTTGTGTTGTCCATGCTGGAGTGTTTGGAGCTGGGTTGGACTTGTTCTCTCCTCCCTCCCATTTTTACACTGGGGCTGCTGTCACTGCTCCATTTGTCCTGGCAGAGATATGAAAACACACTTCAAACTAAGAGTTTGATCTTCCTTTTAATTTGTCAGTGGCTCCTTGAGCTCCCACCAAACTCTTCCCTATTTCCTGTGGTTGGAATATCTGTTGGACAAGTAACTGTCATAATTTCACTGCATCACATCTTCAGTCTCTACTCAGTGGTGTGATCATTTCTTCTCTTCTACCCGTGGAAGAGTTGGGGTTTGTTCATTGGCATCACAAATGGACTTGATAGGTTGAGCTGCCTGATGATTCCTGTCTTTCCTCTTTCCATAGGATTCCTATTCTTAATTTATAGAAAGACAGAAATCTGTCCGTGCAATGAAAATGTGCTGTGATCTATTGGGCTACCCCTGATGGATGATGAAAGGCTCGGTATTAATGCCCTGAATATGTATAATCCTGAGCCAGCCATGGTGTAGGGTCAGCAATCATTCACTTCATTTGATACATTTCCTCACATTGACTTAATGCAGAGCATAAAACCCTACTGGAGCCCTTATAGAGCCTAGAGAGTGCTGGAAAATCTGAGGAATTTGCTCCAAAGTTCTCCCTAGGCTATTGCTGCTGATAATCAGCATCTAAAATGTGATGAAATTTCTTTTGTTAACTTTGCCTGCATACTTAGTTGTATTTCACATCACTTTGGACTCCTGATTAGTTTTTTGTACACGCAACTGTACACATCAAATTCAATAAATGTGCAGGAAAGGCAGCATTATCACCCAGCTCCTTTTGAAAATGCAGCCTCCAGGGATATATTTCCATTGCAGCATGTGGAGATTTTGTCACATGACATACGTTAATCTTTTCAGAACCCTACAGCTGAATCACAGGCAATGCTCTATAAATGTATCCCTGCACTTCCACAAAGACAAGCCAGAATCTTTCTTGGGGTCTGATTTTTCTGCCTTCATTGTATAGGGCCTGTTTACCTGGGAAGGTTTTGTGAATAAGGACGAGTTCTGTGCCTGAGGGAGGAAGAAGGGCTCGTTTATCTTTGTCTCAGGGGACCGTGGCATTGTGTTTGCTCTGCAACAAAATCCGGAAAAGCCTTTGGGACACGGTCCCACAGCTGGCTGTGGAGAGCAAGGGTGGATTTTACACTCCCAGTAATGGTGCTGAGTTATCTGTAGAAATCTCCCCACTCAGGGATTAGGGCTTGTCACTCTGTCTGTGTGCACAATCCTGTTTCTCTCCTCCTCGTGCAGTCCCCAGGAGAATTCCCTTTCCCAGGACTGTGAAATATTCTTTAATTACTCAGCCACCACTTGGGCTCCCATTTCCTCTCCAGCTGCTCTGGAGAGGGAGAGTGGCAGGACTTAATTCTCTTATCAAGAAGGGCATCACAGGGTAAAAACTTCTGCACAGTTTTTGTCAGAGCTCTGAGCTTATTGTCTGCCTGCTTGGCAGAGAAAAAGTGGCTGCGTGTCTCAGGCAGCCTAAGTGATTTGCCTGCAAAAAAAATTCCTTGTGAAAACATGAGTGATTTTAAAAGAAGCTTAAGGAAGACCTGTCTGGCAGAAAATGGGTTCGGAATTAAATTTCCCCATTTCTCAAGTGTTCTTATAGCCAGGATTTCGGTTCAGTTCCATCACTGGGAGAAATTAAATCAAATGTAATTGTGGATACGTCTAGTCCGGGCTCCGACCGCAGCTCCAGGAAAGTTGTCCAAGCTGATTTCCCAGCCTGGGAGGGTGCTGGGCTGGATCTCTGGAGTGACTCCAGTGCAGGTAGGGCTGCAGGAGCAGAATTTGCACCTTTGGGTCATGGTTTAAACCTACTGAAGTCACAAACTGCAGAGCTGCCCAGACAGCTGCAGCCCTCGCTCTGCACACTGCAGCTGCTACTTAAAAACTACTGATTCCTCTCTCCTGCCTCCCTTCCTCCTCCAGGCAAGGGCCCCTGAGCAGCCTCATGACAATGTCCTGGTCAGCTCTTTTCTGTTTAAAAAAAAAAAACCCAACCAAAAAACCAACAGAGTTGATTTCCTGTTCTGGTGAGCCATATATCACTGACGCTCCCATCTGTGCCGTTTGTCTGTGACAGAATGACAGGTGTCATTTATCATTGGAGCTTGAGGAAGCTGTGGGAAGAGGGATTGAAATTTTTTCTGGAAGCAGTCAGTGTCTACAGACTGCCAGATCATTAAAAAGGGGGCTTTCCAAAGAAAGCTGTGTGTAATGTGATTGCACTTACTGTCAATGACAGGCTGAGAGAAAGAAGAAACATCAAAAAAAGAGAGAGAGGGGGAAGGATCGAAAGGGAGAAAGGGAGAGAAATGAAGTTTCTGCCAGGGGCATTTAAAGCTACAGCACAACAAATGCAGGAATCTTTTTTTGGTTTGGTTTCAATATCTGCATACTAAGTAAGGCCTTTGGAGATTTTAGCTCGGCTTGGAGTGCCAATAAGGAAACCAAAACAGGAAACTTCTTTAACAGCACTTATTCGCATCACATATTATTTAGGGCACTGTAACAGAGTTTGTACTTCAAGGAGCGTGTCTCAAAGCACAATGACTTAAGGCTGGAATAGGAGCTAGCAGAGACAGGAAAACCTATTTGGTCTGCAGCTGAAGCTCCCAATAAATCAAAGGGCAGAACTAAGACCAGATACAAGGCCCTTTTTCAAAAAGGAGACATTTACAACGTCCTGTTTGCATAAGGACATTCAGGAAGAGCAGCATAATATCTCTATTTCAGCACCACCTAGGCAGGCTCTGGTCGGGGGTTTGAGCTGAATCTTTCTTTCTTCTCGTGTTAAAGAAAGCTTCTCATAATTACAGCAAATTGTGCTCCTACTTGAGGTACACAAAACCAAAATTAAAAGTGTTTTTTTGGGGGAAAGAAAAAAACTTTCAACAAATATCAAATGTTCCAACAACAAAAAGAAACTGGGACAGATTTTCTGGTTTTTTTTGTGTTCTCCTCAGGTGAGCTGGATCTGTTTGTCCCATGTCCTTAGCACAGCTCTTTCTGCTGGAGCTGTATCATGGAGCAAAATTCTAATTGATGTAACACAGAGAGGCTGGGGATGGCAAAGGGATTGCTCAGGAGCTGGTCACACCTGGTAAAGGGTCACAGTGGTTAGCCTGGGATAAGTCATTTCAGTCCTTCCTGGGGTGAGAATCTGTGGCTGCAGAAAATCCCAGTGTGAGTTACAAAGCTGAGAGTCAACTAACAGACAAATCTGGCTGAATCCATAACCCAGGGGTCCAACATCGATCCTGTGAGGGCTCTGTGAGTCTGGGCTGGAGACGTGACCCAGGGCAGGGACTTTCTCCTCTTTAGTGATGGGTTTTCCTGCAGGCCTTTGGGAAGGACAATATGGGAAAAAAATAGAGGAATTTTCACAGTCCTTTGCACAGGGTGTGTGAGGAAAGGAAAAAATCATCTTCCTGTCTTCTGCCATCAAGCATGTCCATGGAAAGACAAGGAGAATCCAGCTGTGCTGGATAAAAGCAGCATCTAATGATTGAGGTTCTCCTGGGGAAGTCTGTTCAGTTCCCAGCTATGCCAGAGGATCTGCGAGTGAACATTATCTAGTTTCTCCACGTTTCCAGCTTCTGCTCTTTATTATCTCCTGCAGAGATTTGAGTTCTTTAAGGTAGGAACCATCTCACAGCACCTTGAGCACACCGTGGCCTGCACAGGATGTCCTGCTCTGAGCTGGTGCTTCTTCCTGCAGCTGCAATACAAAGGCTGTAACTGCTATGCTAATGAGAAATGAACATTCTGCCTCGTGCTTAACAGCTCAATAATTTCCAGCAGTTGCATCTATTTATGTGTTTACATGCTGATTTACACCAACCTTTGCCTGTGTGGAGAGCATTCCCTGGAATCAGAGATCAGAGCCATCCCACACAGAGCTAATGGCTCAACACATGTAAGTGCTAACGCTGTGCAATTGGGTGATGAAGGTGTTACATGTGTTCCCACGGAAGTTTGTTTGTGCACTCTTCCCAACGTGTTAAATGCCATTATATCATTCTTATCGTCACCAAGCTCAGCATCATTCTCTCCTGGTGCTGAATTGCAGAGGATGTGTGCACATGGATAGAAATATCTCTGTGTGTACACACACACACACACAGAAACATCTTTACACGTGAGGTTCAGAACCATTTTTACCAGGTGAAGACAATTTTTGCCTGACATTTGATTCTTGCCAGGCTGGACTCCAGGTAAATCTGCTTTTCTGTGTGAAGGAGATCGGGGTCAGAACTGCTTTAAATGTCATCTCCCTAGTGCAAAACAGATATCCCTGTTTTCAGCAGCTACATGAAGGAAGCAGAATATAAAATCAGGCCTCAAAGTCATGTCTGTGGCTCTGTTGACATTTCTGTCTGTGGGGTGACAGAGGCTGGCCCTGTCATTCTCAACACTACACCTGTACTACTCCTGTAACACTCAGGGCTTGGAAACTTACTGGGAAATGTTTCCTGTGAGTCCAGAAAAATGGATGGCATGCCATGGACACACAGATCTCAGAGGAAACTACAGCAGGCAGGAGGTATCAGCCTCCCTTTTTAGAATATTTGCAGTAAAGTTGCATCCAAGACTCTCAGTTCTAAAAGGAAAAATGTAAATGGTTGCTGGTGTGGTTTTGCTTTGAGAAAGGGATTGCTGCTCTCAGAGATAAGGTTCTGCCTTCTGGCCAAGGGGTTCTAACAGTGACATCTGGGTAAATACCTCAGTTCAGCACGGCTGGGGTTTGAGACTAAACACTGTAGTCTTTACTCAGCCAATCCTACTCCAGTTTTTCTTTTAATGTGCAGTTTGGGATCACAAAAAGTAGCCCAGTGTGCACAGCAAAGGCTTCTTTAGGCTAATGGTGGAGAAACAGGACTGAGATATCGTTTATTCTCTGGAAAAGCTGAAATGAAAAGGGGATTCCAGCCCAGATTTGAAGAAGTTTGTGGTGCTGGGACCACCCCACCTCAGGTGGCTGTGGTGGGTCATTGTCACCAGCTCATGTCACAGAGAAGAATGGCTCTGCAATGGCACCTGCAGGGTTAGTTAGACTGTCAGCAGTTATCCCCCAGCTCCAGATTTCCTACATCAAATGTGTGCCCAACACTGGCTGAACAAACCTGAGTCTAATATTTATACAACATTAAAAGCAGCTGGAACACAATCCTGCAGGTAAATTTCCCCTGTTTGGAACTGCATCATTTTCTCTTTGCTGGTAACATGTTGGTGTTGCAGGGGACGTTTGGTTCTCAGCAGATTTCTCAGCACAGTCATAGCCGAACACAGTCAGAATTTCACAAATTAAATCCATAAAAATCTTATTTTTATTGGTAAGAGTCTGGATTACTTGTATTGATAAGATTGCCAGTTAGGAAAAAACTCAGTAAAATGTGAGATTTGTAATACAAATTGTCACATGCACATGTGCTCCAGGATCTCTCATATATGCTGCTTCTTTAAATTTAGGAGGAATTATACCATAACATGTGATTGTCTTCTGCCTTTTGGTCTTTATTTAATTTCTGTCCGCTACAGAAAATGATTTAAACTGCAAAGGGGAAAGAGAGGAGTCCATCAATATGTAGGTTGTTTTTCTCCAGGGATTCAATAAAAGTTTGTGCATGTATTTACATTTCTCCTTCCGTAGTATATACTGTCCACTTATATTTGGAATGGGACTTCAGAAAAGCTGCAGAGGAGTTAATGAGAATAGGATGTTTGTACAATTCTGTAAATATTGGTTTATATTTCTGGGAGCAGCTATCATATATCTTGAGCCTTTCTTTCCAGGCTGGCGGCTCTCTTGGACTCCCATTTAGGTTAAACCTTTGGCAAGAGTTCAAGGAGCAGGGAAAGCAGCTGAGGATCTGGTCCAGTGGGAGAGATCCAAGAAAGCTCTTAGATGCTGGGTGTGCAGCTGACAGGGATTCCAGGAGCCTGAGCTCCAGGGAGCAGAGGGGAAGTTGTGCTGCCTTCAATGTCCAAAACCTCCAGGAGCTGAAGCTCCAGCCAGCATGGCCAGGATGACCCCACAGAGGGTTCCTGTGCTCCCCAAAACACATTCCCTGACTGCACAGGGAAACCAGAGGTCAGATTTGTGTCCCAGTGTCTGGGAAATTCTCTTTCTCCCCTTCTCCATAAGGCAGCATCTGAGATGATATTTCCCTCTGTCTCTCTCTCCCTCTCTCTTGTTCTCTCTTTTTGCTTAAACTCTGTAGGGCAGATGTAAAGGTCAAGCCAATTGATTTGTCTGGGTAGCAGGGCACTCTCAGCGGAGATGCAATTCACAGTTTCATAAAGTCTGGTGCTATTGGCTTGACTCAATGTTTGTGAGGAGAATCTACAGTTAGGGAGACCTCCATCATTGTTGAGAGCATCTCTGTAATTTGTCTTGAAATGATTATATTTCAAGTTTCTTGGTAAAACAACTCAGAAACGCTGGTAGGTATGTTGGGGGAGGAAAAGCCACTAAATACCCAATCCATGTTCCCTCTCTGTGTAACTATGAAATGCATCTTGTTCACTTTTATCTTTGTCACAGAATGATTGACATGCAATATCTCAGCCTGACACTTTGATATTGGTGATCAGAGCAATTTGTTTCAACCTGCATGCTAAACCCTCAAGGTTAGGATATTCCTAAAATATAAACATAAAGGATGGATTACTGCTATCATTGCCTGGTTTATAATCTGCTCTTATCAGCCAGGTATTGTAAAAGAGCTGATTTCTTTCTGGAAGTAATTTCAGTGTCCATTTTAACTGTGCCTTTCTTCTGCTCTTTACTTGGTAACACTGAGTTAGTCCAAGCCTGTTCATAAATACAGAGACCGTGGAAGTAAACTGGGTATAGCCATGAGCTCCTCTGTGCTTCCTGATGTGCAATATGGAATGGGACTGCTTTGGCAGGAGACAAATCACATTGTCAGGCTGATGAGAACAGTTTGCTTCTCAAGGAGAACGTTGGTGCTCCTTTTCTATTTTGTCACAGTGCATTGTTCCTTTATTCTTCATCTTCAAACACACCGAAATGAATGGTTTGGATACCTGAGAAATAATGTGTAACATCCTTCTTTATTGCCTGGGTTCACAGTTTATTTGGTAAATGCCTTTGGTCTCTTCCCAGCAGTCACATGAAGCTTCAGGAGGTGTCAGTGAGCCTGGAGGAGGGTTTATCAGGCTGATGTGGAGTTAGAAGGGACCTTAAAAATCATCCATTCCCACCCCTGCCACGGGCTGGGACACCTTCCACTGTCCCAGGCTGTTCCAGCTCCCGTCCACCCTGGTCTTGGACACTTGCAGTGATCCAGGGGCAGCCACAGCTTCTCTGGGAATTCCTATTCCAGACTCTCACCACCCTCAGAGAAAGAAATTTCTTCCTAAAATCCACACCCAAGTCAATCCACACTCTTCTGTGGGGCTGCTCGGTGGCATCATCTGCCTCTGAGAAACCTTCTGTGCCTCAGTCTGTGGAAGCTTTCGCTGTTTTCCTTGTTCCCTTATATCCCATTTATTACGGAAACCTAATTAATCCAAGTGCCTGGGCTGCCGTGGGTCAGCTCTGGGGCACTGCCTGTGCCCGTTTCTCACTGGGATGGTTCCTGTGCTGCTCAGGGCTAGGGACCAACTGGGACTGCTGGGGGAAACAGAGGCTCCTGTTCCTCCTCCTGGGGCGGACGCAGTTTTACAGCCAGCTCCTCCTTTAGTGATATTTCCCTGCTGTTAAAATTAGAAAACTCTGCCTTCTGGTCGGGAAGGAGGGCCAGACTTGTCAAATACAAGGTAGTTTGTAAATGTAACACCATTATTTACATTGATATTTTTAGCAGTTTTCTCCCGGTGCTTGCTGAGATTTGAAGCCAAGAGTTCTTTGAGTTCCCCTTTCCTTTCCTGCAAACGCCCGAGCACACACCTTCCCACACGGGGTGGTGGCACAGAGGCTTTCTCTGGCGTGCTCAGCCTGCCTGAAGTGAATGAAGTGCCCGTGGAGGTCAGCAGGTTTCGTCTCTGTGCAGCCCCTTCCTTCCCTTACCCTGCAGCGTGGAACAAAACAGAGCTGCCCTCGCTGTTTGTGGCCCCTTCCCATCACAGATTTCACTTGTGCTTAGCAAAATGCTCCCAGATCCTCCCGAGCTGAAGGTGCTATTTAAATGTAAATTATTATTTACAATATCTTATGCTTGATATAAGTTTTGGGGAAGTTTCATCTTTACACTTGTTCGCAGCAGCATATCCTTTCTTAGCTATAATTTATATGCAAAGGTTTTCCCTGTCCTATCACACATTTTCCAATATGTTTTGATGAAGTCTGAATAGTTCAAATTGAGCTCCAGCATTGTGCATTTTATTTATTTCCTATCTCGTTTGTATTAAGTTTTGTCATAGGTTAGGGCTTGCTTTTATATTCCAGCAAGAGAGGATATAGAATATGTGATTATTCAAGGTCTTTGTTATTTATATATCCTGCATCCCGTGTGTGCTGCTCCGGTGTCCAAGTGAAATGCAGGATTCTATTTTAATTCTCATGACTGTGTGTGATCATTAACAGCCACTGCACCCAGTACAAAATAAAAATGCAATTCCGAGAAGTGTGCACATAAATAAATATAAGTGAGCGCGTAAAAGAATGAATGAGATAAATTGGTTCTTTTCAAATATCAAACTTATCTTCAGTTTAAGGGAGGCATCCTCTGTGCTGCCTCTGCTCCAAATGGCACTTTAAAAAAAAAATTAAACATAACAATAAAAGAGAATTCATTGCTTTTAATAACATTTTCAGCCATGTGCTGAGGGTGGGCTCCCTTTTCCCATTTTTTTTTCCCCCTTAAGATTGCAATTTTGAGAATAGCAGGAAAGGTCATAACACATTGAGTATTGCCTCGCCGTTTCTATAGCACTCCTGAATTTCAGTCAGCTCGGGTTTGTGTCTGTGCTGGAGCCCGGCAAGTTCCAGCCCCTTCCCTGCTCCTTTTCCAGCCGCAGTTGGAAGGGGAGCCCTCGCCCCCTTCTGTCCAGACACTCGCTGGGGTTTGGATCCCTCTGCTGTGCTCAGCAGCGGCTCCTCATCCCGGCCAGGGGAGGGAAGGGAAGGGAAGGGNAGGGAAGGGAAGGGAAGGGCTCCTGTCTGACATGGGATCCATCGGCTCGCTGGCAGCTGGCACTGCAGCAGCCAAAGACCAGATGCAAGATGAAAGCTCCTGCTTGTGTTTCCCTGGAAAAGAGGAAGCTCAGCTTCCTCCCCGCCGTAGACATTTCCAGGGAGTGCAGCTCGGCCTTCCCCAGCAGAGAGGGGCTCCAGTGCCACTGATTTACAGCCCACAGCAACAGCCCGATGTGATCACTGGTCACTTTGGAGAAGCTCTCAACGCCCCAAGCAGTTTTCACTCCTCCTTTCCCTCCAGTCCCTCTCTGGTCACCTGGGCAAGCTGTGGCCTCAGCCTGGCTCTGCCCCATGGCCCCACTGAGGGGTCCCATGGCACGGCCACACTGAGCTCACCCCAAAGCTTCTCCTCTCCGGGCGGACAATCCCAGCTCTCCCAGCCTTTTCTCATCCCAGTGCCTTTCTTTCCTCTCTGTAAACCAGGACTAACAGCTTCCCCACCTGCCCAGCCTTGTCAGGAGGAGGAATCCTGGGGGTGCCCGGTGGCACGGGGACGGGGCTGTGTCAGGAGCAGAAGGGGATTTGTTCAATCCCCCCACATGAAAGGGGCACAGCGACTGCCACCCTTCCTGCCACCCACCAGAGTGATCCCTGGCAAAACAAGATACAATTCTTACGGCAGGGCAATAAAAACAGCCTCTCTAACGCAGCCTCTTGGGTCTCCAATCTTCCTAGAATATCAGGGTTTTCAAATAATGTAATTACTGCTCCAAAAATACCCCAAGAAACACCACCAAATAAATAATAATGATTTTTTAAAAAGTCTAAAAGATACTCCTCTTCTAGCTCAAGCACAATTTTTGCTCTACCAGCAGACAATGAACTCCAGTGTCTGTGAGCAGGCAGTCATCTCTGACAGCGCAGGGCTTCTGCTGTATAAAATACAGTATTTATAATGTTTCTGCAAGTGTCTCTTTGATTGCATTATTCCTTTGTCTGACCTATACTTTCAGATAAAAGTGTTTTGCTTAGAAACTACGTAATAAATCAAGTGTAGGAAACAGACACGTTCCTTTTCTATCAGGGACTAAATGTGAAAAATGGTTTCAAGGAAGCTGAGGGTAAATGATGGAGTTCTGTTACCAGTTTTGCCTTTGCTGAAACAAAGTAAAGGTAATGTACAGGAGGAATATCTCAGGGTCACTGCAGTCATATGTCAAGTGCTAGAATAGTACTTTATTTGGCAAAGAGATCAAAGAAAAGCTTTGTGTTATTTTTCTTCTGTATGCTGAGGAATGGAAGAGGTTTTCTCCCCGTTTATAGTTGCTAGAACTGTAGTTTCCCTGATCCGAGATGAGATCACCCGACTCCAGGATATGATTACATTTCAGTAGTTAAAAAAAAAATTACATAAGTACTAAGCATGATTTGACCTACCTTTCCTGTGTCAGACTGCTGAAATTATTTTACATTTATATAAATCCAAGCTGCTTTGCACCTTTTTTGTAGCTAAAATAAATGCTACCCTGGGAGCCAGGGGTCTCACGGTGGACAACTTATTGCATGTTGAATGTGTCACAGTAAATCTGCAAGAGGCTTTAAGCTGAAAAAAGATTTCTTTTTCTCCCTTAGAAGGCTAGAGGAAAGTAAGGAAATTAATTTTCAAAGCACAGGAACCAGAAAAATTCCTTTTCATATTCTCTTCTTTTTCTGTAAGCACTGTGCCGAGAGAAAAAAAAAAAGTAAAACAAGTTTTAAGTGAAATAACCACTTACTGAAACACTTGCAGAGACAAATCCTCAAGTTATATAGGCTGCAGTGATTCTATTTTTCAAGCCATGCTTTTGAAGGTGTCGTGATATACTGCGGTTGTCTTTAATGCTACAGTTAACATATATTAAAGAAATGCTGGTGTCTTCATCCCCTGCATGTGCCTGATGCACTCACACTCTCCTGGTGGCTTTGGGCTTCAGCTCTGTAGCAGATTAAAGTTGGGAAGGATTGTTCCCAAAGGAGCAGGTGTGGGATGAGGCTGTCCCATCCCAATTCCCTGGGAGTCCTTGGGGAAGGACAGCCAACCCCTGGCCCGCCCAAAGCATCACTTGTGTGCTGGGAGTTTATTATTCACAGCTTGGGAAAGGAGCACCCCTAAGAATTT
Organism: Cyanoderma ruficeps; assembly: GCA_008694505.1. NCBI lineage: Eukaryota > Metazoa > Chordata > Aves > Passeriformes > Timaliidae > Cyanoderma > Cyanoderma ruficeps. Next base: position 9,986,033 of record VZDJ01000175.1, on the reverse strand, counting down.
TTCACGTTGTTGCACAGAGCTCCTATCTCACATCTCTTTTTTTTTGGTTTTTTTTTTCCCCCAAAAGCTGATGAAATTAATGAGAAGTGACAAAAGGGAAGGAACTCAGCTAACAAGGTGGCGGAGGTCAGGCTTGAGGAGCGAGCACAGTGGGTTAAAACACCAACACAGTAATGTAGGTGTGAGCAAATGAACCATCTAATAAATAATTAACAATTCATTTTCTTCTGTCTTTTATCTTTACCTCTTTTTTTTGTTTCCTTCACCCTCTACTTTTCTGCCCCGCGCTTCTGTTTTGCATTTGCCGTGTTCCCGCAATTAATTAAAAAACAAAATCAAAGCGCGGGGTTACAAAGTTCCAGTGGTGAAATCCTGCTGGAATGAAAAGTTCTGCTTCTCCAATCCTATTAGCTCGTGCCGGTGTGGAGGGCTGGCTGTGCATATTTCATGGAGCAGTGGATCCCAGCACAGCCCTGCTGCTGCCGAGCTGGGAAGCTTTTTTTGTTTTAGAAATCTCCAATGCGATGTAGCCGCAGTTTGTGTCATGTTATATTGTCATATGACAAGACATGAACCAATGTAAGCCAGCAGAATGCAGCACAATGCATTGTATGACTTACACCTTGTCAGGTTTTTTGGCTTCAGAAAGAGCTTTTTTCCCCAAGGTAGTAAGTGATGCTAGGAAAAAAAAAAATCCCCGTGTTACCTAGGAACTGACAGGTGCCCCTATTTCCTGACTATCCAAATTAAATTTAATCTGGATGTGTTTCCACACAGCAAATCTAAATGTTGCTTTACTTTTTGTCACTCCCCGATTGGAACATTAGTGGCCTGCTAATGTGATTAACTGTTTGCCTCAGGCAGCTCAGGCTGGGCTTTGTCCCACTGGACAACTGATGAGCTCAGCAAAGTTTAAAGCTGCCTGGCTAAGAAGGGATCAGCATCTCAAACCTGTATCCCGGCCAGGGGGGCTCCGGCCGGCCAGGGGGGACAGGAGACGGCGCTGTGCTGGCACTGAGCTGGGGAGAGGCTCGCAGGGATCGTCGGGGGGGCCTTATCACACTCTGCCTTATCACAGTGCAACAGCTCAGCAGTGCCGGGGGGTGCACGGGTGGGCAGGTGTTGGGTGTACAGGTGTGTAAGGACGCAGGTGTGCAGGTGTACAGGTGTGTGGGCACACAGGTGTGCAGGTGTACAGGTGTGTGGGCACACAGGTGTGCAGGTGTGTGGGCACACAGGTGTGCAGGTGTCCAGGTTACAGGTGTCTGGGTGTCCACATGTCCAGGTGTCCAGGTGTTGAGATGTCCTTGTGTACAGATGTGAAACTGTGCAGCTGTCCAGATGAACAGATGCACAAGTGTCCATGTGTCCAGGTGTCCATGTGTCCGTCCATGTGCCCAGGTGTCCATGTGTCCATCCATGGGTCCAGTTGTGTGGGTATCCCGATGTCCATGTGTCCATGTGTTCGGATATCCAGGTGTCCATGTGTCCGTGTGTCCATGTGTCCATGTGTCCATGTGTCCATGTGTCCAGGTGTCCATGTGTTTGAATATCCAGGTGTCCATGTCTTCATGTGTCCATGTGTCCAAATATCCAGGTGTCCATGTGTCCAGGTGTCCATGTGTCCAGGTGTCCAGGTGTCCAGGTAAACACCACATGGCACAACCCACTGCCATACCTGTTGATTTTTATGGGTTTCTGCTGCGTGGGGTTATGTGGATTAAAAAAATAAGTATTTACTTGGTATATTTCTAATTCTGGGTGGTTGGGGCCAGCTCACCCTGCTCCTGGATTGCCCATAGCCTGCTAAAATCCCAACAATGAATCCTTTCTTGCCCAAAACACCAAATTCCAGCAGCACCATATGCAGAGCACTGCGGAGAGCTCCATATAGCATTGCCACTCCTGGCTGGGGGGAGGAGGGGGTGTGAAGTATTATAAAACAAATTATATCTGCCTCTTCGAGCAGTCACAGGGAGAAATGTCACCCTCAAGTTCAAAAGTTTCCTCTGAGTAATGCTTTCAGCATTGTTTCCCCTCAGGGGGACTCTTCCAACCCTTAGGAAATGTTGTCCCCACAGAGTTTGGTACAGTATGGAGGGGTGCCAGAGCTAGTGGCAAAAAATTTCATGGAATTGGTTCAAGATTCCATGATTTTTAAAGGGTTAATGCAGGGAGCACGCACACTCACTGAGTTCTGACTCTCACTGTGTTTTCATAGGTAGCAGAAGTACCACACCATATTCTACACCAAAAAACTCCTTCCTGGGTGGCTTTTTCCCCTGGCAGCAGGAATTCCTTGGTGTGTGTTACCAGTTAGACCCAATTCCTTCCTGGAATCTCTTACCCAGGGGGACAGCAGAGCAGATAACCTGGTGTATCTTACAGCATTTTTTACCCAGCACAATTTTGGTCAAGCTGGAATTAGACCAGCATCATTTAATTCATCGAAAGATTTAGGGTTTGTTCAGGCATTGTTTTACCTGGTAAAAGTGAAAACTCAACAAATGCAATGAGAACGTTTGGAGTCGTTCATGTCTATGTCCGAACTAAGTGTCACTTCCTTGGACACCTCCAGGGATGGGGATCCAAACCTGCCTGGGCACTTCCAAGGCCTGAGCAGCCTTTCCATGGGGAAATTCCTGCTGGTGTCCAACCCAAACCTCCCCTGGCCCAGCCCGGGGCCGTTCCCTCTCCTCCTGTCCCTGTTCCCTGCGAGCACAGCCCGACCCCCCCAGCTGTCCCCTCCTGGCAGGGATTGTGCAGAGCCACAGGGTCCCCCCTGAGCCTCCTTTGCTCCAGGCTGAGCCCCTTTCCAGCTCCCTCAGCCCCTCCTGGAGCTCCAGCCCATTCCCAGCCCCGTTCCCTGCCCTGGACAAGCTCCAGCCCCTCTTGCAGTGAGGGGTCAGAACTGGACACAGCACTCCAGGGGCCCCTCACCAATGCTCAGCACGGGAAAAAAAAAAAGAAAAAGTGGAAGTTTGTGGAAAATGAAGAATTAGTGCCACTAAAGGCTAAAATCGTCAGTATTTATCAAAAAAGCAGCAGTGCAGCAGTAGGAAAAGCAGGATGTCGATATTCCTGCGAGGCTGCACCGGCCTGGGAGGTGACCGTGCTGAAGGTGGAGCAAATCTGTGTCTGCCCAGTAAATACCAATTTATCAGCCACCTTCTCCTGGCCATTCCCACCCTGGAAATGCAGCGCCTCTCCAACTCTCCCCTGGCAAAGGCAATTTTAAAACAAAGCAGAACAAAGAAAAATGTGTTCCCGATATAATTATGCCTTCTGCAACTTAAATTCCAGGCGCTCGGTTTCATCTCTTACTTAAATGTATCTGTGTATTTTAATAGGAACATTCAGCTATGCTTTTATTAATGCAAAAACATTAAAGCACTATCCCTGAATACTAAAGCCTTAAAGGGCCGTTTCAAACAGAACCTGTCATAAAATGTGCTCTCAAGCGTGTCCCCTTTAAGAGATTCAAGAATTAAATGTTCCCGTATGTGAATTTTATTTTGTACAGCACATTTGCTTTATGGCTACAATTAAGTTAGATGTGCCGATAACAATGTCTGCTTTCCATTTTAAATCGCACATTTCAGACACTCTGCATTGTTTTATTATCTAATCCACATGCTTTTAATTGCAATTATGGTCCCTTATGAGTCCCTTGGGAGGGTATGATTGCAATTAAAAATGTAATTTAAATGTTAATTAATTACATTCATTTTCTAAACTGGGAAAATTTCATTTATTATTTTCATGTGTTGTGCACTTATCCTAAATGCGTTACCTTCTAAATGTTTCTTTTTTTTTTTTTCAAATTAAGTGTTATGTTTATAAAACAGGGTGTTTAATACCCTTTAAAATTTTGTTAGGATGTTTATACAAATTATTACTTTAAATTAATTGTTTCCAAGCTCCATGCTCAATTTGTATTTGTCATGCAAGCCAGAACAGAATTGGAGTTTATCTTCAGCTCAAATTGTGTTAACATGAGAACCAAAAAAGTTCACCAGCAGTCTGGACTGTTCCTGTGGGTATTCTCAGGCACTTTTTTGAGCAGAGGAGGATTTTTTGGGGTGATTCCAGTGCCTTTGCTGATTTTCTCCCTGTGATTCAGTGGGATCAGGGAAAGAGGCTGAGCTCTGCCGTCGGCAGGAGCAGCTCAAATCTCCGAGCAGGTTTTGCAACAAGTGTAACAGGCGGGGACAAGGAGCTGCTAAAGAGAAAAGGCAGAGAAGCAGGAAACTGATTCCTTAGAAATGAGAAAATTAAAAAAACGTGCCACTACCAAAATTGTTATTTCTATCCCCTTCCATTTAAATATCAACCTGCAATGCCGGTGGCCAGGAAAATCAGCTCTAAGACCTGAAACTGGGATTTGTAGGGAATCTCCCGACCTTAGAGCCAAGAAATGATGAAAAATTATCAGCTATATTCTGAATGCTGAGCTGCCAGTGTTGCTGTGTCAGAAACCATCAGTGTTCCAATGTTTGGGATAAGAAAACTCCTTGAAATCTTCCCGGCACTGGCTGCCTTTGGTGACATCGGCACCTGCAGACCTGAGCCTGGAGGAGGGGGCAGCAGTCAGGTCCATGCAGGAACCAAGTCAGGTACTCAAGGTTTTGAATCACTGGCCTCTGTAATTAAAAACTGATTAAAGATATCCTGAGCCGTCCTTTTAGCTTTGCAAAATATATTCTCATTACAAATTTGCGGTCAGTTCATTAAAAAAAGAAAGAAAAAATATCAAAAGTGTAATTTATTTTCTCTGAGAGCATCACAGAACAAACTAATTAAGTCAGGAAAATTTGGAATTATGATGTTCTGATAGATGAGCAGCTCCTCTGAAGAGGGAGATGAAGCTAAAGGATACAGCTGAAAGATTTTTATTTTAAATACTGCTGCCAGTTGTAGCTGCACAGACACTCCTTAAGCATTTAAAAAAAGAGTCAAGTCCAACAAAACTGAAAAATATCTATTTTTCAGTGGTGCAAGGCTGCTCACACAGCCTCTCGGATTGATTTAACTAATTAATTAATTACTTAAGAATTAAAAACGGGAAATATTTTCTGCCGAATCAGTGCTGAGGGTTGCAGGTTTCTCCCAGGGAATCCACAGAGAGCAGGTACAGGCACAGCAGGGCTCAGAGCTGCGGGGTTGGATGAGGCACTTCCCAGGCAGGTGCTCCCAGGAATGTCACCCAGCCTGGAAGCGCTGGGGATCCCTGCGGTGCCCGGAGTGTCCCCTCGGCCCTTCCATCTGCCTTGTGCCGTCTGTGCCCCGCACGTTCCCCCGGCCTTCGCTGCTCCTCACGGTGCAAAATGCTGGGAAGGAACTGCAGCTTTTGTGTCCTCAGCTGGGGCGTTAAAACAGAAAAATAAAGGGAAGAAAAGAGAGGCAAAAAACCAAAAAAACCCAAACAAACAAACAACAAAAAAGCTACCANAAAAAAAAAAAAAAAAGAGAAAAATCCCCCCTGCTTTTCCACTTTTCACTTGTACTATTAATAACAAGGAAATATTAATTCATTCATAACTAGTAGGGAAAGTCTGAGCCTGTTTTGCATCTTTGTGTAGAATTTATTTTTTACCCTTCCACTCTTCTCCCCTCCCAAAACACAAGTATTTCTGAAGTGATAAAATCCTGTGAGTTTTTTAATTTTCACTGATCCTTGCGTGCTCCAAAAGCTCTGCAGTCCCAGTAACCCCAGGACCCCACACACCCCTCACGTGTGGCACTGCCCCACACCAGCCAAACCTTCCCCCTGCTCTGGGGGCCTCCTCAGAGTTGCACAATCCTGGAATTCGCTGCCTCCATTTGGGATGCTGCAGCTCATTTTGCCATGAGGAGATCAAAACAATTACCTGGCTCCCGATAACCCTCGTTGACTATCTATTGAGAGAATCAGCTCCTAAATAAATTACTATTGTACTTTTAAAGCTGCGCGTGACATGTCCTACTTACTGCGTGACCCAGATAATTCCCATAAATTAACCTCCTTTACCTTCCATTTGCTCTGCCATCCTGCTGTTACCTTCCCACAACTGCTCCATCACCAGCAACTCATCCACGGGATGGGGAAGACAGTGATGCTGTGCTGAGTCTTAAAGTGACATTAAGAACTTACCTGCCTAAGTGTTCATTTGCATCTTGCTCACTAGACTTGTCATAGAGCCGGGGAGATAATATATTATGAGATGTGTACTGAATTAGCTGTCAATTGTAGTGAAGCTCTCCCTTAACTGTGTGAGGAGAAAGCTCTTGAATGAGCCTCAATCTTGCCTTCTTTTTTTTTTTTCTTTTTCTTTTTTTTTTGTTCAGCTGAGATGTTTCATTTTAGTCACCCAACCCCAGCCAATTTTATTAAGTCTGCTGTCAGCTGTGACCCCTGCTGAGGACTGGCAGGGCTGAAATAGTTATGCTGCCTGATGTCATTTGTGGCAGCTCCAGATCCCGCTCCTGCTTAGGCACCCAGGGCTCTGTTCCTGCAGCGCCGGAATATCAGGGAAAAGGGATAAAAAACCACTTTGTATCCTCAGCGCTCTGTGCTGGTCCAACCAGCGAGGGAGGCTGGGTGAGGGTGAGGGTGGGCATGGACTTTCCTTGGCGAGGTTTGGATGGTCCGTGCCGGGCTGTGGGAGCAGCTGGAAGCTCAGAGAACCTCGGTGCATTGGGAGCTTTGGGCAACGAGTCCCTGCTTGTGCTGCTGTGGAGTCAGGGCTTCTCCCACACCCAGGGAGCATCACCTGGTGCTTCATCAGTGCTGTTTCCAGGGATTAGCTCATCTTGGGAATTCCTCTGCTGTGCTTGACAAGCAAAAAGAGCAAATCTCCTTGTCTTCCTTGGGTACAAGCCCTGCACTGAGGGGAGCTGGCACAGGGCAGAGCCCCAGGACAAAACTGCGGCATGCCCAGGGTGCAGCAAACTGGGTTTGGATGGAGATGAGCACAGTGCCAGCCTCCCTGGGCACCCCTGCCCGGTGACTGGGATGGCAACGGGTGCACCATGTGCCTCTTCACATCCTGCAGAGAAGGGTGGCGTGGGACGGGAGCAGACAGACCTCAAACTCGGAAACCCCAACTGTAGCCGCCTGAGATCGCAGTGTGTTATATTCTTTACACGCCAAAGGAAGTTTAAATCCTGCAAGAGTCATACTTTATCGTCAAGGTAACCAGAATAGGTTCACCAACAATTTACGTGGCTCTTAAGTCTATTTACATGCTTGTTTACTTGGCTTTTCTCTCCGAGGAACAAAGTAGTTACCTTAGCAACTGCCTCCTCGCAGGGTGCTCGGGCTGCCGTGCTGGGGAGGAGCCTCTGCCCGGAGCTCGCAGCCCCCCGGGCACATCTGCCCGACCCCAGCCCGGGCACTGCTGGCCTCTTTGGTGTTTGGGCTGAATTTGGCATCCCAGAGGAGCGCTGAGATGTGTCTGTGCCTCCTTGGCTTTGCCGGAGCTGTGCCAGGACCGTGCCAAGGCAAGGATGGAGGAGCAGGAGGTGACAGGGATGTGTTGGGAAGGGAGGAGGGATCAGCCCTGCTGCACCTCAGGGTGGCTCTTGGCCCGTTTTATGTGCCAGGTGTCCCCGGAAAGGACCATTGCTCCAGTGACCAACCCACCTCTCCCCTGGGATCCTGCCTGTCGCGGCAGGAAAGTTAAACAAGAAGAGGAATCCTAGGGTGAGATGTAGGGACACGCTGGGGAAAGGAGTCATTAGCTCTGCTGCAATTAGGAGACTTTGCAGCTTCTGTCCCCTCATCTCTTCCTGGAGTTTTGTTCTCCATCAGCTTCTGCTCTGCCCAGCAGCACGTGCAGAGAGCAGGGCCAGGTGAGGTCCCAGCCATCCTTTTGCCTTCCTTGCTTTTCTTCCCACAGAAGATTCAACCTGGGCAAATTCCTGAAAGTTCAGCAAACTCAGTCACCACTCAGGCTGTGTTTGTGTCCTTGTTGTAGCAGCATTTATGAGAGACTTGCTTCATCAAATACCCTCATTTTATTTGCTTTCCGTTCTCGTTTTATTTTAATTTGATAACTGCATAGAGACTTCAGTCTGACTGCAAGGCAACTCTTATTCTAGAAAATAATTCAATTTCCTTGAATGATTAGGGCCAGATTTTTGAGGGTAGTTACACATCTTGAGAAGAAATCCTAGTAGGATTTTCAAAAGAACCTCAGCAGATTAAAGCCTTGATTCTTTTTTAACCTGCTTAAACACTCGTAAAATTGCTGCTAAGACTCTACCTGCACTTCAACCTTCCTGCTTACCTTTGAATACTTGCCCTTTTTTAAAATACATTCTCCCAACTCCCATTTCTCAATTCCATTTCCACCCCTTTTCCCAAAATCCTGATGTGACATCCATCTCCACTCTTGCTGTGCTCTTTAGAGTTTTTTAATAATGTGACTTGCATTATTTTCATCTCTTTTAACGTTTTTATTCATTATATTACTGCTCTATACAAATCTAATTTATCTTGCTCTTCTTTGGAGCACAATCCCAACACTCTGTTGTCAGCCCAGCTCCTACAAAACAGGTCTGCTGCAGTACCCATCCTGCAATATTGCAACAATTAGTGAGTAATATGGATAATGATTGCTTTTTACAGTTTTTTAGCACTGAGATGTTTTCCTCCCCTTGAGCCTGAGTGTGAGGCAGACTAATGGCCTGGTTTCTACGGCAAAAGACTTATAGACCTGGAGTTTCCAAGGCATTTTTCAGCCTCCTCCGGAGGGTGACAGGTATCCTTTAGTCCTGGGGAAAGCCTCCTGTCCAACCTGGCACTGTCCTGAGCCTCTCCATCAATCCCCTGGCTGTCCCCAGAGCTGGGGGCAGTGGGAAGAGGAGCTCCCTCCAGCAGTGCTGCTCTGCAGGGGGCTCAGGGGCTGATTTTGACCCCTCTCACAAATATCCATTACCCAGCAGAAGAGTTGGGTGTCCCCACCAGAGAACTCCAGGAAATCCACTGACTCCTCCACGATTTGGGGTGAAGGGATTATTCTGCTTTGGCCTAATGTGTCGAGCAGTACTAAAATCAATATTAAACCCGGCCTGTGCCTGTGCCTTGCTCCTGCTGCGAGCACATTGTCCAGGCTCGGGTCCCGCCGCGGGTCTGGCGCTGGCAGCTGGTGCCTTTCCACCAGGAAACACCCGGAGCTGAGGGGACATGTGCAGAGCATCCTGTGCCTCCTCCCCTGCTTGTCATGTTCTTCATCCAAGGCAAGTCACTCAGCCAAGCAGAAAGCAGCCTAATCCCAGCACAGACTGAAACCTTTCGCTGAGGATCCCCGCAGAATTGAACAGCCACCAGCGCTGCATGCAAGAGTGAAACGCTGGAGACAGCCAGGCTTTTTTCCTGATTTTTTTTTTTTCCTGAAATCGTGTAGCAGGTTCTCTCCTGCTTCACGCTGCCTCCAGGAGTGGGTGTGTTTACTTACTCAGGCACTAATGACAACCAATAATAAAAAACCATTTCCCACCCAAAAATTTCAAGGGCTTAGCCAAAGCTGTTTAAAAAGTGACTCCCACTTTTCAGGATGTCAGGCAAGTGAGTGGCCCCAGCTATGGATTTGCTTCTGTGCCCAAACTCCATTCTTTGCCAAGTTTCAGAGCCCCTCCTTCCCTGCTCTTTATGAGATCTTACTATAAAAAGGGCTTTCCCTGAGTGGTGTCCCACTCACTCAGCCATGCCTGGCACTTTTCAGGGGATCCTTCAGGAACACTTGGCTGATCTCCAGCTGCTCCTTTACCTTTGTAGCTTTGTTCACACTTTCTCTTCTCTGGCTCATTTTCAGTTTGAAGTTTCCAAAGCACTTCTGAGCAAATCCAGCCCCTTTGCCAGGTCTTTTCCTTTGTAAACTGGAGCTGGCAATGTGGCACAGAGGGACCCAGCAAAGCTGAGAGCTGATCTCTCATCAGTGAGATGGGCAGGATTCCTCCACTGGAGCCTCCCAGGGATTCCCAGCCCGGCAGCTCTGCCTGGGGGTGACACCCTGCAGGTCTTGGAGTCAGGCTGGATATGGCCTGGGATGTGTTTGGAGGAGAGTTTGCTGCCAGACTTGCCATTGGAAAGTTGGTTTTGCCCCTTGGATTCCCCTGTTGTAAGTTTTTCTCTGTCAGCCTTTCCTTCTTTATGATCATTTTCCAGGGGAGTGGCTGTTGCTGATGCTGCTTTGGAATTGAATGTCAGGGGCCTGTTTATCCAGTGCCACTGAACATGCACCTTCCCCTGTGGGTGGGCACAGTGCTGTCACCCATTTTCTCTGCTTTACACAGGTTTGAAGCCTTTTCTATTCCTGTGATGAGCTCAGGCAAATTAGTCACCACAAACCTTCTCCTACGTGGATTTCCTTGCATGCTTCCCTTTCACTGAGGTTGTAATAAAGCCCAGGGATGGCTGCTGATGTCTAGAAAGAGCTCAGAAGTCATTTTCCTCCTTCTAGTACTGTAGGTGACTGACTCTGTGGACAATTCTGTGTTTCCTTGGTGGCAGTTCCAGCCCCTTCTCTCATACTTCCTTGGCTGTACAGGCAGTCTGGAGACAACTCCTGTGTGACTTACTCCCTTCACAAGTCACCTTCCTCTCCTCACCCCTTGCTTTTCCCTGGCCAAATGGTGTGGAAGAGGAGGAGTGGTCAGTGTTTCCAAGGATGGCTCAGGAGCAGTTTCTGTGGCCAGCCGTTCCTGACCCTGCCTGACCTTCACCAAACCATTTGCCTTGGCTCAGTCTCCCCGTCTGTAAAGGGATTTGCAGAGCATTTTGCATTGTTATTAATTCTTCATGGAACTGTGAAACGTGGCGAACACTGAGATGCAATAGAAGTACAAAGCATTGTTGTTATTATTAAACTCTGGAGGTGGAAATAGCTGGCCCATAAGGTGCTTCCTGCATCGGTCCTTCAGTCCTCCTGATCCAACACAGAACTGCCGTTCTGCTTTTGCAGAGGGTTAATGGGTGCGTTTTAAATAAACCCAAGAGCTGGAGGAGCCCCTTGCGAAGGAATGAAGCTGATGACATCTTAAATTTTTTCTGATTTCTCTCGGTGTAAAGCAGAATTTCTCCGCACGGCGCTTCCCCAGCAGCTCTGCCAAAGTCACTTGCAATCGGCCCTGTCCTCTTACCCTCCAATAAACAGGAGACACAGGGCCACTATAATGGCTTGACAATACTCGCACACCCCGGGGTTTTGCTGCTCTCATGAAGGGGAAAAAAAAAAAAAAGGAATGTCGTGGACAAATGAATGTTGACAGTGGCCATACCAAACAATTCAAGGAAAAATTGCAGTTTTATCCGTATTGCTGCTGCCTTTGTCAATACTTTAAAGATGGTTCTTATTTCAGAGCAGGTATTGATTGTGTATAGGTTGGGCCCCCGGTTCCATTTGTCATTTCTGATATTATGGCGTGTTATCGTTTAAAGCTGTAATGGGAGAGGTGGCTGAGCTCAAAGCAAGCTGGTTGTCTGAAGCTTTGATAAATGGCTAGATGGTCTTCGTTTCTGCAGCAGTGAGCAGTTGGCTGCTATTTGCTTTACCTTTTATCCAAGAATAACTGTGTGATGGGTTCTGGAAGTGAACAGTATCATTTTGTCAGATGTGGTTCAGAACTAGCCGGGTGGTCCTAGCGAAGCAGCTGAGGGATTTTTAACACCCGACAGGATGTGAGCAAAGGCTCTGGATAAATCTGAAACAATTCTGGCTCCACATGGCTGCTTTGGTCGAAAAGTTCTCAGGGTTGTTTTTTAAGGTGAGAGGACAGGAAATGCTGGGGGCTGGGGTGGGGAGGGGTGGTGCTCTTAAAAGCAGTTCTATTCATATGGAAGGATCTGAGCGGAGAGATCAGAAGACAATAGGTGGATTAGATTTCTTTGATGAACTTACAAACTTGCAAATTTTTTGCAGATCTAAATGAAAGGTCTGCTTTTCAGATGCAGCCAATGGCCCCACCCCAGGCTCTGCAAAGCAGGCTGCACCATGTGCTGGGAGTCTGCAGCACCGGGCGGGCAGGGAGGCAGCGCACTCTGCATTCTTTCCCTCTGCATCACGTACGTTTCCCGAGGTTTTGGTAGTGCTTTTGTGAAATCGCGTCTGTTTGTCAAACTCACAGTGCAGGGTTGCTCTGGAGCTGGGTTCCGCTTCAGTGGAATCACCACGAGTCTGGAAATGGCAAATTCTCCCTTTCGCAGTAACAGACAAGGTAATGTCCTGCCTTTGCAGAACACTTTTCTATCACATTTTGGGTCACAAAAACAAGATGACACCTGCAGATGCTTCATGTCCCGATTCCCTTGAGTCGGGCAGGTTTAATCTATGGTTTGAGTTTAGCCTGGTGCAACACCCAAGGTCTGCCTAAATTGCTAAACCTGTCCCAAGCCAACGCTTCTCAGCAGATGTCGGCAGGGGGATGCGCTGAAATTCTCTCCCTGGTTTGACAACTCAGCTGCAGTAACTCCACACCCGCTGCCCGTGGCTGGATGGGGGCAGCGTTCAGTGCAGTTTTGGAGCTCTCCTCCAGTGCTTCTGAATCAGCAGCCGAGAGTCTTTACAGGAGGGTTCTTGAGCCTTCAGTGCCTACCCTTCATTAACCTGATAATCAATGAGACACTGCTCCCTGTTCCTGCCCGCAGTAGATTGAAATGGGAGCTCTTAATCCTGCCACTGAGGCTGAATTGCTCGGACAAGTAGCAGCAGATTGATTCCACCACTTCTTCCAGAGAAATCACTAGAGGTTGTTCAAGCCCAGAAGAGCTGCAGCTCCCAGCACTGAAGGCAGGGGAGCTCTGCCTTGGTGTCCCAGGAGAACAGAAGTTACCTTTTCTGGTGTGGAAATAGAAACAAACAGAAGGGTGAGAATCCACTCCTGCAATTCTTAGTCCTACAAGTAGCAAAAAGGTTCCCCAAGTCCTCGTTGTCTGTGAGATTTCTGTCAGCTCTCAGCTTGTGATAAACTCTATAATACGCAGGAAAAGTTGATGTGCATTTGTAGGAGTGACGAGATAACGAGGACAACGAGCAAATAGAAAAGAAGCCAATAAGTTGTTAAACCTATGCAGAAGGTCTCTGTAAAGTAGGAACCACACTGAATATCCCCCCTCCCTCATGAGCCAAATCCTGGCTTTGGGGGCTCTTTGGGAAGGTTTAGTCAGCTCCGGAGCCTCTCTTTGATTGTGCCTGGAACAGCATTGCCAGAGGAAGATTTCTGAGTGTCCAATGCAGCCCAACAAATGGGCTGTGCTCGTGGTCTGTCAACAGAACATCACCTCAGGAGACCTGGCTCCCCTTTCCTAGCCCAAACAGGAGCAGATAATCAGTCGTGGCGTTTGGTGTAACACCTCACACCTCCTGTCGGGCTGCGTGTGCTTTAAAGGTCACTTTGCACTCTTCACACAAACAGGCTGGTTTGTGTCCCTGGCCAAAACATCCCCGCTCAAAAATCTGCTCCTCTCCGGGCCCCAAAGATGACTGAATTTCAATGAGGCTTTATTCTTCAAAATGAAAGGTGCTGTCTACCAGTAAAATATTGTTCTATTAAATTCAGCCCATGGCAGATCCACTACTGAGGGCTATTGAGGCAAATAAGAGCAGGGTGATGGCAGTGTGTGGTCATAAAGTTGCAATATTCAAAAATGTAGAAAAAGCAGGTTGTCAGATTTCAATAAAGCAGTGGAAATGAATAGATACATCTCCGAGCTGGTTGCTTCCTAGTGGGATGGAATTTGAATAATAATATCACACTTGAACCAAGCTGGGGCTGGATTAATGGCTGGCAGAGGCTGAGCCCCGGCGTGGTGGGGCTGGTGGTGGGGCTGCGGCAGCAGCAGCACCACTGGAGATGTTCTGATGACACCCAGAGCACTTCTGCTCCTTCGCACGCAGGACAGCAAAACCAGGGCACGGGGAAACGGGGAGTTATTGCTTTGAGCTGCAATTTTCAACAAAGAAATCTCGCCCTTCCAAACCGTCTAGACCTTTAAAAATAAAAGATGTGCAGTATTTACAATGCTCCTCAGTATTCATGAGGCTTTGCTGCTTGTTGTAAGGCGAGATGAAAACAATACTCAGTAGATTTTCATAAGTGACACGCAACTGTAAGATTGATAGATGATGTGGATTTAATGTATGTGGAGTTCAGCGCCGACATAAAAGCTGTGATGTACCCAAACACGGGGTTTATTAAATCCCTGTTTCCTTAAATGATCATCCAAAGCCTTTCACCACTTTCTTCTATCAGAAAAGAAAGGGAAGAAGGTAAGAAAAAGGAGAGGAGGTAAAAAAAAAAACCAAACCAAAAAAAGCCCAACTGAGGGATTCCCCTTGGTTTTGGTAGAGAATTACAATATCGGAACTGAGAGACAAATATTTAGACACTCTCTCTGCATAGAGATTAATGTGAGAGTCAGAAATACATGGAATCCACTTAAATTGATGTGATTTAGTTATGAATGGTTAAACATAAGTATTCTCTGTCAAATGCCAAAACCTATTGTATTAACTCTTCCCTCTCCCCAGCCCTCCCGTGTAGCCTCTAAGCCAACCAAATTCTTCCCAGAGCCCAGGGCTGCTCTGTGCTTTGGGGACAGGGGACAGCACAGAATCCCTGGGATCAGCCTGGGGGGTCCATGACAGCTCCTGCGACAGACCTGCCCAAAGGGGGGAGCCAGGGCACAGCAACCTGCAAACTGCAAACTGCAACCTGCAACCTGCAACCTGCAAACTGCAAACTGCAACCTGCAACCTGCAACCTGNCAAACTGCAAACTGCAAAGTGCTCTTCTTTGGAACATCTGGAGCACAGCAAACTGCAGCCTGCCCTCCTTGGGCACATCTGGAGCACAGCAAACTTCAAACTGTCCTCTCTGGGCACATCTGGGGAACAACAAACTGCAGCCTGCCCTCCTTGGGCACGTGTGGAGGATCCAGGGCTGGAGCTGTGCGTGTCCCAGAGCCAGCACTCTCCTCACACACCCTGGGTCCTGCCCAGGCCTGCTGTAACCTCAGGAGGCATTTCCCAGGCACCTCTGAAACAGCATTTCACCCTCAGCCTGGCACCAAGGGAGTTCTTTTCCCTCCAATCCCAGCTTGGCATTCCTGGGAATCAGGAGTGACTCACGCTGCATCCCAAATCCTCTGGAAGCTGATCCCTGAGTTAATTCCCCGTCTCTGGGGGTTCAACACACACACAGTCCTTGAGAGCAGCCCCGAGTAACATCCTCTGCAACCTCTACAGCACTTTGCAACAAAGGTGTGTTTGCTTCTTGGTGGAACATCTCACTTGGTTTCAGGGTCACTTCCTGTGACAGCTCAGTGTCTGTCTTCTCTATCACCTCAAGATTCAGCCAAATGATATAATTAGGGTAGCTGTGCTCCTTCCCCCAGGCAGCTGGGTTGGGAATCAGGCCACTTCAGCTCTGCGAAAGGAGCAAACTGAAACCAGGCTCTCCGCCCTGGCCCAAAAGTGACTTTTTTAAGGGACTGGAAATATTGCCATAGTGTTTAGCCCTCATGTGAGTCACTTCCTGTGGATTGATTAGGGAGCACTCGGGTGGATTCTGATTTCCTGTGGTGCTCAGTGGTATTAAAAGGTGGGATATTGGTGCTGTGCCATGGGAATTGTGACCAGAAAACTTAGCAGAGGCTGAACCTGGACACGGCTGAGTTCAGTTGCCATCACTCTTCTCCCTGTACTCCTGAACCTGTTACTTTCAGGTACTCTTCTGTTTCCAAACAAAAATTTGAACTTCAGTTCTTCTCTGCCTTACTTTTCCTTCCTTAAAAGAAAAGATACAGGGTAATTTTTCCAAGTTTGACAATTTCATAGAGTCATGGAATACCCTGAGCTGGAAGGGACCCAGAAAGATCATCGAGGTCCTTCCCCCAACAATCCCACCCTGTGCATCCATGAGAACATTGTCCAAACACTCCTGGAGCTCTGGCAGCCTCGGGGTCGTGCCCATCCCTGGGCAGTGCCCAGCACCCTCTGGGGGAAGAACCTTTCCCTAAACCCAACCTAAACTTCCCCTGGCACAGCTTCATGCTGATTTTTTTCATTCCAGCAATATATTCTACTAACAAAGCTTTCTCAGGAGCTACTGGCGTATTTTTGTAACCCAGAGGAAGAATTTAAATCAAAACCTGAGGGACAGGGGACAGAAGTGGAAAGGAAGGAGGCAGTGCATATCCTTTCGAATTTATAAACAAGTTCAAGTGAGTGACTGTGTTCTCTCCCCTCTAACTGCTGGTAAATATCTGAGGAAATTGTTTGCAATAGAAATGTTTATTGGAAAAATAAACTTCGGCAAATACTCAAGGAAAACAAATGGCAGATCCAATCAATCCGACAAGAGGACACATTTGCTTTAGAAATTTCAAACCAAGCTCTATTTCATGCAATCCAGGGGAAAAAAACCTCCTGGTGCAAGTGAACCTGCATCAAAATGCTGTTGGCATTAAGAATCATTTGCAGAAAAGATTTTGATTTACGAATACTGTGCTGAAGGAAACTTGCAAATTGTAAATAAGGAGCTGAAAATCGTCAAATATTTTTTACAATGTACTTCTTTGGCTTTGCTGCCTGCACAGGGGTGCTGATGTTTGTGGAGTCTTTAGATTTTCTCTACAGATACGTGCACATAAAAATATTCATAATCACCTGAAGGGCTGGGAAAGGAGTTGAGCAAAAGGAGAGCTAAGGCCAGGCAGAGGGAAGAATGGGAAATATTTTGTGCAAATAAATAAAGGGAAATTATTATGATTGCTGTGCCTTCTAAAATAGGCCCTGTTGTGCCTCCTCAGCTGTTCGTGGAGTTGTTCCCTCTGGTAGAAGCTGCTTTCCTTAACCAACAAAAACCTGCTTAGTGCTGCTTGTCCTCTCTTGTTTTGTTTTTATAATTGAGTTTTGCCATGTGTGAAATCCCAATATTTTCTTGAAACCATGAGGATTAAATGCTCGACAAATCGGAAAGATTCGGGAAAGGCACAAGACTTGGAAAAGTTGGGAGTTCATTCCCTGGTGTTTTCTCTCGTGTGAGCACATGAACTTTTTAGATCTGTGACTTTCCTTTGAAAAGATTAAGCACAGTGGGGAATGAGCATCTCTAGGCCTTTCTTTTCTCTCCGTAGATTCTTTCCTTTAGAAAGGAAACCCTTGGGAACTGCTTTTTTTGATTTTTCTCTCACTTCTTGTGTGATATTAAAAGTATTGCTGTGTGCTGGCTCTGAAAGGGAAAGGTGATAACTCAGTTTTTGGGAAGGAAATAATTCAGGTGCTGATGTTTGCAGACGGGCAGGTCGGGCATCCCTTGCTGTGAGTGGGCACAAGTGGCACCTTGAGCAACGATCCCTTCCTCGGGGAATTTGAGCTTTTTTCTCGTCTCCACCATAACTTAGGAAACCTTGGATGGATGTGCTTCCCTATGAGCTCCAGCACCTCTCTGTCGCAGAGCTATCACGATATCCAAAACACATTCCCCTTTCCTAAACCCATCATCGCGGATCTCCGGGAACAATCCCTGTATTTCTCCGTGCTGCAGAGATAATCATGGCCCTTCCTTTGTTTTGCCTGCGGAGATTGGCATCTCTGCATCACAGAGCCCGGAACAACAGAGCTCTCACCTTGCCTGGGCGGGGGACTCCGGCAACGAGCTGAAATTAGGAACAGGCACACACACAAAAAAAGGGAAAGCTGGGTGCTAAAAACCGAGCAGGTTAGGGGTTTTGTTCCCCAAGAGCGCATCCCAGCGCTTTTCCCAGCGAGGCAACCTCTCCTGGATGCGGCTGGAAGTTTTTCTTTGTGATTTCCGCCGGGCTCGAGGTGCCGACTTGGAGTTCGCTTTTTTAATTAAGGCTCTGTATTGTAACTAGTCAATGTACATTATTGGGAGAATGAATGTCAATGCCAGTGCTTTTTCTTTCTCTCCTTTATCTTTGTCAATGATTCAAAGACATGATTTATGGTTAGTCTCCGTCTTTCAGGATCATCCATCAAGCGCTGGTTTCACTACAGGGCTCCGAGTTGTAAATCATGCAGAAAGGCTGTCACTCATCTCATTTAACCCTTTGCACACGGGGATGGAGGAGGCGGGCTCGGCCTCTCGCAGCCGCAAGAAAGAGCAATAAAATGGCCATAAAATTGATGAAGTTAGACTAATCTGCACCATTAATTGTTCCTTGTAATGCAATAATTATTATGAGGGACAATTAAAAAAACAGGCCATGACTCCACCCTCCAAGTTCATCCCGAGAACCTGGAGGACTCCAGGGCTCCATAAAACGTGTCACATTTTTGTTTTCCCTTTTGAGTTCCTTTCAGATTTTTTAATGTCCATTACAGACATGAGCCGAGCTTCTCTTTAGAATCAATCACGGGCTACTTCTGACCATGACCTTGCAGCGACTAAAGGAGTGCAAAAGCCCATTAGCAGCTGCTATTTTTGGCTGGAAATTAACACTTCTTTTTCTTCTCTCTCCTTTTCCCCACTCCTCTCCTGCCTTTTTTTTTTTAATTATTTCTTTTTTTCCCCCTCTTCTTCCTTTTTTTTTTTTTTGGACAAGAAGACAGCAAAAAAAAAATTGAAATGTGTGAGTGGCACAGGAGCCTCCACACTTAGCCTTGTCTCCCAGGCTGGAGGGCTGGTGACACTTTTGGCCGGGTGGGCTGATGGCTCCTGGGCGCTGTCCCCTGCCAGCCCTGGCCGCTGCTCCCGGGTCACACGCAGCACCAAAATTCCACACAACGCCTCCACCTGCTCCCAGCACAAAGCCAGGGAGGCTGGCATTAAATAATGAGGTGCTTTTCTTTATTTTTTTTTTTATCTCGATGCTTTATTTATTTATTTTTTAGGGCTTCAAGTGTCGGAACTTGGTAATGGAGGGTTATTAATGAAAAATACACGTTTGGGGTCTATTTGTTTCCATTCTGCGGTGACTTGATGGCAATTTTAGCCCTGAATTATGTATGGCTCTGTTTTGCCTAGGCAAGCTGATACAAACAACAAATATAGTTAGAAAAAGATATATCAGTAAATAAACTGAAAGGTTGTAAAATATGAATGTTTATCATCCAGACGGTGCCGCTTCTCTTCTTTTTTACATGAACTCTACTTGAGATGGTATTTAGGAGCTTGGGACTTCTTCTATTGCAGCAATCTCTGCAGCTTGTCACGAAAACAAATGACACCAGAGGGAACCTTGTCTTCCACTGTATTCTTTTGCATGAACCTCCGTCTTCTTAAGGTGCTCATAATTTAAATTTATATCCTGATTTATTGGAAGATGAGATTCCACCCTTCTTCCCTCCCAGAGCCGTGCTCCTTGTAGCCCAGGCTCCTTCCCTTTCCCAGGGCACTGCTCACCCGGCTGCAGGTGGGCAGGGGGAGGAGGATGGATCCCATCCCATCCCTCTGGAAGGGCACGGGGAGCTGCTCCCAGCCCGTTCCTGCTGTGAGGGATAACACCTGCCACTGCTTCTGAGCCTTGAATGTGTAAACAGGGACTTTTCTGCCTCTTACACAGCATCAGGCTGTGAACCTGGGGGGGAAACAAAGGGTCATTCAATTGTCTGATGGCGTCAAGAGGAACTTTGAGCCCTCCATTCAGGAGATCAAGTCTGGTTTTTAAATTATCATCCATTGCGAGCATCATGATAAATTAGCACTTGTTTTATTCTGGACTAAAGTCTCGTCCCACAGGGATCTCCAAGAATTTCTGCTGTTAAAATATAGCATAGAGGAAATTATAATTTTAGCATCTCTCCGCAGCCTTAATTAAGACTGTTCTGATATAAAGCTGTGGTGTCTAATTACCAGAAAGCTGTCAGAAAGTAACTTTCAAAAAACCTGTGTCAAAAAAGACTTGGGAAGACTGGAAATATTTATTGAGTTACAATTTTATGGTGCCGGTGGATTATTTTTTACATCTAACAGACAACATTACTACTAATTCCTGTGTCTCAGTATTCCACCTCTGAGACAAATCCCAGTTTCAGCCCCTCTTCACCAAACAGCTCCTTTTTGTCCGGGTGACATTTGATAGGTTTTGCTTGAACAAACAGGGGAATGTTTCCTACCATTTTTTATCTTGTACACTCACAAAGAACTTGAAGTTTTCGATTTCAGTGTATTCCACCTCACAAAGCCCAATTCTGGCACAAATGTGCGTTTTCCCCTCTGACAGCAGCAGAAACTCTGCAGTGCAAAACTCCCGGTTAACCCGCAGCAGATCAGGAATCCTCTTGGAGATGCATTCCTGCCTCCTGGGGTTCTGTCGTGACAAAGGCTGGTGTTTAAGACAAAATCTGCTCTTTTTGCATGGCGAGAATTGAGCAGAGGCTGTGCTGGCTCAGGGAGAGAGCCCAGGAAGCTCAGCCAGGTGTGGTGACCTCTCCTCAGCCCAGGGACCAGCACTGAGCCCAGGGGTTTGCTTTTGTTCCCGGCTGAAAGTCCCTTTGCAGAGATTTGCATCAGGTAAAAAAAGAGAAAAAAAAACAAACCCGGGAGAGGTAATATGATGAATGCTGACAGGTACATTTGCTACAATTGATTAAACACTTTTGCCATCCTTAGGATTTTCTTTCCCCGCCTGGTGCCTTGCAGAGAGAGAGGTGTGAGTGACTTTGTCACTGACATTAAACACTTGTATGTACTTGGAGCTGCAAAATGTTATCCCCAGAGTTTGTTTACTCGATCTGTATTTCCAATCAGTGCAGAAGGTTTACTAAAGCAGTTCATTACTGATTTATTTATGATGTATTTAGATAGCAAATATGGTTCTGTCAGCAGTTGCTGGCTAAACAGTGTTGACAGACATTAATAGCATATGGTATAGGAATGGAATTATGATCTTTAAGAGTCTTTGTGTCTCAACATACATTTACAGTTTGCATCTTTTCTTAGGTAGAGAGACAGAGAACTTCCAAACAAGCAAACACTGTTTCTTTTCCTTTTTGTAACCTTTGGGGTTTGCTGGTGGTGACATTAAAATCTTCTGTGCCTGTTTAGCTGTTCAATTTAATGGAAGACAAATTCTCCCAAAGGTTTAATTTATTCTCACAAACTGAAATCACTGCATTCTCACCATGGGAAATGGCCTTAATTTTCCCAGCCTTCAGTATACATCAAGCATATAATTCATTTCTCCCCCCTCAATACTTCGCTCATTAGAAAACAAAGTTTTTGATATTTAAATGTTACGTCGGTTGAAGTTGAGAAACAGATTTCAGCCCCGTAAAGTGCATTTGCAGACATGATTGCCTCCCTGACAGCAACGGGTTTATGCAGGGCGGAAAAGAAAAACACTTGAATTTTTGACCTTTAATTGTCTGCTTCCTCCAACACCAGCATTTTCACCAGTGTCAAGGAGAAAAGGCAAAAAATGAGGCTGCTCACAGGGGAAGGAGGAAAAGGCAGTGGTGAAACCACCTTGGTTGATCCTGGTGGAGGAGACTGAATTGTGTTGGGAAGAAGATGAATTTCACATGAGAGGTTGTCTCTGAATCATATGAGGATGAACAAAGTAGGAAATAACATGGGAAAGAATCTTATCCTTTTATTTTGTTTTAGATTCATGATAACTGCGGGGGTGAAGTGGCAATTCACTGTTTCATTTCCAAAGTAGAGGGCGACGCTTTGCCTTCCACAAAATGGAATTAATGCCCCCCGAAACAATCTTGGCTGGAATTAATGTTTGGGCTCAATGACCATGGGTGTATTTTCTGCCCTAAATGATTCTGGGACCCGTAGGTGCCCATCAAAAAAAAAAAAAAAAAACAAAACAGCACCAGGAGCAAGAGAGAGCCAAGAAAAACAAAACATCGAGCCAATTCTTCCTCTCCCTAAATCCTTTTGCTTCGGAAGATTTAAACCAGTAAGAAAATCAGCTTCTTGTACATTGAAATATTAATATATCATTAACACCTGAAAAATGATTAGAAATTAAACCCTTCAGGGTCAGGCTTCTCTCCTCAGTGCATGAAGGTCCACAGACCCCAAGGGCTGGTGGAATCAAGCTGCCTCTGACACTTTTGGCTGCTTTTCCTCCCAGTGAGTGTTTAAAGACTTGTTTGAAAGGGGCAGAGACTAAAACATGGTGAATTCTTAAATAATGGATTAAAAGCAGTTTCAGTCTTTCTGCAACTTCTCCCTTTAAACATGTTTCCCTCTCTTTGTTTGTGCAACCCATTTCCAGTCAGTGTGAGGGAACTGACTGCACGGAAGGAGCAGTATAATAAAAATAAAATAAAACAAAATTACGAAATTCCCAAATTCAGATACAGACTGGTCAAATTGCAGCTGTGCATTGGTGGAAACAGCAATTAGCCCATGTAGACAAGGAGAACTGGGATTTGTTCAAGACAAACCTTGTGCAGGTATTGGCTCGTTCCGTGGCAGGCTTTGCCTTCATTTAAATTTTAGATTGATAAACACATTAAAAATGCATTTTTTTAAGGTGTTATTGCTGGTAGAAAGAGAAAGAAAACCAGGCTGAAATGCTTTGAGCGGGAAGCACTGTTTGGATTTGAAGCTAGTGGATAAACTGGAAGTGTTTAGACAGTCTGTAATGAAGTGTTGTTGGCCTCTGGTCTGTAATAAATGCTTCAATTTTATAGCTCCAAATCAACTTTACCCATAAAATCCTCAGGGACTTTCTCTGCTTAGCAAATCAAGTAGGGCTTGGTGTCCACAGCCAGAGGATCGCGGTGTGTTGTCAAAGAGCTCTGCAGAGCTGCCCTTCCACAGCTCCCACCGATAAAAACAGCACAAGTTACAAGTTTTGCTTTCACATTATCAGCCCCAGCACAAGTTACAAGTTTTGCTTTCACATTATCAGCCCCCAGTGCAAACCCTGTGCTAGATAAGGTGCACGAGATTTTTTTTTTTGTCGTGAATAATCAGATTCTTGGTAGCAAATGGATTTTCCTGGTTTGAATCCAAGCCTCACTAAAATTATTGGGTGGGTTTCTGTTCAAGAAGTCGAGTTAGTGTGTGAGCCTTTTATTTTAAGACTGTGCACTTCCCACTCTATTTCTTATTTCAATTATTGCTCCAGGGGTCTGTTTAAAACCTGAACCTGCCACTTTCCCACAGAACGAACACAGCTGGAACATGGATGGAAATGCAATGTCCAGAATTCCATGAAATGTTCCTTGTCCCCACCTCTCCCTGCATCTCTCAGAAATCAGACTGAGCTTTCTCTCTGGTTCCAACAACCCTCCTCTGCTCATCCTCCTGATTCCCAGGAGAATTTTGAGGGAAAACCTTTCATCTCCCCGCGTTGCTGTGGAGGTTGAAGCCCTGCTCACGTTGCAGGGAACCCTCTCAGAGCCAGCCCTGCTCTGCAGTGCTTTGATTGATTTATTCCCTGCTGCTTGTACCTTCACTGATCACTTTCTTATTGCTTTCCCACTTCCATCCGTTTCAGCTTTTCCTCCTTTTTCCAGCTGCTCCTTGCTCCTCTCCTGCTCCCACCTGATGGATTGGCTGCTCCGAGAGTTGACTCTGGCCTGGCATGGGCCCTTCCCCAGGAAATAAATGATGCTCCACAGACAGAAAATGATGCCCTAATAAACACCCAGGCCCGTTTGCTGCTCTGCCCAAGTGCAGACCTCCAGGGACGGTGTCCCAGCTGAATGTTGATGAAATGAAGGAGGGAGAAATTAAAACAAAAATTGAGATTATTTTGCTTTTTCTGTGGATTTAATCACTTGGAAATTCTGCACTTACCCTTGGGATTGCTAGAACGATAATTAATGTATTTTAATTCTGTAAACATTTTTAAACGGCCCTTTTTTAATGGCTTTTTTTAATATTTGGACTTGCAGCAACTCATCTTTGAAAGTCAGTATTCTGAATAATTTGGTAGAGGTCAGATGCCCTCTGTTGTATTTCCTTCCAAGTCTGAGAGGCCCCCAAAAAGAAAAAGTGGGGCAGTTCATAAAGTTTTGTATAAAGTTTTGTTACTCTGCTGTAGAGCTGGCTAGTAGAGAGTTGGGTCGTAGTTAATCCATCCTTTCAGCCCTTTCAGGATTTCAGTCTGGATTTTTGATCACTGGAGTGTTTTGTGACCTCCTGCAGGCCTCAGATCCACTTCTGCTGGAAATAATAAATGACTTTTTTGTACCCTCTGAGGTGCCTCTCTTCAGCAGTGGTGACATCATGGTACCTGCGCTGGAGAAGTTGTTTCTGTCACTAATGACCTCTCTGATTACTGGAGGTTTTGCCCATAACTCAGAGTTGTTATTTCTTGCTGAGATTCAGGAAAAGCTGAGCCTGTGCAGCTGCAGCCTCCTGTTGTTGCTGCCTCTTTTTTCATGCTCTGTCCGTGTGATAAATGTCAGATATCACTTAGGACAGGGCAGGAATGCAGGCTCAGACTGGGCTGATTATGGTCTGTAAATGATCTGTGCACTGGCCCTGGCCCTCAACCCTCCCTCGGATCATTTGAGACCCAATTTAAAAGAACACAGCTTAATATTTTCATTTCAATGATTTTTTCTTTCTTTTTCCTTGAAATTTCCATTATGTTACGAATCTTGATAGATACTTGGACACCCCTGTTTATTTTCCATATCAGTTGGAAAGTTTTTCCTTTGGACATGGATTGATTTGTTTTGCACAAGTTTCTTTGCAAAACGGAGCCAACAGTACTAATTTCACCACTGAAAATTATTAGAATTCTTACTATTAAAAGGAAACTGTGGGGCAACATCTCAGATTGGGTGGAAACAGAGAGGAAAGTGCTGGAATGAATCAAAGCAGGGAGATTTTGGGGGAAGGCAGAATTTTATTCCACGTTGGTAAAAGATTTTGGCAGGGCAGTGCTGGTGTTGGAGTCAGCAAATAGCTAAAGAGCAAATAAATCAATCAAATCAATAAATAAATAACAGAGGTAGTAATAAACATGCAGTGTGTTTACATTGATAATTAAGAGAGTGATAGGAGATGATTCCCCTTAATTTCGTGCTCCCAGAGCCACCTGAGGTTGTGCCTCTCTGAGAGAATATTTCAGGCAGGATCTTAATTTTTTTCCATTTTCGAAAGGGATTTCAAAGGATCACAGGCTGATTCTTCTCCCAGCCTGGGCTCTGTTGGCAACAAGACAGAAGAAGCAGGATCAGACCCTCTGTGTGCCCCTTCCCTGGCAGAGAAATACCCAAATATTGTGGAGGTGAATGGAAATCATCCACATTTTGTGTTAAATTATTGATAATTGTAAAGGATTGTTAAATTGTCCATGTTTTGTTCTTTTGGATGGCCTGTTTAGGCATCTCTCCTTCTGCAAAGGTGTTGTGTCTGTACGTCTGAAGGAGATGTTTTGACCTTTCTCATCTCTGGCTGGTGTTGCAAAGATGGAGTGATGTAGAACAGAGATTTTGTGACAGAGTAATAATAAGAAAGAATCTGACTGCCAGTTGCTCATTACTGGATCTCTTTTAAATGCCAGAACCTTCTATGTTTGCCTTCAAACAACACTGAGCACCTAAATCACCATAGTAAACAGATACAGAAAGAGACAGAAAGGTTAAAAGTGTGCTCATAATCTCTTGCTTTTCCTCCTAAACATGTTTGATAGCAATATTGTTTCTTAAAAACAATATGACCTCATTTGTAAAGCAATATTCATGCTAAACTAGTCAGCTGTTAAATATCCCCAGCGCTGCGCATTATGATGAAGCTAAACCAGAATTTCAATTATTTTCTGGACACATTTAAAATTATAATACTTTACTGGGTTAGTGTTATAGTTCATCCAAATTACTCACAAAGTATCATATCAATCTCTGGCAAGTGCTTATTGCTCACGTCTCTGGGAAGTTGGTGGAAGGAAGATGCTGTCGGGGGTAGTGACCTTCACGCTGCCTTGGTGCTCTGCTGGTGACGTGGCTGTAAGGGCAGGCAAGCCTGGTGGCCAAAAGTCGATGTTTGCTGGCCACCAGATTTGTCACCAAAGAAGCAGAGTATTCATTTGGACCACCACGTGCAGCAGGACATTCCTGGAAGGAAAATAAAGAGGGAAATCAGCCACTTGATGAGCTGTGTATTCTTCCCTCAACGCCGCCACCCCGGCGAGGGAAAATTCACACTTCAAAATTATTTGCAGGGTTTTTTGTTGCTTTTTTTTATTGCCTGGAATGCAAGATCAAAACAAAGCAGGCAGATGAGGAAGATAGATTTCATTACACTCCCACTTTCTACTTATGTACCTTATCTAAAGAGATGTTGAGAGAGAAATGATGCTGCAGCGTTGAACCAGCTCTGAGTAACCAGCACGGATTTATGAGTGTTGGGCAAGTCTGGCTTAAAACAGATCTTACTGCAGCTGCACTGGGACTGAGTAGCCAAAAGATATCCAAAAGGAAAACCCAAAGGTTCACTGCTCTTTAGACAGATATTATGGCAGTGCATTTTAAAAAGCATATGAATATTTTCTAAAGTCAGCTCCACTAGAAGATGCTGGGCAATGTTTTAATGCAAGGGCTTGTCTTTTATGCAGCATCTCCACCTGGGCAGGAATTCTGAGCTTTGATAAAACATGGAGGAAGTGCTGCTGGCTTCATCCCTAACCATCACTGCATCATCACCACGCTGAGTCCTCAGGAAACTCTGATTTTCTGTTACGCTTACTCCCCTTCCCCCAAAAGGGACAAAGGTTTAGGAGCTCTCTTGAACTCGGTCTGAGTGCTCTGTTGGATTTAGCCAAGCTGCTCTATTTGGCTTGGACCGGCCAAGAAATAATCCCAACAGCGATATGGTGTGACTTTTCACAACAGTAATCAAATAATTTGTCTGTCCCATGGTACCATTGATCAGTTATTAACAGGAACAGCAATTTCCCAGCCTAAACACCCAAACCCAACAGCCTGAAGGGCTGGTTCTGCAAGGTCTGAACAGAGCAGTGAAAAGGAACCCCATGGATCTTGTTTTAGAGTGAACCTTGTGCTTTCAGGGCTGAATTCTCCTCTCTGCCCAAGAGCCTCTGCAGGGAAGGTGCTGCTCGTTGATCTCTCAGGGTTTGTTGCGTGCCCTGTGTCCTCCTCCACGTGCAGCACATGCTCCAAGCCAGGCCCAGCCCCTCTCCAGGAGAACGTGCTCTCCATGAGAGAAGCCATGGATTCAAGAGAAACAAGCCAAAGATTTATTCTTTTTTTTTTTTTTTTAGGATAANATTTTTTCTTTTTTTTTTTTTTTTAGGATAACAAGTGTCCATAAACATAATCCTCATCTTCTTTCTATTTATAATTGTAGTTAATATAAATGTACTTCATTACTGGAGAGCAGTCTTCACGGCCATACAATAGCAAACAAATTCTTCAGAAGCGTCTTTAATTATTCATTTGGCTGCACTATATTTTATGCTACTTTTCATAAATGTTAATCTTTATTATTGCCCTACCAGGAAAAAAAAAAAAAGAAAGGAGGAAAGAAATACCTGTTATTAAATGACCTATCAGGCTGACATGGATAAATGTTGGTAGCTATTTAATTGTTTCCCATCTGCAGTTTTATACAGTTTCTATCAAACTGAAGGGTAATTTTTTTAGTAGTTGCTTATTTTAAATGTACAAAACCCTTGTGTGTAATTCCATTAGCTGCCCTACAGCATTGCAATCTACAGTTTCCCCGAGGCTGTTGTGAAATATTGATGAAATCCTTGCTTTTGTGGCTTCCTCTGATACACTAAACATTTGTCTGATGTTAGTTGAACTTGAATGGATCTGTTCAGAGTTATATCAGTAGTGACTTCAAAGGCTGTAAGGCTGTTACAGTTTTTTTTTACAAACTGAAGTTTCAAAGCCTTACCATGTGGTACTTTAAAAAAACAAAGTTCATATCAAATGAACCAAAGTGTTAGCAATACACTGGTAAGACTCATTACAATTTCAATTTCTATAGATATATATATTTTTTTTTTGTGATTCTGATTGGTAGCTCGTGCCATTGGAAGAAATTTAGATTGGTACTTAGGGCAACCTAGGATAATGAAAGAGGGAAAACATAATTTGAAACTTGGATTTTAAATGAAGTAATCTATAAATTTACAAAGCCGCTCTGCTGTTTTCCACAACAATAAATAGGACAAGAGAAAAGAGAAGAAAGGCAGGGGGAGACAAAAGTTTCAGACTTCTCTTTTCATCAGCAAAGTGATTTACACTGCTGCAATTAAAGTGACTAATGAGGGAAACATATTTGCTGCTACTGTATGTCTTGGATTTTTCATGCTGCATCTTGGAGAGTTGTTCCTGCACCAGGGATTGAGTGGAGCTCTCAGTGATGGGCTGGGGATGTGTGTCTGTATCAAACCTGCCCCAAACCTCACCTGGGGGTGTGTGTCTGTATCAAACCTGCCCCAAACCTCACCTGGGGGTGTGTGGCTGTCTCAAACCTGCCCCAAACCTCACCTGGGCATGTGTGGCTGTCCCAAGCCTGCCCCAAACCTCACCTGGGCATGGGTGGCTGTCTCAAATCTGCCCCAAACCTCACCTGGGCATGTGTGGCTGTCCCAAACCTGCCCCAGACCCGACCTGCTGAGGCCAGGACAGGAGTGTGGTGTCAGGGAGGGCAGCTGGCGTGGCTGGGGGAGAGGGGAGGTTGAGCCCTTTGCAGTCACAACATCCTTTAGGAGCATTTTAGATGGAAATACAATCTGGGCATCAGCAAGCACCATCAGCTGGTTGTAAAAACGGCATCGTCAGTTCCAGGAGTTTGTAGAAAATAACAAATATTAATGTGGTGGAATCCTTTCCTGCAGCAGCCAGGACCTGGCATGGGGTGGACTCAAACTGACTGGATCCAGAGCATAGCAAGGATGGCTGGAACTGTTTTTTATTCAATTACTGCCTGTACAAACAATGTTATCCTTAAGGAAAATTATTCCAGAAAAACCTTCACAATAATTCCTTCCCTCCTGTGCGCTCAGCTCAGCAGCTCACATCAGCTCACCTCACTTTTTGCTTGGTTTTTTTTCCTGCTTTATTATTGTTTTTGAGTTTATGGACCACTCACAAGCAGTTCCCTCCAGCCACTGATCATTTGGCTCATAACTGTGCAGGATGAAGAGCAAAGGACAGGATCTGTTTTGGTTTGTCTGCTAAGGGGCCACTGAAACTCGGGGGTATTTTGCCTTCTTAACAAGCAGGAAATTGGATATTTAATAGAAAACTTTATAATACAACTCTAATTAAAGTACAACAAAATGAAAGCCCCAAATTGCTTCATTTCAGCATCGTGTATAAATAATAGTTATGGCTTCCTGGAATTGCTTTTCTGTGTTAGAATTCAGGCAGTGTGGAAGCTGCTCTTTTCCTTGCTCCTGTCCTCCTGCAGTGGATGGTGGTGGGTGTTCCTTCTCCTACTCTGCAAGAGGCAGGAATTCATGCCTTGGTATCAGCTGCTGTAACTACTTGAAAAATAAACTTCTAGGGGGAAAAAAACCCTCAAAGGAATATCGGGAAAAATCCCTCCTTTGAGGTGCCAAGTTGTTTTGGACATGAAATTCATCACCATGGTGGTGATCCACACTGAGCCACTGCAAACTGAGTGTGGGTGTGATGGTAAATAGTAACTGCAGCAAAAGCTGCAAAAAACGCCCCATTATCCAAATTAATGAACTGGTCTCCCAGCAAACTGAGCATCTTCAGCCTTTTCTGAGGACACCCAAAACCCTCCTCAGGCTGCAGCTGGCTTTGGAACTGCAGCTCAATGCCAGGACTTTCAAGCCAGGTGACAGAGATGTCCCTTTGTCCCTTCCATCCATCAGTCAGAGCCAGCTGCTCTCTGTGCCTCAGGAACCTTTCCCTCTGTTCTCTTCCCACCTTGGAGAACTTCACAGGAAGTTCTGTCGTACAGAAATTCTGAACATAGCCGTAAAAACTCTGAAATTCCACAACTCACTCCTTTATGACAAATTTCATATTGTGAGAGTTCTTTCCGTGGAATTCAATTTCTTTTCTAGAGTGTTCTATTGGTTTTAATTGGTTAAATTCCAAAATCCCTTTGATAAAGAGTTATGCAATCGAGTAGGGAACTATTTCTTCCCCAGCTGCCGATTTCTCCCTTCAGTTGGTTTTCAGACTGGGATGAAACTGTAGCTCTGAACTCCTACAAAGAGCCAGGTTAAGATTTGTCTGTGGGTGCTTAATGCAGTTCGACATCTTGGAGAAGGAGGAATGAGAAGTGGTCACTATCCATTATCTGCTCGGAACCTTTCAGAGAAAGAAACAGCTTCTGCCAAACACAAAAAGCTGTCTGAGCTGAAGGCAGACAAGGAGTGAACAAGATCACCTCCCAGCACTGTGAGATTGCTTTCCTGATGATGTTGTTTCAAGGGAAACTGGAATATGTATGGCTGAAGAAGTGCAGATGGTGCCATGGGTTTTACATGGATTAGCAGAGATGTTCTGGATGATGATTCACGGGCCCTTCTCTTGGCAGAAAATAAATTTTCCAGTCTTGGAAAGAAATACGTATATATATATATACATGTATTTTAATAAATGTTTCTAAACATGGAAAAAGAGCAAATTTGAATGAAAACAGTTCAAATTTCACTAAAGTGAAAATAGTACCCACTGGTGGAAAAGTCACCGGTCAGAAGGAAAAGACTTTTGACAAAAAGCTGTATTGGCATTTCCCAATTCAGGCGCCACTCCCGGGTCAGTGCTGCTGTCAGGGCTGGGTTCACCCCCCTGGCAGCCTGGCTTGGTGCTCTCTGCAGGGAAAAGTTCCAGCTCCAAGGGCACAGGGGTGGCTTTAGACCCAGTTTTTGCAGGTATTAACTGGACCCGGTTTATTTTAGCTCCTCTGTGGAAATATTCCAGAACTAGCTAAGAAAATGTCCTCTTTGAAGAATAAAGAACCAGCTGTTTATTGCAGCTCTCAACCCAGAGAAGCAGGTTTCTCAGGTTGCCATGAATCCAAGCACAAAGACATAGTGGGGAATTAAGAAACTAAATAATTTGGAATTATATTTGTGATTATTATCTATATAATAATATTATCTTTACTGATTTTACCCTACCATGTCTTGAGACCAATCAGCACTAAACCAAAGACTGCATTTCCATTTAGGAAGCCCAAAATTGCTTCCATTCAATGCTTTGAAGCTCCTGAGTTTTGTCAATGGTTATTGATAGTGACATTTCAGTCTCCCACTTCTTCAGGGCTGCACTTTGCCCATCTTCCATCTGCCTGGGCCTGCTTAATTTCGGTGGGAAAAATTTCCATCTAGGAAAGGGAGGAAGCGTTCATCCACTCACTGAGTTTGGATTTCTTTCATGTTCTTTTCTTCCCCGTTACACATGAGGATCTCAGAGGTTTGGAATGTCAGAATAAGCCTGGGGGAGAACTGGTGGGAAGAGAACAGGTCACTCAACAATTTATTACATGGACATCAGTGTGACGTGCAAAATTTATGCTACTTATTACAGACTCTGCATTTAAAGCATGTGGGTGTACAGATATAAGACACTCTTTACTTCTAAAATAAATAATGCAAAGTCCACTTAAATTAATGTTATTTCTGTTAACCAGCTACATCCCTTCATGTCCAATGAAATCTTACTAAAAAGCCCCGTTGGAAGAACACGAGCATCTCTTGTACCCGAGGTTGTCTTGCAGAACTGGTCTCCACTGTCCTTAAAATGCCCACAGCAATTTAAATCATTTACATAAACAGAAATGCTTTTACAGGGAGGATACTGAAATGTGTTTTTAAAGCTGCCCAAACCCCTAAGCCATTAAAACAGATGTGACTGATGGATTTGTGAAAATTTGATGGTGCTTTCTGGCAAGTTAGGATTGCAGAATCACAGAATCTCCAGTGCCACCTCTGCCATGGGCAGGGACACTTTCCACCATCCCAGGCTGCTCCAAAGCCCATCCAACCTGGCCTTGGGCACTTCCAAGGATCCAGGGGCAGCCACAACTTCTCTGGGCACCCTGTGCCAGGGTCTCCCCACCCTCACAGGGAAGAATTTCTTCCATATGTCTAATCAAAAGCTCCTCTCTGTCAGTTTGAAGCCATTTCTCCTTGTCTGGCACTACAGTTCCTGATGGAGAATCCCTCTCTGGCTTCCCTGTAGACCCTCTGGAGATACTGGAACTGGTTACTTCTCCCACTTACGTGAGATTGTGTATCTTACACAGCCACCATAAAAAAAAGAGGATTCCTCAGCACAAGTTACTCTTCTGTAAAGGTTATAGTAAACACGTCAATGCCTAATTAAGCAGCAAATTTTACCCATATTGTGGGGGATGTGCAGCTGTCTGGTAATTCTGCTTTTCCTAGAGAAAGACAAAGGATCTTGTGAGGAATAAACTACTGTGTGTACCTTCCAAAGGAAAACTCAGCTCCTGGTGAAAAATGGGTTAATGGCACTCACAGGATTGCTGCTGGAATGGAGAATGCAATTTTCAGTGACCCAAAGCTATGGGAATGCTCTTTGTTGTGTGTTGTACCTGATTTTTTCCATGGATCCCCTCCTGGTTTTTGTTGTGTGGTGTGCCTGGCACTGATACACATCCTGGAGAGGGGCCGTGAGTCACAGGGTCACTGATCCTCACCTGGGGGACCTTCTGCCACCTCCATGTCCCTGCCCTCTCCTGGGTCCCCAAAAAAACACAAACAAAAGACAAATGGTATCTGGTTATTGGGGAAAAGTTTAGGGAGGTGAAGAAACTGTTGAAGCCTAAGTGTTGTCTTTGCTGCTGCTCCAGTCTGGTCACCCGTTAAAGTTTGCTGTGACCCTGCACATGCTGAAGGGATTCATTTTAATATTTATCACTTAACATTTAATATTTAGCTGCTTTGCTGAAAGCTTCTGCTGAAGAGCACAGTGTTCCTCCTACTGTGTGATTATTACTATTTCATCAGGCTGAAGTGATGTGCAGGTCATTTGCTCAGAGCCACTGCTGTGTCTCTGCCTCTGGTTGTGGCACCTCCCTGATACCACCCCTGGAGTAAGCCAGGCCCAGCTCTAAGATAAGCCCAGCTCTAAGCCAAGCCCAGCTCTAAGCCTGGCAGTTCCTAAACTCATGGCAAGGGTGTGGGAAAGATGGCATGTGGATTTCTTAGCTCCCATCACGCATCACAGAATCATTTCCCTCAGAGCCATCATTTCCCTCTTCTTGTGCTGCACCTTCATCCAGGGAATGGTTCCTCTCCTTGGCCTGATGGCAAACGTGTGGGAAGGGCTCAGATCATGCAGATAGATTGGAAAATGAAGGCTTTGTCCAGATGGTCATCAGGAAGGTGGAACATTTTCTCTGGATTTGCTCAAAGGATATCTTTGGGTCAGGAGTACCGAATTCAAGGGAGAAAAGTGAGCCAAGTTCTTAAAGAGAAAGAAAACGAATTTCAGATAATGGGAAGGAATTGGATTCTAAATATACTCTTCCAGAATCAAGTTCATCTTAGTAATCAAAGAGATAATTTTCCAAATAAAATCCTTCTGGATTTGTTCTACTTTTCCAGCTTTACAATTAACTTTGGTCTACCTCTGTCAAATCTGTAAATTCCAAGGGTTCTTGCCCTGAAATTTATGGATTTTTCTGAGGTACAATCTGCTTTTATGGTACACAGTACATTACTTTTATAAACAAAAGGGTTTCACTTATGCCTATTAACGTTTTCAGTCGTTGTATTTTGACATATAAATTATTTGTGTACATTCCAAAGTGCATTTTTAGGTGATCAAGTGGCAGAAGGTTACTGTACCTAGATGATGCTCTGAACCAGGAAGATTATGGCACTTATTTTTCTTCCCCTCCTTGCAAATTCAACCCTTTCTCTCACCGAGGCTAAAAACAATTTCATAGATTTGAAGCTTTTAGTATAAACTTTAAATTCTTACATATGAATTTTCCAACTGTCCCATTACAGGACAGTTAGAATTATACTCCCATGACAGGAAAATTATTAACTCGGGATCTCTGGCAGTTATAAAGAATTATGATCATCTGCCAACAAAATGCAGCAACCTTCACAAAAAAAAGAGACATCATTTGGCTTTTTTCACTTCCAGAACTAACAGACAATACAGTTAGAGATTAAAACAAAATCCAGTAAAGAAAATACACAGTGTGAAAGTAGAAAACTGGAACTGTAGCATTCCCCTTTAACAGGTTATTTCATATATTGACATTACATTTCAGGTTATGTCCAAGAGGAAGATTTAAAGGAAGAGGAAGATATAAAGGAGGAGGAAGAAGATGACGATGACAACAACTCCACCGCTCAGCTGCAGGGCAGCAATGACACCGGCACGGATGAGGAGCACGAAGTGGGTCCTGAGCAGAAAGGGAACTTCAGTTTCCAGAATTCCCCTGTCAGCCACATATCCAACCAGGATGCGGAGAACGAGTCACTGCTGAGTGACGGCAGTGACCATGTGGCAGATATCAAAAACATCTGCTCCAGGGAGCCCCAGGACCCCAAAAGCAGCGCCCACCCCAAAGCCCAGAGCGAAGCACACGATTGCATGGATAAAATGACAGCAGTCTATGCCAACATCCTGTCGGACTCTTACTGGACAGGCTTGGGGCTGGGTTTCAAGTTGTCCAACTCTGAAAAGAGGAGTTGCGACAACAGGAACGGAGGGAACAAAGCCGATTTCGATTGGCACCAAGATGCTCTGTCCAAAAGCCTGCAGCAGAATTTACCTTCCAGGCCTGTCTCCAAGCCCAACCTGTTCAGCTCGGTGCAGCTCTACAGGCAGAGCAGCAAAATGTGCGGGACTGTGTTCACGGGCGCCAGCCGGTTCCGCTGCCGGCAGTGCAGCGCTGCCTACGACACCTTGGTGGAACTCACGGTCCACATGAACGAGACAGGGCACTACCAGGATGACAACCACAAAAAGGACAAGCACAGACCCACCAGCTACTCCAAGCCCCGGAAAAGGGCGTTCCAGGACATGGACAAGGAAGATGCACAAAAAGTCCTGAAGTGTATGTTCTGTGGTGACTCTTTTGATTCCCTTCAAGATCTGAGTGTTCATATGATAAAAACAAAACATTACCAAAAAGTGCCTTTGAAGGAGCCGGTACCAACCATTTCTTCAAAAATGGTCACTCCAGCCAAGAAACGTGTGTTTGATGTGAACAGGCCTTGCTCCCCCGACTCCACGACAGGGTCTTTCTCTGACACCTTCTCTCCTCAGAAGAACGCCAACCTGCAGCTCTCCTCCAACAACCGCTACGGGTACCAGAACGGGGCCAGCTACACCTGGCAGTTTGAGGCCTGCAAATCCCAGATTTTGAAGTGCATGGAATGTGGAAGCTCCCATGATACCTTGCAGCAGCTCACGACCCACATGATGGTCACTGGCCACTTCTTGAAAGTCACGAGTTCAGCTTCAAAGAAAGGAAAGCAACTTGTTCTGGATCCGTTAGCGGTGGAAAAAATGCAATCGCTGTCTGAAGCACCAGCCAGCGACAGCCCCGTTTCAAAATCAACCAGTAAATCATCTGCAGAATGCATAGGTCCTGCCTCTGAACTTAAAAAGGAAAGTAAAAAAGATAAAGGTGATGATGCAAACAAAGATGAGAAAGCAATGAAAACTGAGGAGTATGAAGAGACTCTCCAGAAACCCCTGGATCCCACAATGAAATACCAGTACCTCCGAGAAGAAGATTTAGAGGATGGTTCCAAGGGTGGTGGGGACATTTTGAAGTCCTTGGAGAACACTGTCACAACAGCCATCAATAAGGCCCAGAACGGAGCTCCCAGCTGGAGTGCCTATCCCAGCATCCACGCAGCCTACCAGCTCTCTGAGGGAGCCAAGCCATCCTTGCCTGTGGGATCCCAGGTGCTGCAAATCAGGCCAACCATGACCAACAAATTGAGGCCCATAGCACCCAAGTGGAAGGTGATGCCTCTGGTCCCTATCTCAGCAAACGTGAGCCAGTGCACTCAAGTGAAGAAGGAGGCTGAGGACAAGGAGGAGGTGCAAAAGGACTATGCCAAGGAGGGAGTCCAGGCTGAGCCGGCCTCGCTCAGCCAGAGCGAGAGGGAACCTCTCCTCAAAGCTGAAGCCTCTGTGGAGCCAAAAAAGACAGAACCATGTCCCTTGAAAGAAGAAGACAAAATTAAAGAGGACAGTGGAAAAGAAAAGCCAGTCCTCAAGGAGCCACCAGCAGCTTCTCTCAGTAATGGTTGTGCTGCTGCCAACCACTCCTCGGAGCTGCCCTGTGTGAACCCCCTGAGCGCGCTGCAGTCCGTCCTGAACAATCACCTGGGCAAAGCCACTGAGCCCTTACAGCCTCAATCCAACTGCAGCCCCAGCTCTAGCACAATTTCCATGTTCCACAAACCCAATCTCAATATGATGGAGAAGCCGGTTTTATCTCCCGCTCCAACCCCACCAAAGCCTGCAAGCGCATCCAGGCACTATCTGTTCGAAAACAACGACCAGCCCATTGACCTGACCAAATCCAAAGGCAAGAAAGCTGAGTCAGCTCAAGCACAATCTTGTACTTCTCCACCCCAAAAGCACGCTCTGTCTGACATCGCCGACATGGTCAAAGTTCTTCCCAAAGCTACCACACCAAAACCTGCTGCATCCTCAAGGATCCCGTCCATGAAGTTGGAAATAGATGTCCGACGCTTCGAGGACGTCTCCACGGAAGTCTCCACTCTGCATAAAAGGAAGGGCAGGCAGTCAAACTGGAACCCTCAGCATCTGCTCATTTTGCAAGCTCAGTTTGCTTCCAGCCTCTTCCAGACGTCTGAAGGTAAATATTTATTATCAGATCTAGGCCCACAGGAGCGCATGCAAATTTCCAAATTCACTGGACTGTCGATGACCACCATCAGCCACTGGTTGGCAAATGTCAAGTATCAACTTAGGAAAACCGGAGGAACAAAGTTTTTGAAAAACATGGACAAAGGACATCCAGTCTTTTATTGCAGCGACTGTGCATCTCAGTTCCGAACCCCCTCTACTTACATTAGCCACTTAGAATCCCACCTAGGTTTCCAAATGAAAGACATGAACAGGCTGGCTGTGGAGCAGCAAACCAAGGTAGAGCAAGAAATCTCCAGAGTTTCAGTTCAAAGATCTCCTGAAACAATAGCTGGAGAAGAGGACACAGACTCTAAGTTCAAATGTAAGTTGTGCTGTCGGACATTTGCGAGCAAACATGCAGTAAAACTTCATCTAAGCAAAACACACAGCAAGTCACCAGAACACCATTCACAATTTGTAGCAGAAGTGGATGAAGAATAACTCTTAAGGTATGCATGCTCTATAGTGAGTTTTCATTTCAGCATTTGCAGGAGGCTCCGTCAGGCTCCGTGCTTTGGTAAAAGTAGGAAAACAATATAAAATGCATCGTGTATGCTGCGCCGCTCCTCCCTCACGTGTACACATCCATTTTATAACGTTTTCAGGAGGAGAGCTTGGTCAATGCAAACCCACACTGCCCTAGAGAGAAATGTTGCTGCTTATTGTTTGCAAAATAGCCTTTTGCCCATTTCTCTTCCGTTCCTAAGAATAAATCATTTCACACCCGCTGCACTTCCGTGTGGAATGCAAGAACTAAGCGCTACTCTTTCTTTGAGAATGGAAAAAAGCAGATAAAGAGCACTGAAACCCAAAAGGTTATTACCTCATTCGGTGCTAGCACACCAATAAATCTGATTGGGATGGGGAAAAAGAAGAAAATTCTAAAGTCAAATTAGCAAAATCTCAATTATTCCAAGTTTCTCATAACGTCAAACACAGCCTCGAGAATCTACAAATAACTCTGAAAAGTTCCTATCTAGAAGTTCAGTTATTCTTCTGTTGATATTTGGATGTTCAGTTTTGTAAAACATTTTAATATTTTACACTTACTTAAACACTTGCTACTGTGAGTGGCCTTTTTTGTCACATCATTTTAACCTCTCTCTCCATCATTCCTTTTTTAAATCTTTAAGATGTTTGATTATATTTTGCTTCGTGTTGGTGGAAGTCAAT
Source organism: Cyanoderma ruficeps (assembly GCA_008694505.1). Taxonomy (NCBI): domain Eukaryota; kingdom Metazoa; phylum Chordata; class Aves; order Passeriformes; family Timaliidae; genus Cyanoderma; species Cyanoderma ruficeps. The sequence continues at coordinate 9,948,087 of VZDJ01000175.1, read as the reverse complement.
CCATAAACATCACTGACTTCAGTGCAAGTTCTCGTATAACCTGGGGGAGTTAATGCTTAATTGAGATTTTTTACAAGCTTAATATTTCCAAGACCTGTTAGTAGGATACTGCTGCGTTAGTGTTGCTATTTTTTTGCTGCAAGATACACCAGTTGCCACAACCAATGTTTATAACATGTAATGTAATATTCAGATGCCACACCATTTTTGCATTTTTAATTTTACTTGATTCACAAACTTGAATATTCTTGATTGAAATAAATATGCAGAACATCAACTAAAAGTCCAAATAGAAGTTTTTTGTTCTAACCAGTTTTTTTTTTTCCAGGAGGGCTCTGTTTAGTTGTTCCCAGCAATTCCTCCAGCAGACTCAGGCTCTGCTTGTGTTCACAGAACAATCATGTGCAGATCCTTGTTTTCTCCAAGGTGTACATAACATTCAGAGAATGAATTTGTCAGATGGTCAAAATGAAAGATGTGCTGTGAGTGGTCACTGATGCCACCTGGCTTTGTGGCCATCCTCTGCCTGATTGAGGGGACGGGGCTCAACCCCTGTTTGGGGGAAGATTTCCCATTTGTTTTACTGCAAATATTCACGAAGCTTTAGGGAACACTTTCTGTGGCCAAAGCCAGCACCAGGGCCCTGCGTCACTTAAGCTCCATTAAAAATGCTACTTTTGAATAATTTAAACCACTGATCAAGGGGTTACTTTGGGCTGGTACTGTAGGCTATTGCCATGGAGTATAACATCAGCCTTCAAGTGCAGTAAAATTGAAGTTTTCATACATCTCATATGTGCTGTCTGCATTGGAGGAGATTTATGCTTCCTGCATATTTTAGCCAGCAAAATTCCATCTCGCTCCAAGGGAGTTTGTTTTCTGAATAGGGCTAATACCCTAAAGTATCTATTTGGGCATTTCAACCCAACATTAGAACGTTGTTTGTTTACCTGGCCACTCCAAATCAACACCCTTGAGATTCTGGGCAGGGATAAACATCCCGTACTTTGTTTCCTTCCCCACCAGTTAATGATTATTAAGACTCTGCCATTCATAGTTTTCACACAAGAGATAACGGAGCAAACCAATAATTTGGGGGCCATCAAACAAAAGCTATCTGCCAGATATATTAATACAACAGCTATTTTGGCACATTCATGGCTTAATGCGTGACAAATGTTTCAGATTTGGTCTCAAAAGCACCGTGTTATTACTCAGAGGCAAACCAAACACCCACCTTTGTAAACACGTTACTGTTGCCGAGGAATTGGAGGAGCAAATACAAAGGGGGAGAAAAAAAATCTCCAAGGGAGAAGGGAAAAAAAAAAAAAAGAAGTGGTTTCTGCATTGTAATAACCTGCACGGAGACATATTATTCAGGTGATGTGTAACTACATAAATAAGGGACTGTCCTTCCTGCCTCTGGATCCCGAGAAATTGCTGTCCTCGTAACGCTCATCCGTTTCTAATTTATATCAAGATGCAGGTTGTATCTTACCTTTGAAAAAATATATTTAAATTGCAATGACAGAGTGATAGCACTGTTATCTGGAGCTATAATTTCAGTTGGTATGCATGATAGCACAAATTGTCTGAAATGATGGGGTATTTGGGATGGCATTGTAAAGATTTTATTACAGTTTCGGAGCCGAAAGCCTCCCTGAAGTTCTGATGAGGTTGGGAGTGGGGAGGCCAGAGTTTATTCACACGGATTCTTCAGAAATCTGCAAGGAGACTAAATCAAATAACAGGGATTTTCGGAGTTTACTTACCCTTACCATGTTATTTTTAAAATCCAGTACACATTTGAATAATAACAGTGGGGAGCAGAGTATTTAGAAAGGAGAAATATAAAGCTGAGATCCTTAAAACACACACATGCATTTGTGTTTCCTTCTTGCAGGCAATATTGCAGTGAAATAGGCATAAAAATAGAGAATATGGATTGAAATAAATGGGAATAAAACAGTGGAAACAGTATTTGAAGTATAGAAATACATAAAGTACTTTATATTTCAATGGCACTTACTAGTAGAGGTTATATTGTCAAATGTTAGCTATCATTAAAAATATAAATGAATAATCTGGGTTAGTACTGTAGAAAAGTGTGTTATGGGTATGGATTTATTTTTAAGACCTCTGCGAGGCTGTTTATAAGAAATTTGCTATAAATTCTTCTTAAACGTAAAAAGATAGATATATATCTCTTTTATAGACATCTTTGGTTTTTTCCTGAATTCTTCTAAGTGATATGGGTTTAGTAATATAAAGTAAGATTATGTATAATATACAACAATCAGACATCTCTATTCTCTTTCATTTAACCCACTTCAAATTTGTTTTTATTGCGATTCTTCACAGAAAACCCATGAACATTAGGAAACATGGCTTTAATTAGAAGTAATTTGTATGTTGACTTGTACCTTGAAGAACATTTGTTCATTTCTTCAACTGAATTAGGATTTTTATGTTGTTCTGAGGAAAAAGGCAGGGCAGAATTGTATTTCTCACTTCAGAGCCAGGTGAGATTGGCTTGGAGCTGATCACTAACTGAGGCTCTCTGTGGCCTTGGCCACAACTTTTGATAGAAATAAATCTCCATAAAGTCAAATTAACCAACCTGACCGGGGAGATTTCTGTTTCAAAAGACCCCGATAAGTGAACAAACAGCCACCTGAGATGAACTAATTCGAAAGTAAGGCTGCTGCAAAACAAAACAAAACAAAAAAATCATAACGATAAACAGTTTTTCTCTCTGTTTCCTCCTTTGTCTTTTTTTAACCATCAAGTTTAAAGCTTCTATGGCGCTTTTTTTTCCTACTTTATAGGAGACAACTGACATTCTGTGGTAAATGGAAGAAAGAGCAGAGCAGAACTGAAAATCCTCTAATGCACTGACACTAACTTGCCCTCTATTGTTGAAAATGAGCAGGCAATCATGATTGTTCATCAAATGGCTCCTAATGCAGTTAAAGCATTCAGCTATAATTTCTCCTTGCATTTATAATTACTGTCATAGACTGCACACCTCAGTGAGCAGATTAAAGCTATAAACTATTTAGCCGTAGCTTTAAGATGAGGAACTTGATTTGTCTGGCAGCAGTTATTTGTTAGAGAGCTTGACACTTCACATAAAAATGACTCAACTTGATGAAGAACAATGCAGTTTAAGCAATGCAGTGATTTTAAATCAGTCATTATACCACGCCCTGTAAGAATTGCAAAGCAATTTGTTAAATGATATATAGGACACGTAGATAACTGTATGTGTTAAGTATACCAAAATAGAAGAATTTTTTTTTTTTTTCTTCTCTGGATTTTATTTTCTCATCCCTCTGAAGCAGCAGGAGCTGCTCTGATCGTGTTCCACTCTCAGCCAATATGGCTGTTAGGTGGTCAAGGACAATTGTGTGAATCAGTGGTCCAAAATCCTGTTTTAGAAAATTTTGCTTGCTCTTCAACTTTCATTTCTTCTTAGCAACAAATATTAGAAGCTGAGAGATCCTTCCAGGAGGATCAGACATGCTGGGATGTAGCTGCCTGCAGTGGTGTCACCACAATTCTGTAAACAGAATTTACCAGCAAAACCAAGGGCTCTGCTCTCCATGTTACCAGCCAGAAAAGGAGGGGCCATCCCATGGAACTCTTGCTGATTCCATTCAAATGGGACTTCCCAGACCATGTCTTTTTGGAAAATGATGGCTTCTCAATGGGAAGAAAAAGTCTGTGGGGGAGCTCCATTTCAAAATAGATTTTTGTTGAGATAAGCAGAGTAAAATTGAAGGAGAGAAGACAGAGCTAGGTAAAGAAATAGGCTGGCCTTTTTGCTGCAGCAAAATCCCCCAAACCATCAACCCTCACTCAAAATAATCCTGTCCTGGTGAAGCCTCAGTTCTCTTAATCCTTAGAAATTTATCAGTTTCCCTGAAGTGGTAGATCCAGATTTTTTATTTTTTTTTTTCAGTTGAACATCTTTAAATCTTCAAAATTTTCCTGGATAGCATTATTTCAGTCTAGCCATGGTCCTTGTAAACCCAATAATAATGTGTTCTTGGCTTCCCTGACAGCAGGGTCAGGCCAGATGATCCATCAGACTGTGGCAGCATTGACGGATCCGTGCACATTTCCCGGCTTTTTAGGAATATTCCAGGTTGCTGTTAAGATCAGTGTTATTTAACATTGCATTTGAGCTTCCAACCCGCTGGGTCAACCCACATTGTTCCTGGGCTCTGTGCAAACACATTGCTCGTGGCAGTTCCAAGGCAGGAACTCCTCTGCTCACAAAAAAACAGCAACTTTCAACCAGATTTTAACTGACCTTGAGCAGTGCCAGCCTCCTCCAGCATTCACTATTCATAAGGACATCAAAATCTTGCCTTCTCCTTGCTGTGCCTGATATTATTAAATGCTACAGCCTTCATAATCTATAGCAGAACATTTTTACCAAGTGAGATTTCAAAGGAAGGGTACCTGAGCCTTATTTGTACATTTTACACCTCAGCAATCGAATCACGGGGATCAATAACAAAAGGAAAAGACGTGAGCAGTATCCAGCCCTCCAAAGCACCTTTCAATAAAAATAATGCAATTTAGCAGGATGATCACTTAGTGCAAATATGATGGAGCACAGATGGAAAATGAGGAAGATTATAGATACGGCTTTATGGGAGGAGGAAAGGAGGAAGAGATTTTTCACTGTTTATTGGGATAATGAACAGATAATTCATGATTATTAAGCTGTAGTCTTCGGGCCTCATTCTGCCATCTCTTCCCATCTCAGTTTGGAGCTGGGTGTGTTTGTGCATCCAGGGCAGGGCCTGTGGAGAGGAGGGATCAGGCCTTTGCACCGAATTCCACAGAAATCCAAGCAGGGTTTGCACCCCTGCAGCTCCAGCCCTGCCCGAGGGGGAATGGGGTGAGACACAACCCCCAGCACGGAGCTCTCGGCTTCACCGGGACTGTGGCTCTTCTCCAAGAGCACCTCAGCCCCTGCAGGGCCAGCACACCCCAGGTCCAGCTGGGAGAACACCAAAACACAACAGCAGGCAGCAAAATCCCAGCCAGAGAGAGCCCGGGGGGCTGATCCTCATCCTGCTGCCTCCCCCTGCCTGGAGAATGCTGTTTTCCCAGGAGAAGGAGTTGGCTGAGCCCTGGAAGGTGCGAGGGGGCAGGAGAGGTCTCCAGCTGGAGGGATCCTGCTCTGGCCAGCAGCACGGGCTCTGTTCGCTGTCATTCCCGGCATGGGAATGGCTGCGGGGGAACGGCAGATCCCAAGGGGAGCACACACCGCGGGAATGGCCGCGGCGGAGGGAAGGAGGGACACGCAGGGCCAGGCGGGAACTCGTCCATTGTAGTCAGTTGACACAATCCCTCCATTAAAAACAAACAGTTCCTCCTCCCCTCCAAAATCCCTCCCCGCCGGCACTCGGCTCTTCTGCCGGGGGTCAGCCCCTGCAGGAGCGGGGGAGGGAGCCACGGCGAGCGGGGGAGGTTGTCATGTCTAATGAATACCCTGAATGTATCAAGATATATATTTTTTTCATTTCAGAAAAGGTTCCATTAAGAGGGAGACAGCCCTAACATGTGCTTTGGCCCCTCATCAGATTTATGAGTATTTGCTCTGCTCTTTAATAGGAAACTCTGCAGTGACTGCCACCTTGCCTGCTCTCCCTGAGATACACAGTGGCTTCTCGGGGAAATGCACTTCATTATTAATGTGAATTTGTACGTTTTTATGACACTGCTTGGGGGAAGGGGCAGGCAGAGATTTCCTGGTGATATATGCTCATTTCTAACCATTTATTGTCCCAGACAATCGAAGAACAATGATAAACATTGTTTCAGAAGGCGGAGGGTGCCGCAGTGACATTTTTGAAAGGAAAGGAGAGGTGGCTGGAGTGGCTTTGATGTGGTTGTTCCCCTGCACTCCACCTCCTGCAGCAGCCGTGTCAGACCAAGCTCAGAGCGGTCTGTGAGGGCAGGTTCTGCCTCCCTTCACCAGCCAGGACCATTTGCTGGGTGCTGTTCCGCAGCAGAGGGGATGTGGGAGAAGGAGAAGGAATTCCTCCTTTGGGAAGGCTGAACTGCAGAGATCCCAGGGCTCAGGGTGAATGGATGCTCTCTGCTCTCTGTGCAGACACACTGGGTTTGCCCTCTTCTCTGGGAGAACTGGTCAAACTCCAATGTGAAACTGCTGCTTTCAGTCATTCAGTGAAAACTCCTCATTTCTGACTGCCCCAGGCTGGTACCACACGGGTGGCCTGGGGTGTCTATCCCAGCCCGTGTCAGGGGGGCTCTGCTGTGGCTGCCCAGTGCTGTCTCCATCTCTCCTGCTTCCAGCCAAAGCTGGGGAGAACATTTCTGCCCCATTCCCTGAGTGCCTCTGCCACTCCTCATTCCACCTCTGCTGCTCAGCAGTGCTCCACCACACCAGATATTTTGGGGGGCCAAGACAAGCTGCTGGCTATCTCCACTGGAACTGCATCCTCATGGCTGCTCACTTTCTTTACATTAAGGACACTGCCATTGCCTTTTTCCCCACGTCTTCATCTCCATCCCGAGGCCCACCACAGAAGTTTCCCTCTGGGATATGACCACTGCCTGTTTCTGTCCGTGTTTGTGTGAGGTGAACACGCTGCTCTTCCACCAGAGAAGGGCAAACTCAAAACTTCCTTTGTGCTCACTCAGCTGAGGATCATCCTCCAGCGGAGCTCACCCTGCTCTGGTGAGGCACAGACAGGCTGTGGGTGGGCTCCCAGGCCAGAAACTCACTTCCCTCCCTAATTCCATGGAGCCCTAATCTGTTGGCCTTGCTGTTTTTACGGTGCAAGACCCAGGTTTGTCATCCAAGGAAAAAACGATGAGGGAGGTAATTCTGTTTATTTGATCGGTGTTTTTTAAAGCATTGTCTGTTTTAAATTCCCAGGAATTACGTGATGGCCTCCTGTAAATCACAAATGCGTAAAAAAAAAAAATAACTCTGGATATTTTTCCCAAGAGATTAAGGTGAAAGTTCCTACATTCATATTTCACGTCTGGAAAAAAATATCAACAGGAGTGATAAGTATAGCCAGCACGAGTGTAAAAGCACACCCTGTCATTTGTTTTCCATGTGCCATATGTTTTCTGAATCCTGCACCTCCCACATACAAATCTCATGCAATAATGTGGGGTGCACACATTACTCAGGATTATTTCGTTAAGCCCTGCCTGTATGGAGGGAATTCACTCAGAGAAAGTCAAGCCACTGTGCTTTGTTTTGCTTTTTTTTTCTTATTCTGGATTCATAGAGTAGAAAATTAAAGATCCCACTGTGCCAGGCGTCATGTCATTTGGTTTTAATTTAATTCATCTCTTCGATTCTCCCTGTTTCTCCTTTTCTTTGAGTATCATCAGTAGGTGGTCCAAGCATCAACCAGAAGATTTACTGGCAAGACTAAATGTATGAATGCTATGAACACATTGTTTTTCTGATATGATTTAATGACCTTTTTGGCATTCCCATGGCTGTTGAAATCTTCCATAATAACTCCCTTTGGCAGTCAGAGCTCCTGTTGATCAGGTGAAAGCTGATGCAAATGTCAAATGTCAATAAATTTGTAATCCATAAATATGAGATTTGATGCTGGAGCGAGAGCATTAAGCAAAGTGCAGCGGGAGACACCGAGGAGATGAGCTGCACCTCCCTGGGAACAGAAGGCAGGAAAGGAATGCCACTTCCCAAACCTCTCCAGAGCCAAGCCCTTTTCCCTCCCCATGCTCCCTGAGTTTCCTGAGGTGCTGAGCTTTGCCCGAGGAGGGGTTCATGGTTTGAGTTTGGCAGAGCGAGTGGGACGATGCAGGTTCTGTCCCCTGTTCTGCTTTTGCCTCATCGTGTGAGGCTGGGATTGAACGTCTCTGTTTCTAAAGGAGCTCCTCAGAGGTTTCCCAGGCCTCCGAGTTTGATCCTGGAAATGATTAGCTATGCAAGATATTCCAGTAAATTAGCAAGACCACTTACATAACTTAGGTGTTGCAGGAATGAGTCATGACTCATTTATAGCTTTAAGATGCTTGGAAAGGATGAGCCTCGTGTGAAGCCCGATTTTATACACAATAAAGACATGAGAGCAATCACATCATTTCCCAGGAGACTTCCTTAAGGACCCTCCACTTTGACCTTTGGCTCTGAACAGCTCCAGTTTGTTTGACATTGAAAAAAAGCAAATGTGTGAACACAGTGCCACGAGCATTTGCACTTTGAACATGCTGGGGCAGAACACAACTGAACTGGAAAAGGCTGCAACAGCTAATGTACTGGGAAAATAGAACAGAGGCATTTACTTAATAACTCAACTAATTCCTTTAGCTCACCTTGTAGAGATTTAACCTTTGAATGAGAGAGTCCCTAGTTCAAAATCCCGTGGCTCCTCTGTCCTCGTGTTAATTTTTAAATTATATATCATTGTTGAGAGGCCCTTGTGTTGAGCATTACAGGCTATTTTTCATGTCTAAAATGGGGAATTATAACTGAACATTAGCTACTGGCTATAAATCACACGGAACAAAGTGGCATCTGCATCTACTCAGTAACAAGAGTGGAAGAATTGTAACTTATTTAAATCGAGACAAGAGCGAGGACACAAATGTGGTGGCAGAGATAATTGTGACTTGAGGAAACGAACGGTCCCTCCAACTGTGTCACACTCTCACTCTGTCCTCTGCAGTGCTGGCAGTGCCCGGGCACAGCAGCAGCTGGGGCAGTCCTGAGGGAAAATGCAGAGCTGGAAACTCTTGCAGAGCCCTCCCTGCAGTGCCAGCAGCACACCAGGGTCCTGCTGGGCCAGGGCTGGGCTGGGGACCCTCCCCACAGCCTGCAGACGCCTCGTGTCACTTTGGCTGTGCCACCACCTTGCAGTGACCACTGCTCCTCTCCCCGGGACAGGTTTTTATTCCCAGTTGTTTGGTTCCCAGTTGTGGCTGCAGCCCAGGGAAGGAGGAGGCAGCACGAGGCTGTTAACAGGACAATCATCCAGGCTGGGTAGGGGCTGACCAGCTCCTCCTCTGCTGCTCAGCTCACAGGGCTCACCCTGCTGCTCCTGTGCCTCTCTGAGCCACCCACTGATAATCTGGTGTTATCTTAAAAGACAACAAAATAAAACTCAGCACGGCCTCATTCTTGCACTTGTCTCTGCTGGCCCTTTTTTTCCCCACTTTTTTTTTTCCTAGTTCTTTCACTCTTTAGAAAGTTTCCAAGACCTCTTTTGTCCTCACTAGGATGAGCAAGATCTGCCTGGTGCCCTGTGTCAGTGGGAATGATTTGGTGCCTTTCTGAGAGATCCTCTTGCCCTCAGCAGAGCACCTTCACAGCACCGTGGCTGCACCCCAAAGCGCCAACAGATTCAAAAATAGCCAACTACACACGTGCTGGGGGTCTCCAGGGTGTTTGCTCAAATATTCCTCTTTTTGGGGTCTGTACAGCACCAGCCACTGGAGCTGCTTTACAGTTTCTTCAGCCTCATGCCCAGGAATTAGGATTAGTTGTCCCTGCAATGCAGTCTCTGTGCTAACAGAGCACAGACCTCCACAAGAGGCTTTACTGAAATGAAAACCTCAGGTTTCTTTCAGAGCAGACAATAAAAGAAGCAGTTTTTCCAGCTAGACCAAGGCACATCCTGGCAGGAGGCATCCCTGATTCCAGGGGTACCAGGAATCCTCCTGCTGCTGCCTGGTGGAGATGGATGAAGGTCCTTTCCCGTTCCTGTGCTCAGTGTCCCACCCTGGCAAGTGTTCCCAGGATTAAATTCAATAATCAACGCTTTCATGCTGATGATTTAATCACAGCTTCCTAATGACCCTGGCCTTGTCCAGCACTCCATGGGGGTCCAAGCACCGCAGGATTCTGGTCCAGGAGTAATCTCTGAGTAACAGCAATTCTAAGAGTTGCTTTGCTGATTAGGGACAAACTTAAGAACATTCTTAAAAGCTCTGCAGAGCAGGGGGACTATGTGCTATATGTTTATTAGGCTGTTCAGCAGTAATTCAGGCAGCTGAGAATTGTTGAGGACCTGGTCCATCTAATTGTGTGTCTAAATCATGGTTTGCCCGTGCTTCAGAGGGGCTGATGTTACATCCTGCACCGAGTGGCTCAGGTTATACGGTCAGAATCTTGCAGATGGTCAGTCTGTAGCATAAAATTGAAAATTACAACGTGCGCCATAAAGCTACTGCCTCAAATTTATTATATATTGCAGCACAACAAGCAAACTCATACTAGATGCAGTATATGGCCACACATTAATGTGAGCAGAGGATGAAATATTCTCCTCCCAGCTCATTGCTGCGTGTTGTCTCCAGAGCAGAGCTGAATTGCCCAGGCTCCCCACAGCAGAGGCAGTCACCAGGAGTGTCTGGTGACAGGGGAAGGACATCCCACCCCTCACGGCGTAAGGCCCCGGGGCTCTGAACTTCAGTCCTGCTCATGCAGGAGCTGAGCTCTCAGCAAAATCTCTTTATTATTCTCCATAAAGAATCCCAGCTGTGGAAAGGCAGCGCTGGGAGGAGATGGGGACGGGCTGTGCCTCGCCCCAGTGTAAATCAGGAGCAGCTCCAGCGCCGAGTTCTGCTGTTGTCACCCGGCCGTCAGCTCAGGATCAGCCCCTTACCTGCAGAGGATGAGTGAAATATCTCCCAGCCCTGTGGCCAGGGGCCTGCTGAGCTGCTCACAGAGCTGCTGTCAGCATGCCCAGGGCAGGAGCATATTTTTTCCTTGCTGTTGTACATAAGGGCTCTGCTGCAGCCGACAACATGAAATGTGTTAGTTCGGTTTGTTCAAAATGGAGTGTGTTTGTTAAGTGTTGCCTCTTTGATGTTGTGCTGCCATCTCCATCTTTGTCAGCATTGCCCATCTTTTTCAATCTAATGAACTCAAACCATCAGTGCAACTTAAGTTCGGCTGTCTGTTCTTGCATAGTTAATATTAAAAATGTACTAACAGTGTGGCTGCGAAATCAAATTATGCACATAAATATGCTGGCATAGCAGAGGAGGCGGCAGAAGCTGAAGTTAGCAACATTGATGCCAGTTCACATTTGCAAATCAACCGTCAATCTGTCATTAAACATGTTATCAAATGATGATAAGTGTATGCTTCTTGCTTGCATTGGCGCGCTTATTCCCGATGTTGATGTGCATTAATGGGATAATGTGCATTAACATAGTCTTGCTTGGATGAACACAAAACATTTTTTATCCGTCTCAGTTTGTTTCCCCCTGTGGCCCCCAAGTAAGTGTTTTGTGTTATCAAATTGCCAAAAAATGGGAAAACACATTACTTTTAATTAGCAAAAAATTTGGAGTCTTTTTTTTTTTAAATTTATTTTTATAATTTTTTTTTTTTTTTTTTTTTTTTTTTATGTAATCTTTTTTATGCTTTTTTTTT